>CM053784.1:78400826-78995826 GCA_028749045.1 Cupressus sempervirens | reverse complement strand
GTACCAATGGAAGAGCTTTCTTTCTTGGAGGAAAATTGGTCTCTTGATTAAGCAAGAAGTGGGATTGTACATCTTAAAGTACAACATAAGTAGAGTTTTTGGAGCAAAAAATAATTGTAGCCAAGTCTTTTGGATGAAGTAGATGCTAAAGGATATAAGAATAGAAATTAGTGAACCTATTGTTATACATTGTGACAACACAAGCATGGTAAATATGTCTAAAAATCCAGAGTTTCATTCGAGGACTAAGCACATTTCTATTAAGTATCATATGTTGAGAGAAAAAGTTGTACAAAAGGAAATCAAATTGGAGTATGTAAGAACTAAAGAAAATATTGCAAATATATTCACTAAGCCTCTTCCCAAAGAGACTTTTGAGTATTTTTGAGGTATGCCCCTTCCTACATTCGAGTAAGAAGATGCAAGAGTGCATAAGTCTAGTATAATATAGCACCATTGTTGTCTAGACTAAATGTCGATGCTTCCTATATCAGGGAGTATCTATAATGGACAGATTCATCTAGGACTCTTATTGATGTTTTTTTGAATAATGTCTTTTGACACTCAAGCTAGTAAGTTTTTTTAGAGATCAATGCAGGAGAGTTGGTTACCTTTGACATTGATGTCAATGGTGGAGAAGTCTGGCATGAAAAACATTATGCTAAGGGAAGATGTTTGGCATAAGTATAGTATGTGGAATAATATTTTGGTATTGAGCACATTGAGGTATATTAACAGGGGAGTATGCTTGATGAAGAGTATTTGAAGATGAGCAGACTTTTGTTGCTATTTTTGGAACTAGATAATTTTCATCTATGTTGCCATCAATACAAAAGGGGAAGATTGCTAGAGGATTAGGGAGATTGTTGAAAGATTGGTTGGAAGCATGAATTTTGATGATATTCCTTTGGGAGAGTACTACTATGATGATATTTTACATTCATCACTGAGTTTTTCACTAATGTCAACATAACAATTTTTTGTAATATCTAACAAAAGAATAGTGGAAAGATTAAGTTAGTACGGATAGCTAGTTGAGCATTATAACTATCCAAAGTTATGTGAGATACTTCTGAGCATCTAATATATGTATTTAACATCAAAAGAAGAAAGGATAAGTCTAAAAGAAGTTATGTATGTTTTGGTGATGTCTATTCTGATATAGAGTTTACAGAGGCATGTTCTGGTAAACTTATTATATCTCTTGGCAGATTTAATATCTTAATGATCGAGGTTGAGGACATGAAAAAAACATGTTGAAGATGAAGTAGATAAGCTCGCTCATCATAATATTATGTATACAAAAATTTATTCAAGTTGTAAGGCAACAGATTAATGTTATTGCTAAGTGTAACATGTTCTTGATGTGGTCCTATAATAATTAATTTAGAAGGTCTAATAGCTAATTTAGGTAATTTTTTTGTGCACTCTGTATAAAAGAAGGATATTTTTATTTATTGTGGCATGAGATGATATGATTTTATGATCAATGATATGCAATAGAGAGTGTGGAATACAAAGTTGTGCAGAGTAGTGCAGAAGTGAAGGAAACATCATTACTAAGGTTTTGCTGAGTGATCTAAGATTTGGTATTTGGATCCAAGGTTTGTGACCTAGTCTAAAATGTTTGATAGTGATTGGTCTAGTTGACAGGATAGAGAAAGAGTAGAGGAAAAATAAAGATTATAGTAAATTACTTGTTTGAGTAGTGAGCTCTTCTTGTAGTTGAAATTGCATGTTTGAGTAGTGGGCTCTTCTTGAATATATTATACTACAACTCCTAACAGGGTAAGTATCTCCTAATAGGGATTAAAAGTCTCTTGATAGGGACTCATTGTACTAAATATTACAATAGAATCCTAACAGGGTCCATCCTCTAACAAGGAATTGTTGGCATAAAGGTATTTGCCATTAGTTACAACACTCATGACACAGTTCAAATCGAGCGTCGAAGACACAGTTGAAATTAAGCGTCGAAGACATAGTTCAAACTGAGCATCGAAGACACAGTTCAAACTGAGTGTCAAAGACACAGTTCAAACCAAGTAAAGTTGCACTTAGTGTTAATCGAGTAAAGATAGAAGCAGTGTTAACTGAGTAAAGATGGACACAGTGTTAACTGAGTGAAGATGTACTTAGTGTTAACCAAGTAAAGATGGACTCAGTATTGATCTACCGAGTCACCAATGGTTACCGAGTTCCAGGCAACATTGTATGACTAGTATGAACTGAGCCCCTACCTCTACCGAGCACATGACGATGCCATGTAACGTAGTGGATGTCGTGTATTAGAAGGTCATCAAGTCTATCTGAAGAACCTGAGTTTATTTTACTATTTGGCCGACTCAGTTATATTTTGTTTACTTGTGCTCAGCCGACCTTGCATCTATAATTACTGAAATGGTATATATATGTGTATAATACAGAGTTGTAATTGTTGTAATGGGTAAGAGACATGTATGAATATGTACATATTGTGATACAAGAGACAGATGTGAATTCAGTAGCAGAGCAATATATTAGCAAGGTTCATAAGGTGCAATAAATATTTCATCAATCACAAGAGGTGATTATTGCAACGGATCTAATCAAGGTATATGTAGATCTAATTGGTTCATCCTAATAGGTGAATCATCTAAAAATCCTCTAACAAGGTAGACTTAATAGTCTTTGTATAAATCTCCTAACAGAGTGCATACTTGTAAAGTGTGTTTTAAATCATTTAACAAGGTGGATCTAGCAATCCTCTTTGCTCCTAATAGGGCAGATCACCAGAAGTGATCATTGTATGCCTTAACCGACTAACTTCCTACTGTAGAAAAGAAGCTTTGTGGGTTTCATCTCCACCCCAGTTTTACTTTCTATTTTGGAAGGTTTCTGGGTCACCAAAATCTCTGTGCATATGTGTTATAAATATTTATTTATCTCTTGCATGCATCAGATTAGGTGAATGAATAATTTTCTAGTTTATGCTGAATTAACTTAAAAGTTGTATTGTTACTGATTCACCCCTCCCCTCTCAATAACTTGTTATATCTTGAATATTTCCAACAATTGGTATCAGAGCTATTTGGTTCTCAGGATAAAGCTTGACAGTTTGAGCAAAGATCAAAGTCAATGGAGATATTCAGACTAGAGAAAGTTATAGAAAATGAAAAGTTAGATCTAGAAATGGCCATGGTTCAACTCAAAGAAGCAAAGGAACATCTTCCTCAATCCCTAAAAAGAAGAAAGGAACTTGCAAGACAAATGAATGACCATCTTTATGTTGAAGAAAGGATTGAAGATTTGTTACCATCAAGTAATTCAGAAGAAGCTGACAAAGCAATCAAAGAACTTCTAGAAAAGAATGGATCTCTGCAAGAAGAGGTAAGAAAGCTTAAAAGAGAGCAAGAAATACAGTCAATTAGGCTATGTGAAGTTTTGGAACAAAGAAACAAAGCACAAGAAGAATTGGAAGATAGAAGTCATGAAATTCATAATCAATCCCATCAGCATGAAGATTTTATAGACCAACTCTCTAATGCAAATGAAGAAATTTGGATTCTCAGAGCACAAAATGAAAGAATAAGGAATGATTTAAACACTGAAAAGAAAATCAATGAAAGTCTACAGAGTGACTTAAGAACTGAGAGACAAATCAATGAAAGCTTGGAAAATGACCTAATCTCTAAAAGGAAAGTCAATGAAAGAATGATGAAATCCCAAACAGATATAAATCAATTAAATCAACAAAATGAGGAAAACCTTCATAGACAAAAGGGTAAAGCTAGTCTTGGATACAAGGAAGAAGGTGAACAAAGGAATAAAAGACCCACCTGTAATAACTGTGGCAGGTTAGGACATACATCAAACAAATGCTGGAGCAATGGGAAAGCAAAATTCAGTGGCAAATGCTTCAATTGCAATCAGCATGGTCATAAGGCAAATGAGTGTAAAGAAAAACCAAAATTTGAGGACAGCCGTCACAAATGCAAAAAGCATGGTCACAAAGCATTCCAATGCAAAACCAAATCATTCAATCCAGCTAAATATATTGTCAAAGCCATATTTGGATGGGACTACAACACCTGGTGCAGATGTCACTATTGTGGAGAATATGGACATTCTGGCATAAATTGTGCTAGACATCACCTAAGGAAAAAGGAAACTACAGTAAGATGCTATACATGTATAGAACTTGGTCATATAGCTAAAAATTGCATGAATATCAAAAGAATTGAAGATGAGAAGAAAATCAAAGCAGACAACATTCGGAAGCAAATGAAGCAACAGTGGATTCCAAAATCTACCGAGCAAAATAAATCAAGTAATGGAAATGTCACTCAAGAAATGGGTGATTCCACCATTTCCAATTAATATTAATAAAAGAAAGATTGGAACTGCATCCTCCAAGATTTATCCTAAGCAGCTCCAAAGGAAAAAGGATGATCAAATCAATATTTCAGATACACTTTGACTTCAGGACAGTTCAAGACGTTACCGAGTTCGGTCGGGTGTAACAAAGCTTCATTAACCGAGTAGCAACTACTGAGTTAGGTCGGTAAGAGACTTTACCGAGTTCAGTTAGGTGCAACAAAGTTTCATTGACCGAGTTGTGTCAATCGAGCAAGATCAGTTCGTGACCTAATTGAGTTAGGTCGATACTTCAATGTTTTCATTTGATCGCCAAGTTGATAATATCTACTGAGCTAGTGGATGACAACTTGTCATTTCATCTACCATCATACCAAAACATTTATGGCAAATTTGTTGTCAAAAGGGGCAAAATTTGATCTCATTTTTCACTGCAAACAAAGAGCCAAGTTATCTTCTGCAATTCCAGAGCGAGCTTAAAGCATTTTCGAGCGAATTTTTTCAAAAGGGCAAAGAATCTGTTCAAAATTTTTCTACACCTGCCGAGTAGCAATGACATTCGGAAGTGGCAGCTCCAAGACAAAGAAAGGTTCAAAAATGCTGGTTAGAGGAGAGGAATGGAAGACCCCGAACTTCAAATTGGCACTGGAAATTGCAAAATCATTGGACCCTAATGGTGCTCAGTCACAAATCCCTCCAAAGGTACTTCTTATTAATGACATTTGCTCTCATTTCAAGTGTTCCATTCAAGAACTTGGAAACCTAGAAATTGACAATGCCCTAGGTGAAATGAGCATAGATGGAACTTTGGAACCCGAACATAAACATCTTGAAACAAAAGGGTTAACCCAATTTCGCATTTGCCAAGGAAATTTCAAGTAAAATGGATTAGGTATGTAATCAGTCGAGTTCACAATGACCAATTGTGGTTAGAGCAACTAGTACCTATCACTAAGAAAATGATTAGCAAAATTACTAGACTCCCCATGTTGAGCAAAGCCAAGACTACCAAAACCCTAGGTTGGAAAGAATTGCAGAGACTAACCCAAGCAGAATGGAATGGCAGAGGACTTAAGCTCAGTACAGTAACTGGCGTTGAATTGAGATTTGGCATTCACGTCATTGCTCATAAAATCTATAGTTCAATCCATCCAAATAGTGTATCCTATGAAGCTGTGGATTTGGCATATAAAATAGTAAAGAAGAATGTAGAGTTTGATTTATCAGAATTGATTTTGTCCCAATTCAATAAAAATATGGAAAGCATAAGGACTTCCAAGAAAAACTCCTATAAATTTGGTTCACTTTTGATTTGTTTGCTTTTCTATGTTCTAAAGTCCTTTCCATCTAAAGGATCAATAGTATGGGAAAAGGATATCCCAATTCTTTATCAAATTAATGAATTCATCACTGAATTAGGTGAAAATTTTGACAGTGTTTTGGATAGTTATTTTGAAGAATTTAAGGAAAGAATGAACAATAGGTTCCAAATTCCTCCAAGACTTGTCGAAGAGTACAAGGAAGATGTATGTTTCATGGTAGACTGTGACAAGGTATACATACAGGCAGTCAGGCCTCGGGTAGCATGGGTGAAACCTCTTCCCTATGAGGTAAATATTGATGAAACCAGGGACATCATAGAAGCACTGGTAAATGAACCTGTAGACCTAAGGCAACCAATTTTTGGAACATATGATGAAGCTAAGGCCAAAATTGAGCTTCAAATTAAAATCCCTCAGGCCATTAGCAAAGGAAAGAGGAACATAGCCAAACTGAAAATAGATGTTGGCCCTCTCATGATAATAGAAGGGAGAGGAGAAGATGAAGAAGAGGAGGAAACTGAGTCTGAAAAAGAAGAAGAGCCTCAACAAAAGAAAGGTAACATGACTATCACCAAACCTACAAAGCAAACCACTACAGTGTTCTCCAGGAGAACAAGATAGGGAAAGAAGGAACCTGTACTTGTTAAGCCTCCAATCACCCTTGAGGCAAGACTAAAGCAATTAGATGCAAGAGCTAGCTTCACAAACTTCAAAGCATTAAAGTTTGAAACCAGAATAGAATAGGAGAAAATGCAAATTGAGGAACTGGTACTGAACAAAATGGGTAAATGGAAATACTCCCCAGACCAGATAGCCTCTCAGATCTCCAAAGAGCTATTGGAGAGGTTGCAACCAAGATGGGAAGCTGCAACCAAGACTGTCAAAGACATTTATGAGAAAACCCTGAGGAATCTCTTGCCGAGTCTCACTGACGCTGAAGTGAAGAAATCACAGAAAGACCACAAAGGTAACATGATGATTAGATTCCACACTTGTTTGATACTTATCAAAGACATTGAGCATGTAGTAAATGATGCAACAAACATGTGGAAAAATATCTATCATCTACACAAACCCAGTGATGATACTGTTGAAATCAAGGACAATCATAGCAGTGATGATAATGATGATGATGATGATGGTGATGACATTGAAGACATTCGAGAAGACTTGCAATCATTAATGTTAGAATTTGAGGAAGAAGCTGAAAGAGAAATGAAGGAAGAAGTAGAACAAGCTAAGGAGGAAGAAGATCCACTAATAATTGCAGCCGAAGTCATTGCATCTCTTCCTCACTCTCCACCTAAAATAGGTACATCAACTATGGATATAGCTTCTACTGGTGAGATTGTGAGCTCAATAGCCTCATCAATTGATCAATATTCACCTGTCTCCTCTCAGCTCTGGGTACCATCTATGCAAGTGTCTACCACTTCATTAACCGAGCTGCAGCCACCTTCTTTGACTGAGTTATCCTCAGTCACAACAGTAAGTTTTTCAAGTAGATCAACTTCTATTGCAGAGTGTACAGTAAGTGTACCTAAAGGTACTACAATTTTGACTTCTCTTGCTCCAACTTTGGCAACTGCTAGTTCTCCCACTCCATCCTGTACAACAATTTTGGGAGCAACACCAATTTTTGATACTACTAGCACTTCTCTTAGTCTTTCTCTAGTTAGTCCTATTCCAATTTTGTCAGCTAGTCCAGCATCATCAACTATTGTTTCAATTTCAAAGGGCAAAGGTGCAATCACTGCAGAAAAAACAAAGAGATACATGTTTTCCAGTAAGGCAGTGGATGAGGAAATAGATTTGGATAAGGACATTGTCATTCCTAAGATAGATCTAGATACTGCATCAGTTGATGAAATGAGAATGCTCAGTCAGCTATTAGAACAGAAAGCTAGGCAAAAACACCTGAGGCATGAGAGAGACCAAGAATATAGCATTATTGAGAATGCTAAGAATATCATAACAGATGCTATAGGTGTTGAAGTAGATTCTACTCAACACATTTTGATTCAGTTAGAAGAGGCTGTATATAAATTTAATGAGGACAGTTCTAACCAAGAGAAATTGATTGAAAAGGTAGAGAAGAAATTTGACAATAAGGTGCTTGAGCACATTGCTCAGTATATTGCAGTAAAAAAGGTAGAATTGTCTACAAATTTTGAGTAATTTTGAACATTCTTTTAATAATGTAACTTCACTTTTTGGTAAACTCTGTGATGTTACCGAGTTTACTAAGGAAATAAGAGAAAAGTTGAATAAAATTGATGCAGATATGAAGGTCAATGCCCAAATGCTGCAATCTGACCACAATGCAAGTTCATACCATCATCTGAGAATAAGGTTTTTGTCAGAGAAATAGGCAGAATTGCTGAGAGAGGAAGCAAGGATCAGGTCTACTCTGATTGACATCCAGAATATGATCCTTCCTATCATGGACACAATGCAAAAGCATATTGCTCATTCTAAAACATTGATCCATGACATAACTTCTCTATTGCAAATCACATGATTGAACTCTCTATAGAAGTTCAAATTGCACTCTGCACCAACAAAATTTTGCAAGAAAATTGGGATAAGACTTTGGCTCTTATTCTCAAGGTACATTCAGAATTTATCTCTCATTTTGGAATCTTCATGTAAATATATACTATTTGGCATTATTTTCAAAAAGGGGGAGATAGACTTCAAGAGCTAACTGTGCAAAAGATATATGTATTGACTTATAAATACTGTACATATTGTATGGGGGAGATATATGTAAATAAAAGGATATGTGTTGCAAGATTTGCAAAAAGATCAATTTTGAACTATATGTCATTTTTATTTTGCACATAAACTTTGATTCATAATTGTTTTTGTCACTAATGCCAAAGGGGGAGATTGTTGGCATAAAGGTATTTGCCATTAGTGAAAACACTCATGACACAGTTCAAAGCGAGTGTCAAAGACATAGTTCAAACCGAGCATCGAAGACACAGTTCAAATCAAGCGTCGAAGACATAGTTCAAACTGAGCATCAAAGACACAGTTCAAACTGAGTAAAGTTGCACTTAGTGTTAACCGAGTAAAGATAGAAGCAGTGCTAACTGAGTAAAGATGGACGCAGTGTTAACTGAGTGAAGATGTACTTAGTGTTCATCGAGTAAAGATGGACTCAGTATTGACCAAGTGAAGAAGGACTCAGTGTTAACCGAGCTCATTCGGTTAACAAAGAAATTAGTTTTTACCGAGTGACACTACATCTACCGAGTCACCAATAGTTACCGAGTTCCAGGCAACATTGTATGACTAGTATGAATCGAGCCCCTACCTCTACCGAGTGCATGACGATGCCGTGTAACGTAGTGGATGCCGTGTATCAGAAGGTCATCAAGTATATCTGAAGAACCCGAGTTTATTTTACTATTTGACCAACTCAATTATATTTTGTTTACTTGTGCTCAGCCGACCTTGCATCTATAATTACTGAAATGGTATATATATATGTGTATAATATAGAGTTGTAATTGTTGTAATGGATAAGTGATATGTATGAATATTTACATATTATGATACAAGAGACAGATGCGAATTCAGCAGCAGAGCAGTATATTAGCAAGGTTCACAAGGTGTAGTAAAGATTTCATCAATCACAAGAGGTGATTATTGCAAAGGATCTAATCAAGGTATATGTAGATCTGATTGGTTCATCCTAACAAGTGAATCATCTAAAAATCCTCTAACAAGGTAGACTTAATAGTCTTTGTATAAATCTCCTAACAGAGTGCATACTTGTAAAGTGTGTTTTAAATCCTTTAGCAAGGTGGATCTAGCAATCCTATTTGCTCCTAACAGGGCAGATCACCAGAAGTGATCATTGTATGCCTTAACTAGCTAACTTCCTACTGTAGAAAAGAAGCTTTGTGGGTTTCATCCCCACCCTAGTTTGACTTTCTATTTTGGAAGGTTTCTGGGTCACCAAAATCTCTATGCATATGTGTTATGAATATTTATTTATCTCTTGCATGCATCAGATTAGGTGAATGAATGATTTTTCAGTTTATGCTGAATTAACTTAAAAGTTGTATTGTTACTGATTCAACCCTCCCCTCTCAGTAACTTGTTATATCTTGAATATTTCCAGCAGGAATATTTATTTTAGTAGGTCATTTTGTGGGCATTATTCCCACTAGGGTTTACCCTCTGATCAAGGGTTTCCCTAGTCAACATATCTAGTGTAATTGTCTATGGTTATCTTATTATGGTTGTTGTTTAATTTTTTTAATGGTTAAGTTTGTTTAAGGAAGATAAATTTTTTAATTATTGGATAATTGGTTCACAACCCCCCCCACCCTCTTAGTTATCTTGGTGGACTATTGTTTCTAACAAGGATACTCTTTATACAAGAAAAATTACACTCTACCAATAAAAATAAAATGGCAAGCATGTTCATGAAATTGGATATTCAGAAAGCATATGATATGGTTGACTGGAGATTTTTATGCAAAACCTTAGAAGCATTCTGATTCTCTCACTAGTAGATAAATCTTAACTATCAATTTATTTCAACAATTAAAATTTGAATTCTTATTAATGGGACCCTCAAAGGCTTCTTTGACACATTAAGAGGTATAAGACAAGGAGATCCTCTATTGCCTTTCCTTTACATTATCATGGCAATAGCCTTCGGTAGAGAAATTACCAAAGCTCACTCTTATGATAAAATAAGGGGAATTATCATAACCAAAAATGTTTCTAATATAACCCACTAGAAATATGCAGATGGTACCACTTTATCAAGAGAAAGTAGAATAAATGAGGCCCAAAACCTCAAGATGATCATACAACAATATATGTAAGGTTCAAGTCAAAGAGTGAATGCTAAAAAATTAGAATTTTTTTTTATTAACACCAAACCTAAAATAGAAAGTCAGATCTATAATATTATGAGATATAAAAGAGGTATATTCCCATGTAAATACCTAGGAATAAAGTTAGAAAAAACCAATAAAAATAACAAAGTATGGCATAGTGTACTTAATATAATGGATAAAAGAATAGGAAGTTGGAAAGATAAATCGCTTACATGGGTAAAGTTAGTAAGATAAAATCAGTTTTATCTACCCTACCAACATACCTCTTGTCTAGCTTACCTTTATCTAAAAGTATCAATAAGAAGCTTGAGGAAAAAATTAGAACCTTCTTCTAGAATAACACTAACCAATAGAAAAAACTGACTCTTATAAAATGGGAAAACTTATGTAAACCAAAGGAATTAGGAGGTCTAGGTATCAAAACATAAGATAGAAAAATGAAGCATTAGGGGCTAAACTTACATGACATGTTTTTTCAGAAAGAGAACAAAAATGGGCTAAAATTCTATTTAACAAATACTGTAATATAGCCAATCCCTACTCCTTGTTTAGAATGAGGAACCTTCCTAAAGGATCTGAAAGCTAGAACTTTATTGTAAAAAGAAGAGCCTTGATTAGTAAATATCTCACATGGAATGTTGGTAATAGAGATGAAGCTCTCTTCTGGGAGGATTCATGGGATGGTCATCCACTAGTAGATAGCATTGGCATCCTAGCTATCCTTAAAGAGAAATTAGTTAAACTCTAGTGGTATAAGGTCAAAAATTATAAAACTAAAAAGAGATATTAATGGAACTATAAGATGGGAATGAAAATCTTTGGATAATATTGACTTGGAACCAACAGTAAAAAAGGTTTATGAAAAAAACATTCATAGGAGGAAATTAAAGTAGTTAGAGAGAAACGAGAAACTCATGTGGGCAACATCAAAAGATGGCAGATATAGTGTTAAAAATGGATATAAAGTAATCACTCATTCCCAAAGGTGGGAAGAAGTGAATATTCCCCTTAAACTTTGTTGGGAATCTTCGTGTCTGCCAAAGGCTCATTTCTTTATGTGGATTGAATCCCAAAATAGGATTTTAACTATGGATAGACTTAGAAAGATGGGCATTGAGTGACCATCAAGATGTTGTTATGTAAGCAAGATAGTAAAAATACTAATAATCTCTTATATAAATGTATATACACACAATAGAGTGGCTCAAACATGTGTTGGCTTGGACTGATCCTTTCCTAGAATCTCTAGATGATCTTCTTAAGGGGTGGGCAACTAATAGTAATAGCGATATATAGAAAACAATAAAATATTTTCCCAACTATCCTTGTTTGGAAAGTATGGCAAAAAAGGAATAGAAGAATATTTCATGACCAAGATATGACTGTAGGTGAGATTACTAATAGAATTGAGGCATGCATTGTTTAAAACTTAAACTCTCACCTTGGAAAAAGCTAGGAAGAGGAAGGATCACTCTCAAAATGGGATGATCTAGTGAAAAAGAGATGGAAAAACCTAATTAAATGCCCACTCATGTATAAAAATAAAATAAAAAAATAAAGAAGCAAGGGAAAAATGTAGATGGTTTCCACCACCTAGAGGTTGGACCAAATTAAATTTTGATGGAACCTCAAGAGCCAATCTTGGTACTGTAGAATAGGATGCATCATCAATAATGATTTTGACACATGGATTGTGAAAAGGACTAATTGTATAGGATCTACCACTAACAACCATGCTGAATTAGAAGTCATTCTAGAAGGTCTCTGACTTTTTCTAAGTCTAGGTATCTCTAACCTTATTATTGAAGGAGATTCTTAGATTATCCTAAATTCCATTTGAAAAAGGGAGATACCAAATTGGTTCTTAAATTCTAAATTGGAAGAAGCTCTAAATCTTCTAGATCATTTTGAAGAGACTTAGATTCTACAAATTTTCTAGGAGGGAATAAAAAGACAAACCAAGTAACAAATAAAGGTGATGATGGAAAAAATATCTTAATCTATAATTATTAGTAAGATAACTAGAAATTGAATAACCATCTTGATCAAAACTAGATTATGTAACTCCCATTCTTTTTAGCAAAATTAGCTTAGAGAGATAAGTCAAAAAATAAGAATACTAACAAATATAAAATCTTAATAACTTTTAGATATCTAGGTATATTTATGTACACAATATTGTACATATATATATACACAAAAATCTATGTATCTATGTGATTGTCAACATGTATAAACATTGGAGCATAAGCCCCCAAAGAAAACAAAGGGGCAGTTGGAGAAGAATTATTAATTATTAATTATGATTCTGCAAAATTCAAAACTGTAATTTTAAAAATAATAATATAAAGGTTTTTAATCCAAACGTAAAAATAATTAGACAATAGTAAATCCATACATGAAAGTAAATTAGTGTAAGAATTAGGATATTAGTAAGTTTATGTGGGTACATATTATTGATCCCTATTAATTTATATCTTTTATGTGACTTCATTTTTGAAATTTTATTTTGTTAATTCAAATATGGTTTTTTATTCCCATGAAATTCTCATCATTGTGAGACACTAGGTTTCATCCTATATCACTAACCTTATTTGGAAGTGAGTAGTGTTTTTGATGTAGTTTCCAACCAAATAACAAAATCTAGAAAGGAAGTCATAGTGGTGGGGCTAGAGTTTCATTTTTTCTCATCCTCTCAAGGAAATATTTTGATTAAAACACTTTTATATAAATTAAACAAGATGATATATATTGGGGTATGCCCCTTTTATTTTGTATAGTATTGGACTTCAGTCCCAGGCAAGATGAGAGGTTTTCTTACTCCGTTCTTTCCTTCCAATGCTCATTTGAATGGATAATCCATGTAATTTATTTATTCAATTATAATACAAAGATTTGTCCATTTATTGATTAAAAAAAATATAAAATTATTGGTTCATGTATTGTTTAAGATATAAGTGTGGATTTAGATTTGTGTGGTTTCTTATTTATTTCATGCAATGTTAAATTCTAGATTTAAATTTTATAATGCTTTCTATTTTTTAAAATAGTTTTCTTTTAGATTTAAACATTTAATTCCTATCATAGGAAGTGATAGTTACTATTGTCAGTTATGTTTTGATTTATTGTAGGTTTTGGCTTAGCTCGTCGCTAGGAAGTGACAACTGTTGTCACTAGTTATGTTTTGATTTATTGTAGGTTTTGGCTTAGCTCCCATCACTAGGAAGTGACAATTCCTATTGCCAATTTTGTTTTGGTTTGTTGTAGGTTTCCTTCCACATGTTCTCATTGCATCCATTTCCACTTGGCATGCTATCTTTATCCCTTGAGCATATAGCCACTATAACTTTCACAAGTTTATGACCATAGGTTGACATTTAAATGCAATATGAACTCAATTTTAATCTTATCAATTATCCTCAATATTTGAACCACAATTTATCCATACATTTTTTGTGTCATTTCTAAGGAAAAATATTAAAGGCATAAAATTTTCCTAAGTCAAGTTAGGAATAGTGCATCTTTGCTAGTGTCTGATCATGTGTCAACCTTACTCAATCTGGTACCTTAGGTTTGTGTTGTAGTAATTCATTTAGGTGTATTGTTTGCAAGTAGGTCTTAGAAGTTGGATCCATTAATTATGTTATCATCCATTGTTGTGAGTAAATGGTAAATAAAGGAAAATTTGAAGAGAAATGTTTAAAATTGTACATTTTCAAGGTAGTCCAAACATATCAAATTCAAAAATAAGAATTGGTAGAGGGATTGTATCAACCAAAACGTGGTGTTTTTACACACTCTCTACCTAATGAATGTAACTTAAACATGATCTTGATCTTCCCTTGTCATAGGCTTGTCCAATTGTTATTTCTATGTCTAAACAAGAGGATATAATTTATGACTTTTAACAACAATATAATTTTGAGAATGACATATTAACCATTTATTATTTTAGTTGTTATAGGTAACGTGATAAATGCATATGAATGAATAACAAAGAACACATGGTGAATGAAGTACAAGATCTTTGTGAACCTCAACATGCTAAGGATGTGAGTGACCAAGTCTTCCTTGTAACTTGTGAATAATTTCATACACCAAATCACGAAGATCAAGCTATGGATTACTCTATTACATTGGAAAGAAAAAATATTTCTTCAAAACATAATTTTCTACCTAGTATATACAATGAATATAATCATGCAATCTGACAACAACCTATCTATCAATCTTATATTCTACCATCTCCATTATTCCCATCCTACTCATATCCACCTACTCTATATGGAATATAACCTTTTCCATTATCTTTATTCCATTCATTTCACCCACCATCCACCCCAGCATGTTGAAAAACTAAATGAAAAGATCATTGCAAGAAGAAGATTGATTGCAAAGAGGGAGACTATTGTTAAAGAATGTTTTTAATTATTTTTTTGGTATTAATATCAAACCTACTATTTGTTGGAATGAAAATTTCTTATAAGATCCAAGTACTATCACTTAGTTGATTGATGAAGAGGATTTGATCAACAAGATGTAATAAAAGTACCTAAAGGAAAGGTTGAGTTATGGTTTTGTAATGAAGTGTAAGGATCAGTTAAGACATTGGTAAAATGATGTATTAACAACATACTCAAAGATGTAGAGGTTGGCCACACTTAGAAACTTTAGAAGTGTAAGTTTTAATAAGGTGGACTGCAAAGCTTAACTAAGTTCATTAGTGAGTGTTGAGAAAGCTAGCTGGAGCCAAGCAAATTTTCAGTTAGAGCTGAGAAAATGAAAAATCTAGTGTGTGTTGAGTGATACAAAAGGAGCCAAGTGTGTTTAGGTGTTGAGAAAAGTAACAGGTGCGGAGCATCAGAAAAACTTAGTAGATGCTGAGTGAATCCACAGTAGGTACTAAGAATCAATAAAACACAACTGATGTTGAGTAACACAGTATGTGCCAAGCACCAAAATTTTAGTAGTACCGAGCTATTGCATTATTGGAAAAGTTAAAGATTCACTAGATCTAAGCCAACAAAGTTTTTAACTTGAATTTTGTGAACCAGGTGGAGGTTGAGCTGGTGGCACAAAATTTTATGTAAATCATTTTAGAGTGAATTCAAGAGGATTCTTCAAGATGTTTCTAGAAGAAACAAGATGTGGGTTAGATTAAATGAATCCTAACTAATCCATTCAAATTGGAATTAAAGGAGGGAAAAATAAAGTGGGAAAAGAATTTTCTAGACTTCTTTTTACAAAGTCACAAACCAAGAAGCAAGATTTTATGGTGTGCCAAATTGTGAAGTGGTTGAAGGGTGTCAAGAAGAATGCATCAAGGAGAAGGAAGAATAGAGCACATAGGCTCTACTTTGGTTAGAGGTTAGAAAGAAGATTGCACTAGTATATCTAGCATGAAGACTCAAGGAGACAAAGCCTAAAGAGGAGGACAAGCTATTAGAGCTATAGAGACTAAAAGCTAGGCAATGTGAAAAACTAAACTATGATATGAAATCTACAAGATAAGTTGTGAACTGCAATTAGGTTAAAACCCCTAATTGTTTCTCTCTAGCAATTTTATTAGTTAGGGTAAAAATCTTATGGACTTAGGTTGGTTTAATAGCCATTTGTAAATCCTTTAATAGGGTGATATTCTAGATGAATTTTCTAAAGTCCTCTAACCAGGCCCACTTCTAATAGGGTGGTTAAATCCTTTAACTAGGTGACATTTAACAATGTGTTGTAGCCATTAATAGGGCATCACTTCAAAAGAGTAAGAATTGAGTAACATGTTACTTGTGGTTTTTCCCAAATTGGGTTTCCACATAAATCACTATGTTATGTGTTGATCTTTTATGTGTTATGCTTGCATGTTGATTTACAATAACTTGCTAAGTAAAAAAGTTTAAGCTTAGATGAATGAATAGTTTGATGGGCACACTTTACTTGATGAAAAACCTAAATTGGAAATTTAGACCTTGAATAACTAATTCACCCCCCCAGTTATTCTAAATCATTTCTAACAATTGGTATCAGAGCCATCTGCTTATTTAGTTTCAAAGTACTAGAAGCAGGAATATCAAGATGTCCAAGAGAGAAGTTCCCAAGCTTAATAGAGATATCTTCACTGCATGGCAAAGCTTAATGAAACTGCACCTTGGATCAATAGGTGATTATGCAAAAAGCTCAATTGGAGTGGAACATGAAGATAAATTTAGACCCCTTTCTACAGATGATTTGAACAAAAAGAAGGAGCACAATCAGGTAATGTTGGAGATTGCATCTACACTCAACTATACTAAATTTGATGACATCAAAGGTTGTGATATTGCATTCAAGATGTGGAAAGCCATGTCAAATATCTATGGAGGAGATCAAAATTTTCAAAGAGAAAACAAGAGCAAGCCTCAGAGGAAATTTTAATGACATGAAAATTGAGGAAGGTGAGCAAGTTGCTCAATATGTTGCTAGAATGAAAGAATTGGTAAGTGAAATTTGGAGTTTAGGTGGTCAATTAGAAGATGACACTATTAACAATAAATACTTAAGAACCCTACTCCCTATCTATGCTATTAGAGTTTCAACCATCCAGGAGTTGAGATTTGTACTAGGAAATGCACTAACTTTTGAAGGTATAGTGGAAAGACTTACTGCATTTGAATTGTCCAATTTTGATAACTACAGACTTGAGAATCTTGAATCTACTTTCAAGGATAAGCTATCATTGGAAGATATTGAGGAGGTGAAATCAAAGAAGAAGAGTAGAAAAGGAAAACATGCATCCAGTGATAGTAGCACTAATGACGAAGATGTGAAACAATTGGAAGCACTGTTGGCCAGAAGATTTCACAGAGGCAAAGGTAATTTAAAAGGTAAGTTACCTATCATTTTGTTTAATTGCAATGAAGTAGGACATATTGTTGCAAGGTGTACACAAAAGAAGAATTACAAAGAAGGAAACAAGTACAAGACCAAAAGAGAATATGATAATAGAGACTACAAGGATGAAGGCAAAAGATGCTACATTGTTGAAGAATATTCTAAGGAGAATAATGATGAAGTAGTCTATGTAACCATGAAGGATGAGTTAGATGAAGAAAAAGAAACAACACTGGTAACCTGTGTGAATAAGAATGACAAGTGGATCATAGATAGTGGATGCTCACATCACATGACAGGAGACAAAATTAAGTTTATTACCTTTACCCAATATAATGGAAATAGTGTTAGATTTGGTAATGATCCTCCCTGTCAAATCAAACGAAAAGGTTCCATTAAACTTACAAAGAAAATTTCATGTGATAATGCATACTATGTTAAAGGACTGAACTACAATTTTCTAGGTGTATCACAGTTAGGCAATATAGGTTGCAAAGTAGAATTTGGAAACAAAACTACCAAACTCTATGATACTGGTGGAAATTTGATAGGAAAAGGTGAACAAACTAGGAGTAACTTGTTTTACCTAGATATGGAAGATGCAACCTGCCTTTTTGTTAGACTTGATGATGTATGGCTATGGCATAAAAGGTTGTCTCATGTTAACTTTGATAATCTAATTAGCATCAGCAAAAAGAAGAAAGTCAAAGGTTTGCCTAAGCTGAAGAAACCTAAAAACATAATGTACAAACAATGTTAACTAGGAAAGATGACTAAATCTAGTTTCTAAAGAAAAAAATACACTTCTAAAGAAGTATTAGAGTTAGTGCATACTGACTTATGTGGTCTAATAGAAGTGCAATGCTACCAAGGAGACAGATACATAATGCTATTTGTGGATGACTACTCTAGGATGATGATTGCAATGTTTTTAAAGAAAAAATATAATACATTTCAAATGTTTAAGTGGTATTTGGTTAGGGTTGAGAAGGAAATAGGAAAGAGTCTAAAGTGTTTGAGATCAGTCAGAGGAGGAGAGTTTACATGAAAAGAATTTGAGACATTTTGCAATGATAAAGGAATTAAGAGACAAACATCAGCACCAAGAACTTCACCTCAGAATGGTATTGCTGAAAGAAGGAATTGATCAGTAATAGACTATGCCAGAACCTTGATAATGGAGAAAAATGTTGCTCTAAAGTACTAGAGAGAAGTTGTAAGTACTACTCTTTACACCCTAAATCAAGTACAAGTCAAGAAAGGTACAAATGCAACACCTTTTGAACTATGGTATGGTCACTCACCTAATGTAAAAAATTTCAAAGTGTTTAGTTGAAAATGCTATATTCTTTAAGATACTAGAAATGGAAAGTTTGATTCAAAGAGTGATGAAGGCATATTCCTTAGATACTCCACTAGAAGCAAAGCATATAAGTTTTTGAATACTAACAATAACAAGAATGTGGAGAGTGCAAATGTAAATTTTCTTGAGCATGCAAAAGTCCAAGTTGATGAATCCAAGAAACCAAAAGATTATAGAACTTTTTTATACTTATATGAAGGAATGACAATCAAAGATGAAGTCACCAATCAAGTTGGGAATCAGCAAAAAACTTCAGTATCAACAAAGTCACAACTAGTGAATGTTGAGTTGCATTCAGAAGCTGAGTTGTAGAATGAAGAAAATGCACATTCTAATTCTAAAAATAGCACATATGAAAGAGATGATGAAATAATAGATGGTGATGTGCAAAGTGACTCTGAAGATGAAGGAACAAACATGGAAAGAAGGACAGAACCAAGACTAGCCAGATATGTGAGAAGACATCACCTTGCATAACAAATCATTGGAGACAAGGATGCAAGACCAATGACAAGGAAAATACTAAGCAATGAATCATGTCTGCTAAGCAAGATTGAGCCCAAAATAGTAAAAGATGCACTATGATATGATAATTAGCATAAAGCTATGAAAGAAGAGATAGATCAAATTGAAAAGAACAAAACCTGGACTATAGTTTCTAGACCAACTGATAAGAATGTAATTGGTACCAAATGGATCTTTAGGAATAAGCTTGATGAGAATGGTGAGATAACAAGAAAAAAAGCCAAACTAGTTTTCAAAGGCTATGCATAAGAAGAAGGACTAGACTACAGAGAAGATTTTCCCCTTGTTGTAAGGATGGAAGGAGATATAACACTACTTGCATATGCAACTTATAAAGGTTACAAAGTCTACCAAATGGATGTGAAGTCTTCTTTTTTGAATGCTATACTAGACGAGGAAGTCTGCATAGAACAACAAGAGGGATTTGTTGATGAAAGCAACAAGGATATGAGAATAGAGACTCTACTTTGATTAGTGGTTAGAAAGAAGATTGCACTAGTATATCAAGCATGAAGACTCAAGCAGACAAAGCTTGAAGAGGAGGACAAGCTGTCAGAGCTATAGAGACTAAAAGCTAGGCAATGTGAAAAGCTAAACTGTGATCTAAAATCTGCAAGATAAGTTGTGAACTATAATCATGTCAAAACCCCTTATTGTTACTCTCTAGCAATTGTATAAGTTAGGGTAAAAATCCTATGGACTTAGGTTGGTTTAATAGCCATTTGTAAATCCTTTAATAGGGTGACATTCAAGTGAATGTTCTAAAGTCCTCTAACCAAGCCCACTTCTGATAAGGTGGTTAAATTCTTTAGCTAGGTCACATTTAACAGTGTGTTGTAGCCTTTAACATGGCATGCCTTTCATAGGGCATTACTTTAGAAGAGTGAGAATTGAGTAGCATGTTACTAGTGATTTTTTTCAAATTGGGTTTCCACGTAAATCACTATGTTATGCTTGCATGTTGATTTATAGTAACTTGCTAAGCAAGAAAGTTTAAGCTTGGATTAATGAATAGTTTGATGGGCACACTTTACTTGATGAAAAAGTTGAATTGGGCATTTAGACCTTGAATAACTAATTCAACCCCCCTCTTAGTTATTCTAAAGCATTTCTAACAAAACATACCCACCAAGGGAAATTATAATTCCTCATGAAAAATTACATAATAAGGTGGATCAAATAACATATTATTGATGAAATTTAAATTATCCTTTTAAATTCTCTTCATTTGCATGAAAATGATGTTGTGACTGAAAGATTTGAATTTATCCATACAATGGGCATCTCGTACTATATCTACATCACTCTAGGGGCCTCTTCATATACCCCAATAATTAGTACAAATGTACTAAAGGGGATGAATATCCCTCACCTGCATCCACTAGTATACTAAATTACCCAAAAGGGAACTAAATAAACTAAGAGTAGATGACACTATTCAATGATGGGGAAGCGCTAGAACAACTAGCACAAGAAGATGAATAAGAAGTTGAGGACATCAATGAATCCTTATATTATCACTAAGATTTTCCCTAGGCTTATCCTGAGGCATTCCTCCACCCACCCCCTAAAATAGTTTTATATAAAAAGAATTGGGTTTCAAAGTAAATTCAAACTCTACCCGTAATTTCTTAAGAAAGCACATGGACACCTCATGATTAGGATTTGGTGGATGGTCAAATAGCATCCACCACCACTCATAGCAATGCTCTAATATTTGGGGGTATCTGTACCATCTAATAGATATATGAGGCTTCTTATCACTTGTCCCTTCATCTATTTTTAGGTTCTTAAAATATCTTCACAAATGTCCTTTATTTATGTTCAGTTCATGGAGGTATCTATAAGAAAAGCCATCAAAATAGAAGGCATGCATATTTTTCCTTTATTCTCTAAAGCTATCTATATCATAGTCTATGTGGTCTATAGATTATACAATGTCTTGCACACTATTTGCAAGGTGAAGTAGTTGGGGTGGGGGGGTATCTCATTCCTAAGAGTTAATATGTCTCATATGAGGTTGTGAAGGTTGTGTGTCATGCTCTCTCACAACTCCTTTCAGGTAGGTGGTCGTGGAGGTGGGGGTGGAGATGGAGGGGGCAAGGGTTGGGGTGGGGGTGGGTCCTCACCAAATTTGTCATCCATAAATCATAATCTAAATATATGTATACAACATCAAAATTCATAAAGATAATATTTAATTTAAAAATATATACAACATATACATCTAATTACTTGTCTTTAAAACTATTTAAACATCTTAAAATACATATCCTAGTTCATGTAAGGGTTTGTAATTATGTAATGGAAACCTATTTTGTCATCAAGGTTGGTACTAATGCTTAGTCCTAGACTTAGGGTTTAACAATTAAGTTTATGATTCAATTTAGTAGTATACTCAGTGTTATGATTATTCTTATACTTTTTGTTCTAAAGTATTAGGGTTTATATATTACATGTTAATGTTAATGTGTATATTAAATTTCACTTTATTTGTAGAAAGTTTTCATTTGTTTATATAATTTTTTCATAAGGTATTGAAATAAAATGAAATAAATTAACTGATATTTAAATAAACATTAATAATTAGTATGTCAAAATTGCATCTACACAATTCAAATTATGATCAAGATATTGTCAACCTTGTAAATTTTATATATTTATTTTTAAACCTAATATCTAGTGGGCATATCATCCATAATGGATGAGAGATTCACCATTTAAATAGTACATATTATGACTTTTGATAAACTCATGGATGTGATCTTTCAACCATTGAGCTTTTAGATAACACTTGCCTATGGCTACATAAACAAACTTTGATATGATATTTTTGTTAGTGTTATGCGTTTCCATTGATGTCAACCATAAAGCTTACAATATATATTATAGAATTTGATGAGGGACATGACTAGGAATAGTTAATAGTAGACATTTTTTTGGATTTAGGTTAAAATAAATTTTATAAGGAGATCCAACACCCCAAATATAAATTATAAACTTTGAATGATAGCTCTAAATTAACAAATTTAAAAAAAATAAATTTATCTAACTCTAGAAATATAAATATCTCAAGAACACAACTTTAAACCCATTAAAAATATTGTATTATACCATTGCATCAAAATTAGTCTTAGTTCAGATAAATACTTATGTTTAGTGTTAGTTAGGGTTTAGGTTATGATTAGGATAATAGGTAATTTTATTATTTGAGTTAGTAGCTCATAGTTGGTGTTATGACTATGCTTAGGCTTTTGGTTCTAAAGTTTTAGGGTTTATATTACATTTTAGGTTATGGTTACACTTGATATATGGATTAGGTTTATAGTTAGGGTTTAAATGAAAAATCTCAATACTAGATGTTGAATGCCAATTTGCTAACCAATAGTCCTAAGTACTAAATCTATATATAAAACAATAAACCCTAAATCCTATCAAGTAAAAGTAATCCTAAAATATTGAACCCTAATTATAATGTTAAACTTGAATCCTAATTGTAAATGCTAAATCATAATTGCAACCTTAATCATAAATGTTAGACCCTTATAATCCTAAATGCTAAACCCTATACCTTTAATACTAAATGTTAAACTGTAATCTCAATTTTTTAGAATCCTAATCCTAACCCTATCCCTAAATCCTGAGCCTAGGTAATTATAATCTAAAATTGAATACAAAGTATGTTATTAAATGTTAAACCCTAATCATAAATTTTAAAAAATAAACATTAATCCTAAATAATTAAATGATAATTAGGGTTAGTATAAAAGGTTACCATTAAGATTATGGATTAGCGTTTAAGATTTTTTTTTTAAATTACAATTTTAACTAGGGATTGGAATTTAACTTTAGGGTTAGGAATTTAAATTATGGAACTTAACATTTACAATATTAGGTTTTACTAGATTGAGCATTAATATATGTTGGTTAAGATTTAGGATTTTTAATTTTTTATTAAAGTTTTGCCATTTAGAATTAAGGTTACAATTTAGCATTTAGGATAAGGTTTAGGATTACATTTAATAAATTATGATCTATCATTTAGTATTAAGGTTATGGTATAACATTTAAAATAAAATTTTGGCATTTGTAACTAGGGATAGGATTATAGTTTATTGTTGACAACAATTGTATAGCATTTATAGTTAGCACATGTTGATTACATTTACAATCATCGTTTAGTATTTTGGAACATTATTTTATTTAGCTAGTGTTTAAATGAATTAGGGTTAAGTTTAGGATATGAATTTACATCAACTTAAGGATTTTAGTCTTTAAACTAACATGGAAGAGCTTGAGGACGACAAGATATGAACACAAACTTTTGATGTTTTTTGGTTTTCTAAGTTTACAAATTTCAAATTTAGGTATCTTTTGTATGATGAAGTTTATTTTTCTCTAATTTTTTAATTTGTGCATTTCTTTTATTATATTTCACCTAATGCTAATGTTGATATTTTCTACTTCAATTGTATATTTTTAAATTGAAATTGAACCTGTAGTTTATGTTTTCAGTATTAGTTGAAAGTTCTATGATTTATATTTTTGTTTATAGTTCATCTATTCTATGTTTTATTTACTAATTTTTTCAAAGAAATAATATTTAAAGTAAATACAATGAAAATCAAGAATTATAGAAATAAAACTATTAATCATGAAAAAAAAAATAATTTGAGCAATTTTTAATGTGAAAAACTCAAAATAATGAAATAAAATAATATAAAACAAACTAAAATACCTAGAAGAGTGAAAATATCAATTGGGGGTTCAGTAGGATGTCTAATATTAGGCTCTCATCTTCAAAAGTCACTATCACTAGCACAAATGACAAAAAAGTCCAAAATATGGGATTTAAGTTTTTACAAATCGAGTAGCTAATTTTAAACAAAATAGGCACCTAATTTTTAAAATTGCATGTCATCTATGGTTTAGGAGCTTGATCCATATAATTCAAAAATTGGGCATCCAATATTTGAAAATGGATCAGTTTCCCAAACCACAATGGGTACCTAATTCTTGAAAATTGGGTGCTTGCATTTGAAGAAGTCTAGTTCTGTGAAATGGAATTTCACAAAATTGATACTTATCTTTGTGTACTTACCCCTTCATGTGCTTTATCATTCTAGGGATTGACATTAGTTATGTTGGAATGAGTATATGGGAAAAATGATATTGAGGTGGGTGAATTAGAATCTTAAACTTTTGACTCCAAAAAAAATTTCATTTGTTCATACCCAATTCATCACATGTAATAGATCTACTATATTAAAATTGTAATGTTTAAATGTAAATGAAATAAATCACATCCATAAAAGTTCAACACATAACACAATGATTTGGTTACCCAGAAACACTTCAAGATGAAGGTAGAATTAGGGTTGGGATGAAACTCACAAATCTTCACTATTTTAACAATAAAGTTAACTTATTAGTGTTACAATGTTTGATCATTAGATATGATCTACCCTATGAGGGGTTTTCTTTATTAAAAACTTAAGAGACTGTTAGGTTTCACCCTATTAGAGGATTTTATACTTACAATAAAGTAAGGACTCTATTAGGAGATTTACATAGGCCTGTTAGGACTACTTTCTTAAGATATTTATCCTATCTCAATTAAAAAACTAATTTGGTACCTATCCCTCAATTTTCTTAGGAAGATAATATCGTGTCTCCTCTTTCCTATATATTTGAATTGATTCTTCTAACTTGATAATTCTATTCATTCCTTCATTGCTCTCTATCTGCTCTACTTTGAAACTTTACCTTCTTCATATGCTTGCAATCTCTCTCTCTCTCTCTCTCTCTCTCTCTCTCTCTCTCTCTCTCTCTCTCTCATATGATTATAGGGTTAGAATCCTCCTTAAATAGACATTTTGTGAAAGTTGTACATCTTAGTCAATGGTTTACATTTCATTATCTTTTTCAGATTTGATGTAGTGCAAGGTAGGAGTATCCCTAAAGGAAATTTCCTAGCCCTTGTCTATGTATAACCACACAATAGAAACACAACAACAAGAAACAACAATGCAAGATCTGATACAAAATTACAATAATTTGTTCATAACACATTACTAATTACATGCAATATGTTTAGTTGTGAGGCCTTCCAAGTTAGGGACAAATACAAACAACAATTACAAAATTAATTCTACAAGTTCCAACAAGATCTAACTTAATAACCATACTTAGCTAGTTTACAAACACAACTGGATAAGAACACCAAGAAGAATCCACACTTGTACCCTTAGGTCCACCAAGAGATCCTCTAGTTCCTAAGCCATAGCTCTAGGTCTTCAAATTTGTATCTATTCTTCATTCCATCCCAACTCAATGAATAAAAGACTCCACAAGACCTCTAATTATACCAATATAAGCCACAAGTTTTCCTAGAACAAAAATTAAATACAAATACATAAATTAAATGCCACAAATCAGCCTGTAACAACAATTAAATGTCCAAAAATTGATATCTGAGAAAAAATGTGATATCTTCTAACTCTGATTGAATTAGAACTTGTGCTTCAAACCATAGGTATTAATTTAGGTCATCTACAACCCTTTAAATTATTTAAGTCTGATTCTAAAAGGAAAAGTGCACATCTATCCCAAAAGTCACACATAGAAACCCATCATTTAGTCTGTTAGAAATTGACACTTTAGGAGAATTTCCATATCTCTCAACGTATAATGAATTAGAACTTGTGGATTGGATAAATGATAGTACTCTAGGCTGTCTTAAATCCTTTAAGTATGAAGTCTCTCATTCATTAAGGACAATTATTTATATAGCCTAACACAAGCACCTAGAAACAAAAAAAAATACAGTTCTAGCAGCAAGGTAAAAATAGTTGAAATTTCAACTCAATCCATCCAATCTCTATGCAATCATGAGGAAAGGTTCCCCAATGTGTCTCCAAAACATCCCTAACCATAAAATCATAACTCATTCAATATCTAAGCTCATTACTCCTCAAAACTTAACCAAAATCCGTCCAAACATGTAGGATTGTAAGCAAGCCTAGGATGCTCCTGCATCAGACACCCCAAGTTTGAAAAGATGTTCTAGTAACTGGAAGAACGTCTTCTAGGATTCAACCCATAAATTACAAACTAGTTCTTCATATACATGTCCTCTAAGTCTTCAAGTTTTACACTCTTTCCCTTGTTTTCCTTCTTTTTCTTCACATCCACCACAGTTGTTCCATAGGTCTACTTTCCATGTTGATCTCCAACCTTATTAGAATCTATCAACTCAAATTAGATACCAATACTCATGTTCTTCCTACCAAGCTCTTCATTCTACAAATGAATTAAGGAAAACTTCCTACCATTTTTCTCAATAGTAAACACATTCCTAACACAATCATGCATAGCCCTACAATCATACTACCAAGGTCTGCCAAGTAACACATGACAACTATTTATATCCATAATATCACACAACATTTGATCCTTATATTTCCTAATCTATAAATCAATAAGGCATTGCTCCCTCACTACCAAAGCATGCTCACCATGCAACCAGCCAATCCTATAAGGATAAGGATGTCTCATTCTCTTCAAACCAAGTTTCTAAACCATCTCTTCAACAACAAGGTTATCCATACCACCACCATCTACAATCACCCTACAGACTTTATCACCATACTTACAACAATTCCTAAACAAACTAGTCATCTAACAAGAATCTAATGTCCTCTCACCAATCAATATTTGTTGAACTAGAAAACTCTCTCCTTGCTTAGGTTGACTATCATGGACTACAACCTCATTCACAATAGTAGTTGTCTTTTGAATTGGACATTCAAAAGATCTATGGCCTTCTTGATTAGCAGTAATGAATTTAGCCTTCAACTTAGTCACCATCAATCTCCATCTAGTGATCTTCATTTCACCTTCCTCTTCTCTATCTCTTTGTAGTTCATTCCACCAAAGAGTAGCATGTCCCTTCAACTTATTTTGTGCCAACCTCACTTAGAGTGGATCCTCAATATCCTCAAGCTCAAATTAGTCTTCATATTCACTAATCCAATCAATCAGGTCTTTAGGATTCAAAGTACGTAAAAAAATAGAAACCTCCATCTTATGCTTCAACTTCAACTGAGATCCAAGTCTAGCAAACTGACCAACTCTAGTTCCAATAGGTCTCTCCACATAATTAGATCTATCCTCACCACTAGATCTAGTAGCTTCAAAGTCTTCAGCAACTTTTTCATAACTTCCGTCAATACCCACATGCTTAGGTACAACACCTAATGAACTTACAATTTTAGCAATCATGTCACTTTTTATTAATGCAATCTTAGATATGTTCTTTTGCAACATCACTAAGATAATTAATTTACCTAGGGTCCAATCTTCTTAGAGGCATATTTCAAATTTTTAGCAAACCCTAAGAAAAAAATCCACCAATCCAAAAGATCAATTAGCCACAAGATCAACCTGCTTTACAAATCCTGGTGTAAATTACCTCAGCTTTGGTAATTTGTCAACAAACTTAGGAATAACCTTTGCTCTAATACCATCTAACATAGTGCAAGGAAAGAGTATACCTATAAGAGATGTCTTAGCCTCTAACTATTTATAACCATAGAATAGAAACACAATATAAGTAAACAACAATGCAAGATCTAATACCAACTTACAATAATTTGTTCATAAAATATAACTGATTACATGCAATATACCAGGCTGTAAGGCCTTCCAGGATAGAAATTATGAAATAAATTATGGATGATCCAACAATATCCAACTTAGAAACCAATCTCAACTATTCTATACACACAATTGGATAAGAACACCTAGAAGACTCCTTACTTGTACCCTCAGGACCACCAAGAGATCCTCTAATTCCTAAGCTATAGCTCTAGCTTTTAAAATTCACATCTATTTTTCATTCCATCCCAACTCAATGACTAAAAGACTCCAAAAGATCCCTAATTATACCAATATAAGCCACAATTCAGCCAAAAACACAAATTAAATACAAATACATAAATTAAATGCCACAAGTTAGCCTGCAACAACAATTAAATGTCCAAAAATTGATATCTGAGAAAAATCATGATATCTCCTAATTCTGATTGAATTAGAAGTTTTTATTTGAACTATAGATATTAATTTAGGTCTTTTACAACCCCTTAAATTTGAAAAATTTTATACTCCATGGAAAAGTGTTCATCCATCCTAAAAGTCACGCACAAAAACCTATTGTGCAGTATGTCAAAAATTGATACTTTAGGAGAATTGTCATATCTCCCAACTAATAATGAATTAGAAATTTTTCCTTGGACCATAGATATTAAACTAGGCCCTCTTAAATATTTGAAATTAACAGCCTCTCATTCATTAAGGATAATTATTTATATAGCCTACAACAGGCACCTAGAAACTAGAAAAATACAGTTCAAGTAGCAAGGTAAAAATAATTCAAACTTCAACTCAATCCATCCAATCTCTATGAAATCATGAGGAAAATTTCGCCAATGTGTCTCTAATACATACCTAATGATGAAATAATAAATCCACAAAAATCCAAGTTCGATGCTCCTCAACACTTAACCAAAATCCCCCCAAACATGTAGGATTGCAAGCAAGGTTAGGATGCTCCTGCATCAGGTTTACATCCCTGTTTTTGATTGGTTGAATAAATTTCTTAGGGATATTTATCTTGTGTAATTATGTGTAATAAACATCTTATTCAAATCTACAAATATTAAATATCATAGAAATTTTGGCCAAGTGTTTATATATGAGTTTCTGGAATTACAAACTCTCATATCCAACTGAACTACTCAGTACTCAAATTCTCTAATGGTCAATCATGTATAAAGCTTCATCTTGTTACTTGGCTTATATATGTTTTTTTAATTGACTCTTGATAACATATAAATATGCTAGATATTCATTATATTTCTTGTCTCATACTATATATCATGGCTTGCACATCTGCTCTATCTCTACTGAATTTCAAACAATCATTTTCTCACTCCCAAAAAGTATTATATGCTCAACCTTTGCTAGATAACTCAGTCACAATGGTGATCTTGTAATATTTCCTAGTAAATGACTTGTAAATGACTAAGTTTTTTGGACACTAATTGGAAACATAGGCTTAGAGATCAATAATTTCCCCCTTTTGATATAGTAGCAAAAATACTTTGTCATGAAATCATTTTTCTCTATCTCCCCCTTTCTCATTATTTCATTTATTATTATTATTATAGCTCATCATTCCCTCTTGATTTTAGAATATATGGAACTTGATGGTTTTGGGATTAGTTTACAATTCTCAAAGAATTATTGATGACTTGCCATGATATAGGCATAGCATATATTCTACCTTTCCTGTACTTGTTCCAAAATCTAAAATTGAATCTTTAGCTTGGTAGCCAGGTCAATAAATCCTACGATGTGTGAGAATTTTATCTTTTTCTTCAAAATGCCTCTAGCAATAGAGATTAAATTCTAAATTATCTCTGGCAATAATTAAAGTTGAATTAATTCCAAATTATTCCTTATCCTTGCATCTTTAGTTGTGAGCTCAGCTAACCTCATTTGATTGAATGCCAGTTCAATATAGGAGGCTGAGCTTTAACTTGCATTCTTTCCCAAAATGATAACATTAGTTCTCATGTCTACATGCAATAGCTCTAATGAGCAAGAAGTATCCACTATAAATAAATTTATATCGCACATTTTAAATACAAATATTTGATGGTCTTCAAAATTGTTTCCAACTATGTAATAGATGTAGAAATATTATCTTGTCTTTGTACAAGTTCATGCAAGATGTTTTGTAATACTTTATGCTCCATTCCCCTCTTAGACCATTGTAACAACTTCTCATCTATCTCTATATGATCTATCTAAATTCTATCAACCACATACACTAGCTAGTCCATAATTGTATATTGATTATTCACATCTTTTATCCCAAATGCATTTGTAAAATATCATTGACAATACAAAGTACCTATCTTCTCTTCTTCTCTCTTTTCCATTATTCTTGTTTTTCCTTACAACTCAACAAGATTTACAATTCTTGCATTTTCTCTAGTATGAGATTATTCAAATCATATGTATGTAATGTAATTACCTCATCAAGGTTTATTGACTCATTATCATCCTCCTCTTCATGAGTCACAACTTGAGATTTGGAGGGTATATCATTCAATAGTGATACTTCCAATTGCTTCCCTTTCACTTGATCTCTTCTTTGGTTGCTGCACTGGTGTAGATATCATCTATTGTATAGGTGTCACTTGTGTTGAGTCTACAACCTTTGCACTAAAAAATTGAATAAGAGATTGAGTAACTTCTTTCTCTTTCTATTTTACTTCATCCTCTATCATTTTAGTGCATGATTCTTTCTCAAAACTTACATCCTTCTATAAAATTTACATAAAAATTATTTGTGTATATATAATTAATGCCTTACCAAGTTTCCTAACACATGTATCCTCTATAACTATTATGAGTGTACCATCATCCATATTCTTCACTTCAATCTTTGGATATTCAATTATCTATAGCAAAATTAGGTTAGTCTAGAGTTCACTTGATTTCTTTACAATTTGAATCTCAGTATGTTTGGATTAGGTGAAGGGGTTTCGATGACATCTTCAATTGTTATTGTATCTTTCTGATCATACCCACTAAAAAGTTGTTGAATTTCCTCTATCATCTTGACCATTTCCTTCTTGTACTCTTCTTCAAATTCAATAACATCTCGGCCTTCCCTCACCTCTACTAATGGTGTAAGCACTCCAAATGCTTATATCCATACTTTTATACTATCTTTCTCAACTTCATGATATTTATTCTTGAAAATTTTATACGCCCTATCCTTCGGCATAAACTTCTTAACAAAATCCTTAAGGTTTATATTCCCTAAATCTGGCATAAGTTATGCCATTATTGTTTCTCTTATTTTATTTTCAATGGAAAATTCCTATTTCTACTTGGCATCCACTCTTTTATACAATCCCACTAGATAACTAGTTCCTAATCAATCATCGCACCTTCAAGATTAAATTTATCATAATTAATTAAAGAATCATATTGAATGTCTTTGAAATCCATTATGCTTTCTGATTCTACCAGTCGTGCATATATTTGATCCATAGAAATTAGAGGGAGTCTCTTTACTATTTGAAGTTTACTTGTCTCATCAAACTCAAACTTTTTTTCATCTTCTATGAGGCCTCACCCTAACCTATCATATCATAAATATTGTATTTCTATTTTGTTACTTAGGACTAGATATCTCGACATATATTTTGATACTTGATGGATAGTAAAGTTTTCTACTTATTCGATGATATTTACTTTATGATTTTCCATTTTGATATGTATTAGGACTTGATTGGCATAGTTGATGAATTAATGGATTTTTAATCAGTACTTCATTATTATGATAGAAAATGGAATTTTTTTGTGGTTCAAATGCTTAAATTTTTTTGCTAGAAAGTCAGTAATATGTAGATTTTTGAGGTTCAATGATTAAGTGTGTGTGAGCAAATGATGGAGAATAGGAAGTTAATTATGAAATGTGTTATATATGAATTGTAGAATAATGAAATTATTATATATATCTACTTTCATATGTATTTTATATGTGACTTTTCATTGGATTACTGATGCTCAAGTTTAGTGTGCCAGAAAGGAACCATGGATACATAATGGGGAAACAAGGTATAAACACATGTTAATATGGCACTGCCAAGGTGAATCTTTATAAGATTTATAAACCTCATTGTGATGTGTTTATTTTGTAAATGTGAGATGTATATGTGTAGTATGTATTTCATGAGTGGATTTAGAACATGTAATGTGTGATGTATAGTAAATTTTGTGTGTGTCACTTGACACTTGTACTCGTTATGTGAAAATAACATGTTCTCTGAAGATGGATCATGTAGCCACGTTATCTTAAGTTTAAATTCCTTAATTGAGAAATAGACTTATTTCATTAATTTAGTAATGGAAAAAAGGGTTACCCCAAAATAAATTTGAAAAATGGACTTTACCTAACATTGTGAGGGCCAAAAAGTAGCTCTAAGGTGTAATTGTGAAGAAAATAAACCTACCCATGATAATACTTTAAGTTAGGAGGCTATTAGTTACCCCTAGAGTGCTAGAAGACCTAGGAGATCCCAAAAAGAATGCATTTTATATTGAATCCAAAAATGGAAGTCATAAATAGAGGCATGGCCAAACTAGAAACCCACTTGCCCACTCTCTAACATTAGAGACATTTAGGGTTTAGAGGAAAAGGATAAGAAGATCTACTATAACATTCATTTTCCATTGCTTGGAGTAAGGTTGGTATCCATGATCCATGGTGTCTCTTCATTTCTTATAGATTTGCTATGGTATTTTCTTCACCACATTGTAGGATTGATATGGACTTATTCATTGCATTGTAGATTTGTTATGGTGTAGATGTGGTTTTAGAAGAATCTTGTTGTATGTGTGTTGAATGTGAGAAGTTTTATGAGTGTTCCTTCTTGAATCTTATTTTTTTCATGTTGATTTTTTATATTAAATGGGTGTGAAGAATCACTCATCCTTGGGAGGGAAGAGATGCTTAAGTGTGGGGTTAGTTGGGCTCACCCATGTAGTTGAGAAAAATCTTCCATGGGTGGAGACGAATTTCATGTGTTTCAATGGAGTATGGACTTCATGATTACTTGCAATTCTTGGAAGGTATAAGGAGGTGTATGAGATAGAAGACATTGATGAGCCTTGAAAGGTCATGTTACTTATAAGAATACATGAATATAAGTGATTAATGGATTTGAAATTCTCCTCATGGAGAGAGCCCACCTTCATCCTATGTCTTGATTCTATGGTAGAATCTATGTGCAAGCCTTGGGATGGGTTGTAGTGTGTTGTGTTGAATTGTGTTGTTATAGGTTGCATGGTATGCAAATGTCAAGGTGTGCAACTATTTGTGCCTTGTTTCCCCAAGCTCGATGGGTGGCCTCCTTGAGGCCTAGGTTGGGAGGTGAGCCTCCATGGTTCCCCATTTTTTTCTCACTTTTTTAGTTTTTTACTTGATGATCTTGGAAGCTTGAAGATCATCTAATTTTTTCCATTTCATAAGAGAAGAGGACACTATTATTTTTGTATCAAATTGGAGCGAAAATCCAACCTGTTATGTGATTATATTGTGTTGGGAGAATATTTTCTTGTTTTATTCTATTTTTCAATAGAGAGATTGTGAGTCATCTATGTAGTGAGAAAAGATATTTCTATTGTGTATGTTTTAGAATAATGTCTTCACCACCCTATGCTCATGTATGACAAGAATGTAGTATGGAAGGAATGAAAGAACTTTGAAAGAAAATTATGTTGAATTCTAATTGTAGTTTCATTTTCTTGGATATGAATGTGTTGAAGAAAAGAATTAAGTGTCATGGTAGACATTAGAAGGATGAATAGGATTTTATCATTTTGTTATTCTTATTTCCTCATGTCTCATATGTATAATCTAGATGCATTTGTGTTTAATCTCAAATCATATCAAGTGTAGAATTGTTGCTAAATGATAATGAATTCATAGACATGATGAGTACTTCACAATAAAATTGGAATAATGGAAGTTCATGAAGTTACAAGTAAAATTTTTATTATTTCTCATGCAAAAGTATCTTGCAATTTAATTTGATAGTATTAAGGCATTTTTCATATTTCAATCATAGATTTCACTATATGGAATGAGCATTGAAATTCACAATGTAATGTTCAAATTATGACAATTTAGTTATAAGTAACTATAGAGAAATTGTGAAGATAATTTAGGCAATATAAGTTTAACTATAACAACAAGGCCTGTAGGTGCTTGTTATCTTGCTAGAAAATGTATGGAATTTCAAAAAAAGCCTTCCCCCAAAAAAATATAGTGAATAAAATATTAGCTTCAGATCAAAATAAGCATATAATTATCCACTAGCAATATAAAAAATAAATCCATAAGTCAATTGTCATGTTATGATGGCTAATCAAGAGCTAAAAAAATAATAATATCTATAAATGAATAGTGGTTGCGTAGACATACCCTGTCAGCTAGACATTTATGAAATATAGTTAAAAAGAATTATAAAACTAAAAAAAATTATTAATTCCCTACCTTAGGAGACGATTTGATCATAATTTGGGTTAGGAAGCTTTTTTTTTCTAAAATTAAAATATAAATAAAATATTACAAGTTGGGTGGGGAAAAGGACCCCCCTACCCACTTGTCCTAGTGGCATATATGCTAACCGAGGCATTTTAAGTCTTAAGCATGCCATGTTGAAAGGCTGCCGACCTCTCCTCCTTCCCACATGGGAAGAGAGGAAAAAGGGGGGTGGTGGTTAGGATGTGTGGGAGGGATTTATTTGGGAGATTTATTTGGGTAGGTAGGGGAGTTTGGGAAAAGGTGATGGGTAGAATTTAAATGTTTTTAATTGCTTATTTTAGTTAAGGGTATTAAGGGTTAAGTAGTGTTTAGGAACTTAGAGTAGATTAGAAAGGGAATTGCTAGTTGTTAATTTTTTCTTTTAGAAATATATATATATATCTATATATATATAGTAAGTAAGATAGGATGTTTAAAGAAAAGAAAGTTATAGGATTAGTTAATATATTAATTCCAATATATAATTTAATAATAATAATGTTAAGTAATTAGAATAAAAGATGTATATTGAGATTATGATTAGATTTACTTGCATCTTAATTACCCATTTGGTTATATCATTTTTTAATAGATCGAGAAAAATTGGGTATTACATGGTCTATGTACTAGGCAAGTCTAAGGAAGATGAATTTATTCTAAATCTTATATTGTTGATAAATTTGAAAGAAGCTTTTCATCACTAAATTGGGATTTTTAGGTTAGTTAGAAGTATGGGCGATTTCAAAGTAATAATTATAATAATAATTAAATAATAAATGTAATAAAATATTAATAATAATGTATTACGTAAGATGGGACATGGGGAACATTTATTTGATATGTATATCATTTGGTGAAATTTAAGCACGTGTAAAATAAATTTTAGGGTTATCTGAGAGTAGCACCTAACAAGAACCTGAGGCATAAATAATTTTTGGTAGATTGAAAAGCTTAGTCAAAAGACATCGAACCAGTTAGAGATAATTAAAAAAAAAAGAGATAATCCTAATATTAAATGGAATAAAATGATTAATGGGTAAACCATCTTCTCGTTTCAATTCCTTAGAATCTTTTACCACTACATTCACACAAATTTGAATCTCACTTGCACATTAGAGTGTCTCATTTTGGAGGCAAAAGATTAAGAGCTCATAACCATAACATCTTAACGTAGTTTTGCATTCAGTAACTAGCAACTGGGTGACCACCTCATAGGGAACTTAAATTCTAGATTCAAAGTAAAAAAAACTTCATTCCATCATCTTATCTCATCACCTCCAAGTTTAAGGATAGGTTATGTTTCTTAACTTCAATTTTCTCTTACATGAAAAAGAGAGTTTTGTTTTCAACTTGTAGGAATGTGGGCATGACATTCTAGTATCAAAGCTTTAGGTTACAACAACTAGGAGTCTAACCCATTACATCTAATTTATGAATTGCAATTTTGTGTAGGATTCCCAAAGTCACCCTTAATGATTGTTAGAGGGCCAAAGGTCCTAGAACAAACCCAAAAGGCCAGGAGGGGATAGGATAGGATGTGGGAGGACCCCCATCGGGGCAACCTCCATATCTTGATCTAGTTTTGACTGCTATCAATAATCTTATTGGGTTAGTGTAGTAGAGATTACCATCTATCATTCCACAACCAAGATAGCAGGGAACAAAGGGGCATGGAGCCAATATCAGGGAGAGAAGTAGGAGTCCCCAACCTAGTCTTGTAGAGGATCAGGGGGAAGCATCAGTACACTAGATAGAGCGACCCCTTGCATTAGAATGAGCACCAATGAGAGCACCCTGAGATATTGGGGATGAGATTAGTGAGTTAGTATGAATGAAACCACCCATATTCACTGGTACATAGATGGTACATGTGCAGAGGCATGGCTATAAAGTTTGCAAAGGTGCATTAGATTGCATACCCATGAGAACAATCTGAAGGCCAATTGGTGGCAACAACAGGAGACCGTAGGGAGAGTAGACATTGAGACACTCACAAGTGAGTATTTTTTGGACTATTTTAGAGATAGATATTTGTTAGATCACTTTAGATAGAGGTAGGTTGAGGAGTTCCACAATCTTCAAAAGAGGGTTCTCATGGTGACCTAGTATGAGAGTATGTTCTTGGAGCTACTTCCTTATGTGAAGTACTTTTATATGTATATCATTCAGTGAAATTTAAGTATGTGTAAAATAAATTTTAGGTTTATTTGAGAGTAATATCTAATAAGAACTTGAGGCATAAATAATTTTTGGTAGATTGAAAAGCTTAGTCAAAAGACATCGAACTGATTAGAGATAATTTTTTTTAAAAAAAAGATAATCCTAATATTAAATGAAATAGGCATAGAAATGGTGACCAAAAAGGTGGAAACTTGACCATCTCCAAATTGGTCAACAATGGGTTTCAAACTAATGAGCCTGTCAAGATCTTTCCAATGATGTTCATTTTGTCAAAAATGAAGTTCACATATGAAAGTTATGATTGTTTGAAGTTGGATGAAAAAAAAAAAGTATAATGACATAAAAATGATGTCATCATAATAAGGTGCCATGATTTTCCATGATTTTACCTAATTTTAAAAGATTTTTAAGAAGGTTTTTAAGAAGTTGAATGGCTCATAAAGAGTTCACCATGGATCAAGGCTTGCTACGTGCAAAGGCTTAAAATCATAGGGGATGAGACCATGATCATTCTCTGGGTGATTTTGACCATGTGGATGCCCCTTAGTCCTTGGCTCTAAGATAAAGAAGTGCATGTGTGGGCTCATATTGTATTCATAAACCTTCCAGTAAAAAAAATACTATTTCTAAAAATATATATAAATTGAATGTATAACCTTCCTATTAATAATGATTCAATTTCTTATTTGAAAATTTAATAAGAGGTAATAAACTAATGAGATTTTTATGTAAGGCTTGAATTATAGAAAACCAAAAATTGAATTGGTTAGAATATGAGGGATATTAATATTAAGAATTTACATGGGAGGTTTATGGAAGATTTATTTATTATTTAAGGGGAAATGGTTATCATGTTGGTCATTTGGTTTTGAACCAAATATCGTAAACATTATGTGTAAAAGGGGTTACTTTTCCTTGTAAATGTACTTAATCCTAGGAAGAACAAGGGACCTTGGAGAAATGTCTTGTGTATTCTTATTCTTTGTAAAAAATCTTAGAGTTTATTTTTCTCTTAGCAAAGGATTTGGAGTGAGAGTTATTGGGAGTTTTATGAGCTAAGTGGTCTCTTGTGAGAAAAATGGAGAGATATAAACTTAGTGTCTACTTTGTGAAATTCTTCATAATTTTCAAGTCAGTTGTAAAGGCTTGATGCCTATGTATCCTTGTAAGGGATAAAGTTGTAAATTTATTGCTTAGCATTGCAAAAAGTGACAAAGGAGCTAGGCACAAACATGTTGGTAGCAAGTTCTTGTCATCATATTGTGGAAGTGAGAAGAAGATTGTAACTCCATGGAAGACCATGGTGATGTATGAGTTATGCATCATAATAATGGCATTGATCTTGCATGTTTGTAGATCTAAAGATGTAGGAAAAGTCTGGTGAACTCCAAAATGAATCATTTGTCTCTTGTTCTTTGTGATACATGTTTTTTTCTACATAGTTATTTTTTTCATTTCTAAGTATTATTTCCTTAGTTCCAAAGAAATATCAGTATTGATCTTCACTTTAAATCTATATCCTAGTGAATCTTAAAATTCTTAGTGATTCATGAAAAGGTGTTTACAGATCAAGTTTGGTATTAGAGCTAGTCTGACAAGTTGTAGGTTGTGAGATACTTGGGAAAAATTTAAGCAAAGTAAGGCAAGATGTCTTCATGCAAGGAAAATAAATTTCCTTTTTCATTTGATGTAGAATTTTGTAAGGCATTCATGGTGATGAAAGCCAAGGTTGATGAGATGCATGATGAATGTATGTCTAAAAAAGAAGTTGTCTTGAAGAAAGCTAAATATGCATGCCTAGTGAAATCTCCTCATTCTTCTTAATATATTCCTTTTTCTCTTGGTGATTCTCATAAAAAATCTCGAAGTGGTGGGTTTAGGTTTTTAACCAAGATGGGATCTAAAGAAAAGGTCCTTGGAATTCATGAAAATAGTATGGTTGGACCTGTGAAGGTGAAAGCTAGACCTCACTATAGATTAATGGTGAAGGAGAATTCTCAAAGGTAGTGGATGCAAATAATTATCTAAATGAATAAGAATCTAAAGAAAAATATAAGGGAAAAAATGACACATCATCATTAGGCAGTGGTGACACATGATGTCCAAGAGAATAGTGAATACAAATTCTTCTTTGCATGCATGCACCAAGGGTGATGGTCAAAGTTATATAAATCTTAGTAAATCCAATCTTTCTTTTGATTTTAAGAAGACAAAAAATGTAGAAAGATTATTATTTAAATAAACATGCACATTTTGTGGGATGAATAACCATAGTGTTTCCAAGTGTTGGAAAAGAATGGCTTTGCACAAGAAGTTCAAGTCAGCCAATAAAGAGATAGTTCATCAAGACCCATCTCCAAATTAGAAGAAACAAAAGGGAAAGAAAGGTTGAATGTTGAAAACACCTTATTCTTATTGCAATAAAGATGGACATAAAAAATCTCATTGTTAGAAGTTTCATACAAAGCTTCATCCAAAGAAGGACACAAAGAATATTGTAGTTGACTCTCCATTGGTGAACACTAGGCAAATGAAGATGCTCATTTATGTGAGAAAAATATCTTCACTCATGTCTACAAACATGGAAAAATAACATGATCTGAATCATGAAAATGATGTAGTTTCTTGTATGCCTAACCATCATGTGCTTTGAGACTCAATATTGCCACAACATGAGGATTTATCATGGAAACTTATTAAAAGGATCAAGAGTATTTTTAGCTCATTGTCATTATCATCTTTATATTTTGTTAATGCTACCAATGTGTTTCACATGGATAGTAGCTAGGATAAAGAATATAGAAAGATGTGGGAAAATGCAAATGGGTAGTAATGTTTTTGCAGTTTTCATAATTATCGTACAACCTTTTCATGAAGTAGGTGTACAAACAAGATGGATAGATAAATGACAAGTGGGAAAGTTTTTCTCACTTTTTGTTTGATTAAGAACCTTTTTTAGGACCAAAAGTTCCATAGTGGGGAGGAATGATCCAGGTAGATCTTGAAGACCTCAAAAATTCAATCCACTCAAAATCCCCCAATATTGGTACCAATGCATTGAGCACAATGAAATGTTCCTGACATAACTAGAAGCATGTCAAAAGGAGTCTATTTGCTTGAGATATGCTTGGTCAAAGGATTTTTCAAATAGATGTTGAAAATGTCTACCAAGAAGGTGGAAATTTGACCATCTCATAAGTGGTCAACATTGGGTTTCAAATTAATGATCTTGTCAAGATCTTTCCAATGACGTTCATTTCATCAAAAATGAAGTTCATGCACAAAAGTTATGATTGTTTGAAATTGGATGGAAAAGCCAAGTATGATGACATTAGACTGACATCATCATAATAAGGTGTTATTATTTTCCATGGTTTGCCATGATTTTATGAGATTTTTAATAAGGATCTTTTTTTATTTTAAAATTTAATAAGAGACCATAATCTAATGAGATTATAAGGGCTATTAATATTAATAATTTACATGGGAAGTTTATGGAAGATTTATTTTTTATTTAAGGGGGAATGGTTATCATGTTGGTTATTTTGTTTTGAACTAAATATGGTAAATATTTTGTATAAAAGGAATTATTTTCCTTTGTAAAGGCACCTTAGCCTCAGAGGAACAAGGAGACTTGGAGAAAATTCTTGTGTATTCTCATTCTTTAAAAAAAAAATCTTCGGGAGCTTTTTTTCTCTTAGAAAAGGGTTTGGATTGAGAGTTATTGGGAGTTTTATGAGCTAAGTGGTCTCTTGGAGCAAAAATGGAGAGATAAAAACTTAGTTTCTCTTTTGTGATAATTTCCATAGCTTTCATGTTAGTTGTAAAGACTTGATGCCTATGTATCCTTGTGTAGAATAAAGTTGAAAATCTATTACTTAGCAGTGTAAAAAGTGACAGAGTTAGGCATGAACATGTTGCTAGCAAGTTTCAGTAACTACAGTATGGAAGTGGGAAGAAGATTGCAACTCTATGGAAGACCATGGTGATGTATGAGTTTTGCCTCATAATAATGACATTGATCTTCTATGTTTGTAGATCCAAATATGTAGCTAGAGTCTAGATAACTCTAAATTCAAATCATTTGTCCCTTTTTCTTTTTGATGCATATTTTTGTCTACTTAGTTATTTTTTCCATTTATTAGTATTATTTTCTTAGTTCACAAAAAATGTCAGCATAGATCTTCATTTTAAATTTGTATCCTAGCGATTCTTAAAATTGTAAGAGATTCATAACAAGGATTTTACAGATCAAGTTTGGTATGAGAGCTACTCTAACAAGTTGGAGGTTGTGAGATACATGGAGAAAATTCAAGAAAAGTAAGGAAAGATTTCAACTCACTTACGGAAAATCAATTTCATTTTTCCTTTGATATAGAATTTTATAAGAAATTCATGGTGATGAAAGCCAAGGTTGATGCAATGCATGAAGAATGGAAGTCTAAAAAAAAGGTCTTCTTGAAGGAAACTAAATATGCATGCTTAGTGAAATCTCCTCATTCTTCTTATTTTCTTCCTTTTTCTCTTGGTGATTCTCATAATCAATAACAAAGTGCTCAGTTAAGATTTTTAACCAAGATGAAATATAAAGAAAAGGTCCTTTGAATTCATGAACAAAGTATGGCTCACTAGTACATTTGGGGGTCATTTGCAACCTAAATTTTTAATGATAATTTATAAATATGATCTAGATAATGTCAAAATTTTGATGATAGTTAAGTTTACTTTCAAAATTTTGATGTTTTTAGGGATATAAACAGAAGAAAACAAAAGTGGGTATTCTTTCATTCATGCGAAAAAGTGTGGGAAGGATGCTTCTAGTGGCATGACGAAGAGATTTTTAGCATCGTACAAGGTAAGTATTTTAGTGATGAGATGGGAGTAATGAAAACTACTTGTCTTTAAATTTTTTATATTATACTATGGCATGACAAAAAATGAATCCCAAATTCACTAGCATTCAATCCCACTATCTCTATCCTCTTCATCTTCTTTGAAATCACCATCGAATGCCTCAAAATGAACCTTAAACCATCAAGATTTACATTTAATCCTACCCTTTGGGGAATGAAGAGACATGTCAAAAGAGGGATTAGAACCTTTTAGGTAGGTTACCCTTAATAGAGATCCATCACTCTTCCACTTTAATTGCCTTACTGTATCAAACTAATAAACTCAATGTTTGACCACCATCATCACAAGAAAAATTGCTTGTAGAGAAATGTCTGCCACCTCTAGATTATTGTGAGGAAAAAAGGAAATATTCTTGTTGAAGTACACATTTAATAGAAAAAGATTGATCTTGACTTCTAAAAATCAAATTCTTATCAAGAGCTATGCATCTATTAACTACTACAGGTGATTAAATTTAAAAGATTTAAGAGAATACGTATAGAGGAATGCTTTAAGAAAAGTTTTTCTTTTAGTTTTATAATGAATGCTTGTTGAGGTGTATACTAGTAAACAGAAACTCAATTTCAAAAGTGAAATCTTATCGATTGGTATGTATGTTGAAGTTGCAAAAGAAACATTGAGAGTTGTGTGTTTTCTAATGAAGATTAAGGGGTAAAATTAAAGGCTAGTTATCTTAGGATGCACATTGAAGAAATTTTTTTATGATTATTTTAATAGTTCGACATGTGAGAATGTGTATAGTAAGGAATTAAAATTGAAGAAAATTTTACTAGTTCTAATTAGCATATGTGTTCATAGGAATGAGGTGAAGCAAGTAAAAAAATTAAAGGGGGATTCCAACTTAGGCATGCACTTAATAGGATTCAATTTCAAATGAAAAATCAAAATCTCAAATATATATTGAGGTGCATTCTTGTGCTTAGGGATTGAGGTTGAATCCTATACCTAGGTGCGAAAAATTATGAAGAAGTATTGTTTTGATGATTTAAAAGGTGGTAATTTGATTAATGAAGACTAATACCCTTGAATGAGATCAAATCTCTTCGACAAATAAATATTATTAAAATACATAAAAAATCCATATAGTGATTGATTAGGATTTTGAGATCAATAAAGTAACATGACAAGCCATAATCAAATCATAATTATATTTTAAAGCATAAAAATGACTAATTAGATCAAATCTGCCAATTTAAAGTATCAATCATGGATGATTGCTGGAGGACTTGTGTAAAAGTATTAAATTTACAATGCCACATTTTTAGTTGACAAAGAAAATGATTAATATTAAAATAAGAAATATATTTCAAATGAGAACAATAGTTTTAAAAAAGTTAAATTGCATATGAAAAGAATGATAAAATAATCAAAATCTAATGTACCATTTAGAATATGTAGGTACACAAAGTTGAGTATAACAACTACTAATACCCTTGTTCTATTCAAATTTTAATTGTTTGATTTTCATTTTTTTCATGGTCAAAATAATGTCCATTCAATTATCCACTTGTTGTAAATGGTATTTTATTGAATATTCTTTATTTTTGGCTGTGCGGCAGCTAATTTCATGTAGTATTTGCGAAGATATAATGATTTTTCTATAAATTGTCAAAACCCTCATCTTGAGTATCGAGTGAGAAAAAGAAATATAAATGTATATTATTTTACACATACCAAATCCCCATAAATGGTGTAATGGAAGGTAACCATGTATTTTATTATCACATATGGTTCATGTAATGAATCACGCAGCAAATGGAATGTGGATCCAACAATAAAAATGTTTGAATTTTTGTGTCAAACTAGTTGCACTATTAAAGAATGGTCTAGTCTAGGAATTTGAATAGTAAAAGAAATTTTTATGAGAATTAATGGATTAGGAATGTATAGGGCTGAGTAATGAGTGTTTATTAACTCTTAAGTGATTAGGAAAAAGGGAGCACTTACTTTAAGTTTAGGCTAATGGTTGTCTCTACAAAGAAGTTGCAAACATGACTAGTTGTCTAAATGTTGGACAAAATTAAGGTATGGGTATTAATATTTGGGGGTAGTATATGGTCAAGGGGTATTAGTGTTTGGGGAAAATCACACTAAGTTGTAGTATGGTGAAAAATTCTGTAGTTGTAGTAGGAATTATGGAATGATAATTTCATTGGTAGAATCACAGAAAAGTGAGGCATCCTAGTTGGAATTTGTGAAGGATAAGGTTTGGATTCTATCATGGAGAGTGGTGGCATGATAATTAGATTTGAGAATGTGATTAGATTAGAATTATTATGATCAGTATAATTGTTCATTCTATGATTGATTGTTTGTTGAGTGGATGCATAAAGCATTGGTGAGAGATTTGAGAGTAGGCATAATGCTTGAGGTCTGACCATTGAGGGTCATTTTGTAGAAATACGAGTTGTGATTATGGTTAGGTTTGTGGATCTATAGGTGGATCCTATGATTATGACATTGGGATTTGAGATGCTTTGAATGTGTGATCAAAGCTAAGAGTGGAATCTTAGGGACCTTGGAGATTGGTCCAAATAGTTGATAGAGTGTGAGATGATCAATCATGAAGCCTTGAGAAGGTAGGTTTATTCTACTGTAAAGTAGAACATGGAAAATTTCCTACTAAATGCTAGTTATCCTATGATACTTTTCATTACAAACCAAGATCCTCCATCTTCATTCAAAGCCTCATACACTTAATATGAAAGTTGGCAACAAACATGAGTAACTTGTACATGCTATATCAGAGCTTTATTTAGAGTTTTTCACACTTAGAAATAAGGTGAAATAAAAATTTCTAATTTCAATAACTTAGAGATCTCTTCCTTAATTTAGGATATTTGACATTTAATTATAGTACCAAGAAGTGTTAGAAATAATAGTCCACAAAGACAACTAAGGGGGTGGGGGGCAGATGAATCAGTTATCGAACAACTACAACATATATCTTCTTTAAGAAATTTAACTATTCAACCAAATTAAAAAATAAACATAATAAGATGCACATTGATAATTACACTAGATATGTTAACTAGGGAAACCCTTGATCAAAGAGAAGACCCTAGTGGGAATGATGCCCACAAGATGATGTAGTAATATAAATATTCCTTGTTAGAGGATGGACCCTATTAGGAGTCTATTACAACATTTAGTACATAGTCTCCATGTTAGGAGAATTTAAATCACTATTAGGAGATTTCAAACCTCTTAAGAGTTGTAGTACAATCTATGCAAGATGAGCCCACTGTCCAAACATGTAATTCCAACTCCAAGAAGAGCTCACTGCTCAAACATACAATTTACTATCATGTTCTTCTTTCCTTAGTTCTATTATCTAAACCAATCACTATCAAACCTTGTAGACTAGGTCATGAACCTTGTATCCAAATAGAAAACCTCAAATCACTTAGCAAAACCTCAAGAATGAAGTTTCCTTCACTTCCACTCTACTCTACTCAACTTCACATTCTACACTCATACTGCTTACACAATTATTTTTCATATATCAATAATAAAGAAAAATGTCCTTTCTTTATACCAATTCCTCAAAAAAATTCCCTGAGTTGATTGTTAGACCTTCTCAATTAATCAATTTAGGACCACATTAAGAACATGTTAAACTTAGTGATAACATTAATCTTCCACCTTGCAATTTGAATATCTTTCCATAGACATAATCTTATGACAAGAAAACTTGGCCATATCATCACCAACATGTCTTCTTCACATCCTCAACCTTGATTCACATAATAACAATTCTACTAAGAGATATAAAAAGTTTATTAGAAAATACCTTTGTAAGCTCTATTTTAGAATTGACATCACCAAAACTTACATAGACTCTTCCAAACTTATCATTTATTCTTCAAAAATTAATTAAATATACTAGATACTTAGATGTATCTCCCTTAACCTCAGATAGTTATAATACTCAACTAGCCATCTATACCAACTTGATCTTTTTATTGTTCTTCTATGAGATACCATAGAAAACTATTTTGTTGACATCAATGACAAACTCAGTCATGAATGTAACATATCATCATACTAACATATCTACAACACTCCCCCATAGGAATATCATCAACATTCATGATTTCAACAAGCTCACAACAATCTCCACCTTTGGTATTGATGATAGCATAGATGAAAAACATCTATTTCCAAGAATACCAACAAAAGAATGCTCATCTTACTTTTCAAATCTTCTTCATCAATCATTCTCCCCATTTAGATACCTAATGCTTTTTTCTATCAAACTGTCATTCCATGTTGTACTTCTTCCCAATAAACTATAGTTGGGTTACACTTCTCCAACTATTGTACATGCTATTTTTCTATGATATTATTCATGCCAATCATCTCACCCATTGACATCAATATAAAAGGTTTCAGCAACTAACTTATTGCATCAAACTCTACAACTCTAATTCTTACTTAGGTCAAGTGTCCAAAAATATTGTTCTAAATAATATCCAACAAGAGTTTGAGATGACTATATTCATCATAGATACTCCCCAATATAGGAAGCATCAACATTTATCCCACACAACAATGGTGCATGGCTACAGTGGACTGATGCACTCCTCATTTTCTTTTTTTATGTAGGAAGGGGCATAAAACCAATCATACCTCAGAAATACTCAAAAGTCCCTTTGGGAAGAGGCTTAGTGAATATATTGTTGGAATTCTTTTAGAATAACTAGAGGGGGGGGGGGGGGGTGTGTGGGGTTTGTTGAATTAGTTATTCAAGGTCTAAATGTACAAAATAAAACTTTTCTCAGAATTTAGTGAACTCATAAAAAATTCATAGCCATCCATGCATTAATTTTGTATCAACTAAAAGTTATATGTTACTGTCAAATCAATTCGCAAAAATATAAAGCATGAAACACAACACATTCATTAGCATATTTGACACAATAATTTAATGTGGAAACTCAATTTGGGAAAAACCACCAATAACATGCTACTTGTTTTTTACTCTTCTTAAGTGATGCTTTGTAAAAGACCAACCCTATTAAAGGTTACAACACAAACTATTAAATGTGACCCAGTTAACAGATTTCAATCACCCTGTTAAAAATGAGCCTTGTTAGAGGACTTTAGGCCATTCACTTGGAGGGCCACCCTGTTAAAGGATTTTCGTATGACTATTAAGTCAACCTTACTCCAAAGGGTTTACCCAAGACTAATACAATTATTAGAGAGTAACAGTAGAGCTTTGATCTAATACAACTTACAACTTCACTTACAGATTACATATCTCTATTCAATCCTCAATTTTCCTTGGCTTCCATTCATTGTAGCTCTGATAGCTTGTTCACCCTTCATCTTCTTAAGCCTTCTTACTTAGCATGCCATTGTAGACACTTCTCTTGGGTCACTTGATGTGTAAGAATTTTCTTAAGGGAAAAATTCACCTAGGAACTAAGAACTCAAACACAAGCACACAATAGACCAAAGTAGATAAAGTATGATAAGAATAACAATGTATTCAATAACTGGTTCATCATAAGAGTACACTAGAAGTGCCTAAATATAAAGGCCTCAGGAGAGCTTCTAGAATGCATAGAAGTTAGCATCATGATGTGTCATACAACCAAGCACATATCCACCAGATATGGGTTATCCTCCATTAAGCACAGAAGTAAGTGCGGTGATGAGAGGATAAGCCTACAACGGTGTGACATGCAAAATAGTGTTGTAGACACCATGTGCTTAAATAGAGTTGCGTACTCCAGTGTTGTCTACATGACAATTCAAAAGGTGTGAAAACTCCTAAGTGTCTCACAAATAAAAATAATAAAATAATGCAAAATATCTAAATAATGCATTAACCTAAGTAAACTTAAGTAAGTGTAATAAGTGAATACTTATTTACACCAACACCCCCCCTTAAGTACAACTTAGGGGAATGCCCTTAAGCTTACAAAACTAGGATGAAGATGCATAATGGGTCCCAGCTACTAGGCCATGTTAGGTACCCAAGTACATAATGAAAATGCAAATCTCTCATAAAGTGGGGAAAGAGGAAAAACGTCATGGGAAAAACCCTCCCCTAAAAAGAGAGATAAGTATGGATGCCTTGATGGATGGAGTAATCAAGACCCCCCCATTATGACATACATCCAGTATATACGTAAGAGAATAAGAGAAGGAAAGAAGGAAGAGAGATAGAATAAGCTCCCTGCCCCCCCAAAAGAAGAATGCCAACAAGTGAAAGCTACTCCAATGAAGAAGCTGATCCACGACCTTTGTATGATGTTCCTCCCCTTTAGAAGAAACAAAGGCAAGGGTACCAATGAGATGTGTCCCCTGGATGGAGAAGGAATCTCTATGATGACTGGTGTCTCTAAAATTGGTCCAAAAGTCCCTGTGTCAATACTAATGATGGCTTCCTCCAAAACTGCTAAAGAGAAGAGAAAATCAAACAAGGAAGGAGGTAGAACCTGTCTCAAGAAACCAACAGTCTTGTCAACTAATGAAGAGACCTCCTGCAGATGCTGTACATAAGAATCCACAATCATGCCAACCTGGAAGGATTGATCATGTAGAGAATGTGCAATAACTATAGAAGACTCTGCCTCAACAAAGAGAAGTGAGAAATCATCATAAAAGTCTCTCATGTCTACTGTGTGTGACTCCAAGAATAGAATTGAAATGTCTAGCAAGAAATCATCACCTGGAAGACCATGAGTACCCTGCAGTGCTGAAGTACATGAATCTATTACTACAGTAAAGGATGAAGTATCCACCTCAAAAAGAAGACGAATGTCATCAAGAATATCTCCCACATCTTCAATGTGAGACTCCACGAACAACTATGAAATGTTTGAAAGGAAGTCTTCACATGAAGGTAGAGTAGGAAGACATAAAGTATCCTATTGCACTGATTCTAAAGCATCTATGGCTGAAATAGGACCAGTGGGAGCAACATGAGCTGGAGGTGTGATCTCATTTGAGATTGAAGAAATCATAGCTGGAGTGACTGAATGTAGAAAGTCCACTGGAGATGGAGGATTAGATGGATCTCCATATGCTTCCCAAATGGACCACCAAATATCACAAGGAAAATGTGTCAATCTAAGAGGACCAAAAGATTCCCTACTTATACTTTTACGTAGAAATTGATTAAGCTTGATAATATATGTCCAATCAAAATGTGGTGGCAATGAATAGAGGTAAGGAAGCAATCCTGGATGTTCTCTTAGATGGTCAATTATCAAAGTCCTCCATTTGTAATAGTTCCTTGTTATCAATTTTGGTCTAATACCAAACTGACAAATCTGACAAGACTCCATGAGATTAATCAATGAACCCCCAAAGAATCAAAGAACCCTCCTTGAAAAAGATGTTGTTGGCACTTGAAAGCCACTTGCCAATTTAGGGCATATTTCTGAAAGTATTATTTCTATCTACAAAACCTATAATGTGATTGTAGATTTAGAAAATAGACAAAAAAATACACACTTTCAAAAAAAATAGAACCTGATTTGGAGTTTGGATGAGCCTGTACCAAGCATTTTAAGTGGCAAAATTTGAGATTTGGGAGTTGTAGAAAAATTCTGAAATAGAGATCTCAAACCAACTAAACCAATGTGTAGATCATGAAATTGTACCCCAAAACAAAAAAAAATTGCTCGCAAAAAGGAGTCCGTATGAGGAAGATATCATTGTTTGAAAATTGTTGCTGTTCTAGATTTTATGTAAACTATTTTAGATAAATGGCTCTAGATTTTGCCTCAAATGTCTAATTTAGATGAAACAAAATCTGATCTGGGGGTTTTTGGACCTTCTAAATGTGATGCAAATATCAAATTTGCACCAACAAGCTTCAATATTCACCTGCAAAAAATCTCTATGGCCAATTGTTTTTTGAAAAATAATGCAAATCTGAAAAAATAGTAGAGATGCAGATGAGAAAAAGGTAGATCTAAAAATTAAATGTATAGATCTGAAATGATCATACCAATTTTGCAAATCGGTCCTTCGAGTGCCAGTTTGCAAAAAAAATTTGCTTCATAATTGACTTTGGCCTATGGTAGGTAGCTTTGTAGCTGATTTTCATCGAATCAGCATTCTGGATGCAATGGTGAGGTCAGATCTAATGCAAGACACTCCCAATTTCTGTGATACTCTAGAGTCGGGCTGCGGTGATGAAGCAAGTGTGGTCTTGAAATGGCTATGTGATGAGAAAGTCTCCAAGTTGCTCTGATACCATGTAAGAATTTTCCTAAGGGAAAAATTCACCCAGGAACTAAGAACTCAAAAAGTAGACCAAAGCACATAGTAGACCAAAGTAGATAGAGTATGATTAGAATAACAATGTATTCAATAACTGGTTCATCATAAGAGTACACTAGGAGTGCCTGAATATAAAGGCCTTAGGAAAGCTTCTAGAATGCATAGAAGTTAGCATCATGATGTGTCATACAACTAAGCACATGTCCACCAGATATGGGTTATCCTCCATTAAGCACAAAAGTAAGTGCGATGATGAGAGGATAAGCCTACAAGGGTGTGACACAAAAAATAGTGTTGTAGACACCATGTGTTTAAATAGAGTTGTGTACTCCTGTGTTGTCTACATGATAACTCAAAAGGTGTGCAAACTCCTAAGTGTCTCACAAATAAAAATAATAAAATAATGCAAAATATCTAAATAATGCATTAACCTAAGTAAACTTAAGTAAGTGTAATAAGTGAATACTTATTTACACCAACATGATGAAGCAAAACCCATTTCTCCTTCTCCTTCTTAGGTTCTCGCACCAGACTCTCTAACTCTTTTGCTTCATGACTAGACATTCCTATATAAAAGAAATTAGAATTTTTTCCTGCTCATTATCGATCATCCAAATTAGGGTTTTGGATGGATTAGGTAGTATAAAATGTCTCTACCCCATATCTTGTCTTCTCTAGAAACTTCTATTAGAATCCATTTGAATTCACATCTAAAATAGTTTACATAAGATTTTGTACCACTAACTCATCAATCTTATCTTCCTCCTAGTTCACAAGTTCCAAGAAAACAAGCTTGTTGGCTTTCATTTGGTGAATCTTCGATCTTTGTCATAATGTAGCAACTCAATATTATCAATCTTCTGATGCTCAACACATATTGTATCACTCGACATCAACTGTAAAATCACTCGATATTAATTGGATTTTACTAGTCCTTGGCATCAACTAAATTTACTCAACATCTATTGTCTTGCTCAACATCCACTAGAATTTGCCTTCACTTGGTTCCTACTAACTTTTTTCTTAGCTTGAACTAACTTTTCTTAACACCTACTCTCCACTCAGTCAAGCTTGGCAACTGAACTTTGTTTAACTTATTTCTCTAAACTTTCTAAGTGTAGCCAACCATTTTGTAATCTTAAGTTGATCAACAATACATCATGTTATCACTGTCTTAACCAATCCTTGTACTTCATTACATAATCATAACTCAACATTTTCTCTAGGTGCTTTTGTTACATCTTGTTAATCAAATCCTTCACATCAATCAACTAAGTGATAGTACTTGAAACATATAAGCAATTGTCTTACCAACAAATGGTAGGTTTGGCATTAGTGACAAAACAATGATTGAAACACATAATAATCTCGCTTATAACAATCTTTCTAATCAATGGTCTTTTCAATTAGATTTCAACAATCTCCCTCTTTGGCATTGATGGCAAACCAAACTAATCAACCAAGTCAATTAAATGATGAACATCTTGTTCAATCAAATTAACTAGGTTAAAATAGTAAGACAATACCAAAAAGAAAGCTTGTATTGAAATTTTTCCCTTTATCGGCAACTTCCATCTTCTAATTAGGTTACAAATATAACTCCTTCTTATGCCTTTCTTTCATACTAAATTGATCAACAAAATATTTCCCTCTAATAACAATCCTTCTAACCCTTTGATCAATGCCCGACTGTTTGTTTTGAACCTTTCTTTGATTTCTTGCACTTGATCTTCTAATGATGCATTTTCTCCATTGTTACTCTTGCACTTGATCATTTTAATGTACTTTCTCCCTCTTTGACAACAATGCCAAAGACATATACTAAACACTTGAAATTTTTAATACATGCAGATATAGGCTTTTGCATGTTCTAAAATTTCTCCCTCTATCACCTTTGTTGTGACTGATTTGTAGTTTTAGTTCTATGATTACTTTAGATAGCTCCTAAAGTAAGATTCACTACATCAATTTGTATTAAATGAACATCAACTTGTTTGATGTAGGGCACTCTCTCTATCTCTTACATAGCCTTTGATAGGGGTATCACCCCTATTTTACCTCTTAGATACTCATAAGCATCCTTAGGTAATTCTTTTGTGAAGATATCAATAATTTTCTCCTTTGTGTTGACATATTCCATCTTCACCTCTTTATCTTGAACCAACTCTCTTACATAATGATACTTGATTGCAATGTTCTTTGTCTTTTTATGCATCATTGAATTCTTTGATATATTGATAGCACTTGTATTATCACAATAAAGTATCACTAGTTCCTTAATTTCTTCCTTCATTCCTTTGAGTGGCTATTTGATCCATACAATATTTGTGTAGTTGATAGCAACAACAACATATTCTGCTTCAACAGTAGATAAGGAAGTATATCTCCACTTCTTGCTTGTTCATGTAATTAGCCTTTTGCCTAAGAAGAATGTTCCTCCATGGGTGCTCTTTCTATCATCAATGTTTCTAGCCTAATCAACATTAGTGTAGGCTCTTAGTTAAAACTTTTTATTCTTCTTATAGTATAAATCAAGCTCTTTTGTTCCTTTCAAGTATCTCATTATTCTCTTCACAGCCATTAAGCTATTCTCTCTAGGATTACTAGAGAATCTTGCAACTATTACCATAGCTAATGCAATATTAGGTCTACTATGTACTACATATTACAATTTTCCAATCATGGATCTATATAATGTTTGATTTACCTTAGCTAAATCATCATTATTTGATAGCTTGAGTCCTATCACCATAGGTGTACTTACTGGTTTGGAATCCTCTAATTCAAATGTCTTCAATATATCTTTGGCATATTTTGACTAAGTGATATGTATACCATACTTCATCTAGTATACTTGTAATCTCACAAAGAATTTGATCTCTCCAAACATAGACATTTCAAATTCTTGCTTCATCTAATTTGCAAAGTCCTTACATAAGGTACTTGCCCTCCAAATATGATATCATCAAAATATATATTAAATAATAGTATACCTTTTTTTCTTATCTATCTTCATGTATAAATTGTTGTTATTATCAGTCCTTTCGAATCCAATCTTCACAAGATAAGTATGAAGTCTCTCATACCATACTCTTGATGCTTGCTTCAATCTATATAGGGCTTTGTGCAGTCTACATACCATGTTCTTATTATTTTCATCAACAAATCCTTTTGGTTTTTCTATGTAGACATCCTCCTCTAGTATGCCATTCAAAAATGCAAATTTAACATCCATTTGATAAACTTTGAAACCTTTGTATTCAACATAAACAAGTAAAATTCTCACTCCTTCCATTTTTCCAATAGGGAAAAATGTCTCACCATAGTCAATTCCTTCTTCTTGTGCATATCTTTTACAGACTAATCTTGCTTTGTTTCTTGTCACTTCACCATTCTCATCTAGCTTGTTTCTGAATATCCATTTGGTGCCAATCACATTCTTTTCTTTTGGTCTAGGAACTAGACTCCATGTTTTGTTCTTCTCTATCTTCTAAATTTCTTCTTTTATGGCCTTGTACCTATCATCATCTTCCAATGCATTTTTTACTATCTTAGGTTCCTTCATGCTTAACAAACATGATTCACTTCTTAATCTATTTCTTGTCATTGTCTTTGCATCTTTGTCTCCAATGATTTGATCTGTAGGATGATGTCTTTTGACATTTTTGGACAATCTTTGTTTAGTTCTTGTAACTACATTTTGTCTCTCCACTTCAGTATCACTATGTACATCTCTGTAAGGTATTTCAGTATTTCTTTCATGTATACTGATCTTAGAATCAGAATGTGCTTTTTCTTCATTATGAAATTTGGCATCTAAATGCAGCTCAATTTCTAAATGTAACTGAACATTCACAAATTTTAAGTTAGTAATTATTGAGACTTGCTATTGGTTTGCAACTTCACTTGTAGCATCTTCTTTAGTAGGTATTCCTTCATAGAAGTATACAAATGATTTTTATTCTTCTAGTTCTTTCATAGGTTCAGCCTCTTGTACTTCTGTAAACTCATCAAAATTCACATTTTCACTTTCTAAAATTTTGTTAGTGTTAGTATTTAAACACTTGTAAGATTTACTTCTTATAGAGTAACCAAGGAATATTCCTTCTTCACTTTTTGCATCAAGCTTTCCATTCCTAACATCTTTAAGAATATAGAATTTTCTTCCAAATACCTTAAAGTATTTCACATTAGGTGGATATCCATACCATAGTTTAAAAGGTGTTAAATAAATACCTTTCTTGACTTGCACATAGTTCAAGATATTTATAGTAGTACTTACAACTTCTCTCAAAGTATTTTAAAGCAACATTCTTCTCCATCATGAATGTGCTAGCATAGTCCATTATAGACCTATTTCTTCTTTCAACAATTCCATTTTGTGGAGGGGTCCTAGGTGTATATGCTTATCTTTTGATTCCTCTATCATTACAAAACATCTCAAACTCATTTGAAGTGAATTCTTCTCCTCTATCTAATCTTAAGCATTTTAGACTTTTTCCTGTTTCTTTTTCAACTCTTGCCAAGTACCACTTAAACATTTGAAAAGCATTAGATTGTTGCTTTAGAAACATGATTGTCATCATCCTAGAGTAATCATCAACAAATAACATTATGTACTTATCTCCTCTATAGCTTTTCACTTCAATAGGTCCAAACAAGTCAGTATTAACAATCTCTAGTATTTTTTTAGAGGCATAAGCTTTACTCTTAAAGATTGACTTCGTCATTTTTCCTAGCTAACATTGTTTGCGTACTATATTATCATATTTCTTCAATTTAGGAAAACCTCTAACTCTTTTCATTTTACTAATGCTAACTAGATTATCAAAATTAACATGACATAATCTCTTGTGCCAAAGCTATACATCATCAAATTTTGCAATAAGACAAGTAGCATCCTCTATATCTAGATAGAATAGATTACTTCTAATTCAATAACCTTTACCAATCAGCTTCCCATTAGTGTCATATATCTTGCCAATTTTATTTTCAAACTCAACTTTGCATCTCAAATTATTCAATTGTGACACACTTAACAAGTTATAATTCAATCCTTCAACACAGTAAGTATTGTCACATGAAATCTTGTTTGTGAGTTTGATAGACCCTTTGCCTTTTATCAAACATAGTGCATCATTACTAAACCTTACACTATTTCCATCATAACAAGATAAGGTAACAAACCTACTTTTGTCTCCAGCCATGTGATGTGGGCATCCACTATCAATGATCCATTTATCATTCTTGTTCACACAAGTCACAAGTGTAGTTGTCTCATCCTCATCAAATTCATCCTTTATTACAACATATACCACTTCATCATCATGTTCATCAAAGTCATGTTCACCAAAAATGTAGCATGACTTCTTGACTTTGTCTCTATAGTCTCTACCATCATTTTCTCTTCTATTTTTGTGCTTGTTTCCTGCTTTGTACATCTTGCAGCAATATGACCAACTACATTGCAATTGAAACAAATGATGGTAACTTACCTTTGAACTTGTCTTTTCCTCTATGATATCTTCTTGCCAATAGTACTTCAAATTGTTCAATGTTTTCCTCATCTATGTTGTTGTCACTAGATGCATATTTTATCTTTCTTTTCTTCTTCATCTACTTTACCTCCCTAGAATCCTTTAATAACAATTTAGCTTTGAAAGCTAATTCAAGACTCTCTGGTTTGTAAGGTGACTGCAAGAAGTTGGGTCGCAATTCTGTAGAAGTCAGATCCACAAAATTGTACTTCTCAAAAATAGGTACCTGATTTTTAAAAAATTGGGTACCCATTTCTAAAATTAGGCTTTGGGCACACAAGTCTAATTTCAAAAATTAGGTACCCAATATTTAAAAGTGAATCAGGTGCCCGAGGTGCTCAAATATTGGGCGCCCAATTACTTTTAAAAATTGGGTACCCGATTTGTAAGACTTTATTTAACCCCATTTTTTGGCATTTTTGAAATCATTTTCATGACCTCAAAAATGGGAGCCCGATTAGAGACGCATACGGGAGCCCAATTTTCAGCCCTACTGACCACCCCCTTGCTGCTAGTTTTCAATATACTAGGTATTTTAATATGTTTTGTACTATTTTACTTCTTTTTTTTTTTTCAATTTTCAATTTAATATGTATGTTAATTTATTGTTTTTTCCCTTTTTAATATACGTAAAATTGTATATTTACATTGTTAATGAGTAGATGTTTAAATTTTTGTATTTGTTAATTAAAATATAGTTTCATAAATGTTTATTTAAAAAATTATTATTTTAGATGTTTTGAAATGTATTTAATTTATGTATTTATTACAATGTTGAATGATTAAATCAGATGTAAATTCATTGTTTAAACATGAAATTTTACAAATAAATATAACCTCGACCTAGAACCATATAACCTTGACCTTGTTTTAACTACTAGCTTATATATACCTCTATATATATTATGTTGAGAGTAATTGTTCTTGAGGGACCTATTTTCATTTAATCCCAAGGTTATTTTAATCACAGTTGGGATTTATGAAAATGAAAATAGGTGCCTCGAGAACGATTACTCTCGGCATAATATATATAGAGGTATATATAAGCTAGTGGCAATCGCAACGCAATAGGAAAAGTATTTTTAAATTTTTTTCTATTTTTTTAAGGTTAGTGCTGAATTATTTATTTCTTTTTAAATACAATTGTATAAACTTACTATAAAAATGTAATAGTGTAAACTTACTATAAAATTATTCTTGAATATTTTTTTTTAAAATTCTATATATGGTGTTTATTTGCATCACTTTAATTCAATTTTATTTTAAGAATATTGTTACGTAAAATGTTATATTGAAGAGTAGAGTTATAGTTAGGGTTAGGGTTGGAGCTATTATTAGGGTTTGAGTTATGGATAGGGTTAGAGTTACGGTTAGGAATAGAGTTACAATTAGAGTCAGTATTAGCATTAGGGTTAGGGCTAGGGTTATTTTTACGATTACGAATCTTGTTAGGGTTATAGTTAGGGTTAGGTTTAGAATTAGAGTTAGAGTTAATGTTAGGATTAGGGTTAGAATTTGGGTTACAAATATAGTTAGGGTTAGAATTAGAGTTAGGGTTAGGGTTAAGGTAAGGGCAAGGGTAAGAATAACGATTTAGGTTAAAAATATAGTTAGGGTTAGGGTTAGAATTAGAGTTAGGGTTTGAGTTCGAGGCAGAGTTAGAATTGGAGCTCAAATAAGGGCTAGAGTTGGAGTTCAAATTGGGGTTATGATTAGGGTTAAAATTAAGCTTAGGGTTAGGGTTAAAATTAGATTTACGGTTAGAGTTAGAGAAAGGGGTAGAGAAAGGGTTAGTTTTAGGGTGATGGTTAAGGTTAGGTTTATATTTAGAGTTAGGGTTGTATATAGAGTTACATCACGGTTAAGGTTAGGGTAAGGGTTTGAGTTGAGGTTAAGGTTAGGGTTAGGGTTAGGGCTATGGTTTTCATCTAGATTAAAGTAAGGGTTAAGGTTAGAGTTAGGGTTATGTTATGGTTTTAGTGAAGGTTAAGCTAAGGATTAGGGTTAGGATTAGAGTCTAATTATGGTAGAGTTAGATTTATAGTTAGGGTTATATTTAGGGTTAGAGTTAGGGGTAGGATTATGGTTTAAAAAAAAGTAATTTTCTTTTTGGCATATTGTAATGTAAAATGTTATAGTCAAATATAGATATATGGTTAGGGACAAAGTTACCATTATAGTTAATGTTAACCTTAGGGATAGAATAAGGGTTAGGGTTAGCATTAGGGTTAGGGCTTGAGTTAGGGTTAGGGTTTGAGCTATGGTTAAGGTTAGCTTTAGAGTTACAATTATGGTTATTGTTAGAGTTATGGTTAAGGTTTGGGTTAGAGTTATGTTTATGGTTAAGGTTAGAGTTAGAGTTATGGTTATGGTTAAGGTTCGGATTAGAGTTATGTTTATGGTTAAGGTGAGGGTTAAAGTTATGGTCATAGTTAAGGTTAGGGTTAGAGTTATGGTTATGGTTATGGTTAGGTTTTGTGTTATAGTAAGGCTAGGATTAGGGTTTGAGTCAAGGTTAAGGTTAGCATCAACATTAGGGTTTGAGTCAGGATTAAAGTAAGGGTTAGGGTTAGGATTAGGGTTAGAGTCCAATTATGGTAGATTTAGATTTAGGGTTAGAGTTATGCTCATGGTTAAGATTAGGGTTAGAGTTATGCTTATGGTTATGGTTAGGGTTAGGGTTAGGGTTATTATAGGGCTCGAGTTAGGGTTATTGTAGGGATAGGGTTAGGGTTTGAGTCAGGGTTAAGGTTAGATTTAGGATTAGGGTTATGGTTTTAGTTAGGATTAAAGTTAGGGTTAGGGTTAGGGTTAGAGTCTAGTTATGGTAGAGTTAGATTTAGGGTTAGAGTTAGGGATAGAGTTATGTTTATGGTTATGTTTAGGGTTAGAGTTATGCTCATGGTTAAGGTTAGGGTTAGAATTATGGTTATGGTTAGGGATAGGGTTATAGTAGGGCCAGGGTTAGGGTTAGGGTTAGGTTTAGGGCTTGAGTAAGGGGTATGGTTCTAGAGTTATGGTTAGGGAAAAGTTTTGAGCCAAGATTAAAGTTAGGGTTAGGGTTATGGTTAGAGTCCAATTATGGTATAGTTAGATTTAGGGTTGGAGTTAGGGACAAATTAATATTTATGGTTAAGGTTAGTGTTAAGGTTAGGGTTAGGGTTAGAGTTAGAATTAAGGTCAAGGTTAAGGTTAGAATTAAGGTTAGGGTTAGTGTTACCATTAGGATGAAAATTAGGGTAAGGTATATGGTTTTAATTAGAGTTAGGGTTCTTGTTAGGGTTAGGTTTACAATTAGAGCTAGAGTTAGGGTCAAGGTTAGAGTTACAGTTAGGGTTAGAGTTAGAGTTAGGGTTAGGGTTAGGTTTAAAATTAGAGTTAGAGTTGGGATTAGGGTTAGGGTTAGAAATATAGTTAGGATTAGAGATAGAGTTAGGGTTAGGGTAAGGGTAAGAATTAGGGTGAGGGTTAGAATTAGGGTTACAAATATAGTTAGGGTTAGTGTTAGGGTAAGAATAAGAGTTAGGGTTAGGGTTAGAGATAGAGTTAGAATTAGAGTTAGAATAAGGGTTGGAGTTAGAGTTAGAGTTAGAGTTAGGGTTATATTTAAGGTTAGAATTAAGGTTAGGATTATAATTAGTGTTAGAGTTAGGGTTATGGTAAGTGTTAGGGTTATGGTTATGGTTAAGGTTAGGGTTAGTGTTAGGGCTATGGTTAGGATTAGCATTAGGGTTAGGGTTACAATTAGAGTAAGAGTTAAAATTAGAGGTAGTGTTAGTGTTAGGGTTAGTATAAGAGTTAGAGTTAGAATTAGAGTTAGAGTTAGGGTTCAAGTTAGAGTTAGAGTTAAAATTAGAGATAGAGTTGTGATCAGGGTTAGATTACGATTAGGGTTAAAGTTACCTGATTAGATTTAGGGATAGGGTAAGAGTTAGGGCTAGGATTAGGATTAGAATTAGGATTAGTGTTAGAGTTAGAGTTATATATAGTGTTAGGGTTAGGATTAGGGGTAGGTTTATAGTCAAAGTTAGGGTTAGGGTTAATATTGGGGTTAGGGTTACAAAAAGAGTCAAAGTTAGAGTTAGGGTTAGAATTAGGAGTAGGGTTAGAATTAGGGATAAAGTTAGAGTTGGATTTAGGGTTAGAGTTAGAGTTAGATTTAGGGTAAGAAGCAGGGTTAGAATTAGGGTTAGGATTAGAATTAGATTTAGAGTTAGAGTTAGGGTTAGAATTAGTGTTAGGGTTAGGGTTAGGGTAAGAATTAGAGTTAGAGTTATAGTTAGGGTTAGAGTTAGGAATAGAGTTATAGTTAGGGTTAGAATTAGGTTAGGGTTAGAGCTAGAATTAGGGTTAGTATTAGAATTAGGGTTAGAGTTAGGGTTATATAGGTTCAAGTGGGGATTAGGGGTAGAATTAGAGTTACAATTAGAATTAGGGTTACAAATATAATTAGGGTTATAGATTGAGTTAGAGCTAGAGTTAGGGTAAGGGTAATAATTAGGGTTAGGGCTAGAATTATAGTTACAAATAAAGTGAGGGTTAGAATTAGGGTTAGGGTTAGGGTTAGATTTAGAGGTAGGATTTGAGCTAGAGTTAGAGTTAGCATTAGAATTAGAACAAGAGTTGGAGTTTGAGGTAGGGTTAGAATTAGGGCTAGGATTATGGTTAGCATAAGGGTTATGGTTAGAGTTAGGGTTAGCATTAGGGATAGGGTTATAATTAGTGTTAGTTTTAGTGTTAGTGTTAGTGTTAGGGTTAGAATTGGGGCTAGAATTGAGGGTAGGGTTAGGGTTAAGGTTAGGGTTAGAATTAGAGTTAGAGTTAGGGATCAAGTTAGAGTTAAATTTGGAGATAGAGTTGGGGTTAGGGTTAGATTTAGGGTTAGGTTTGGAGTTAGGGTTGGATTTAGGGTTAGATTTAAGTTTATAGTTAGAGTTAGGGTTAGAATTAGGATTAGGTTTATGATTAGAATTAGGGTTAGGATTATAGATAGAGTTACATATAGTGTTAGGGTTAGGATTAGCATTATATATAGTGTTAGGATTAAGATTATGGGTAGGATTAGGGTTGGATTTAGGGTTAGTGTTAGGGTTACAATTAGAGTTAGAGTTATAATTATAGTTAGGGTTAGAGTTAGAGTTAGAGTTAGGGTTAGAATTAGGGGTAGGGGTAGGGTTAGGGTTAGAGATAGAGTTGGAGTTAGAATTAGGGTTAGAGTTAGAATATGGGTTAGAATTAGCAATAGATTTAGGATTATAAAGGGTTAAGGTTAGGGTTAGGGGGAGAATTAAAGTTAGAGATAGAGTTAGAGTTAGAGTTAGAGTTAGGGTTAAAATTAGAATTATCTAGTTAGAGTTAGAGTTAGAGTTAGGGTTTGTGTTATTATTGTGGTTAAGATAATTTTTGGGTTACTAATCATATTATAGTTGATGTCAGTGCTATTATTACACTTTACCTTGGTGTTAGGATAACTGATAGGTTAAATTTTAATGTGGGTTAGTTTTATTATAGTGCCCATGATTAGTGCTATTGTGATACAAGTTATTAACCTTTTTAATAATGTAATCCCTCCCCCCCCCTCTCTCTCTCTCTCCCCCCTCTCTCTCTCTCTAACTAAACCCATTAATATCTCCCCCCACTATCTAAATAAACCCTCTCTCTCAGTAGTCTCTAGTAATGCCCCCCATAATCTATCTCTCTAATCTCTAGATACACCCACTTATCTCTCCCACCCTACTTTCTAGATACTCCTCCTAATCTCTCTCTCCCTTTATGCTCTCTAGATACACCCCTAGTCTCTCTCTCTCTCTCTCTCTCTCTCTCTCTTTGGGTGTGTGTTACACTAAAATAATGGACAAGGTTAAGGGAAGTATGAGATTTAGGTGTAGTGTTCGAGTATTTGGAGTAAAACTATGGTCAAATTTGGGATATATGTTATATAAATGACTTGAATAGTGGAAAAGTTAATTCATGAAAGAGAAGTTATAAGCCCCAACACAAAAATTTAGATGATGTTAAAAGTGTGAAAGAATATATAAGAGTCAATTTTAAGTAAATTATTTGTCCATGATGATGTGAGAACATTATATATTGTTGAATTTTTAATAATGCTAATGCAATTTTTATTGTAATGATTAAGAATTTTAATCAATAAATCTCCCTCTCATTAAGGAATCTATTTAGACTTATGATTTTCTTTCTTAATTAATATATTTAGTAGCCACATCCATTGAAGAAATTTTTCATACAACAATAAATTTATTTTGTCTTCTTCTCTTCTTCATGAAAATTACATTGAACAATAGGGAAATAAAATTCCCAATACAACTAATTAGAAGTAAAAATTTGAAACCGGAGACAAGAATGAACTATATATAAAAAATATATTTGTGATGGTGTAAATACATGCCACATTGTTCAATGATTAGGATTCTTTTGTGACCTTTATTTGAACAATGATTGTGAAATACTTCTTTCATCATTGAGGGAAACCCATCCACTTTTGTAGATGTGTCACACAAAATTTTTTATGCATCTTCCATTTCGTCAACATAGTCAATTGGAAATATTGCTTCTCTACAACTTTAATTATAGTTGTATGCGCCTCTTTAATTATTTGTAGGCATTTGTCAAACTCTATGAGGCCTCACCCCAACCCTTCATAGCCTTAGTTGTTACTTTATCTTTTTGTTACTCATGACTCGAGATGTCGAGACATTAGCAAATACTTGAACATATTAATTATTTCATGCTATGTGATGTTACTTCTAGATATTTGATGTTCGTCATTTAAGGTGTTGGGTATATGTATGTTGATGAAATCAGTAAATGTAGGATTGATATTTGATTTAAGAGTTTTTAAATGGTAAGGATATAAGTAGGATGCAAGAAACCCTGATTGATGTATGTTTCAATTTATGAGAATTACTAATATGTATATATGTACATGTGATTTTCGGGACTACTGATGTGTGCAATGAGTGTGCAGATATTTTTAGCCAAGGAAACTGACAGAGGAACAGAACTGATCTCTATGTGTTAATTTTGAAAACCTTGTTTCTCGTAATTCAAGTATTGTACTGTGAGATGTATGTATTTTATTGCTATGTTCAGTGAATGTTAATGTTCGTAACTATGTTCTTTTAGTGTTGCTTGACACTCGTAAATTGTTTATGTTCTTTAGTGTGTTGATTAGGGTTAGTTGTGTAACTTTTGGACCCAAGTTGGTTTAAGTTAGTGTCAGTTTGCTAATTGGTTCTTAATCAAGGTTAGTCATCCCTAATCTAGATTAGTGCTTAATCTTCTTTGTTAGAGTTGTTAGTTGGTCCTAATTATTTCCTAGCCTTTGTTTGGCTCTAAACCTATTCCTAAGGCTTCAAAATATGAAATAATTATACCCAAGGGGTATGGGTATGGGTTGGGGGTCTTTTTCGACCCCTAAGCCCCTTTTGTTGACTTTGGAGATCACTCAAAAAGTCTCATTTTACCCTTGTGCGAAAATTGCAAGTGGTTACCATGAGTTGCCTTACCTCACCTCCTTCTAGTGTTTAACCATAGTGTGGGTTGAGTTAGGAGTTTCTAGAATTTTTAGTGGGTGGGAGAAGTTATTGATCCTTTTTGGTGGTTGAATTTGAGGCTTATTTAGAGGCCTTTCTTGGACTAGTTGAGGTTGTTACCCAATCTCTACATTTAGAGAGGAGTTCTTGAAGATTGGAGAAAGGAAAGGGAAGCTCTACTCAAACTTGTTCATTGCCATTAACTCTTTGTGAAGGTAGGAATTTTCATCTCCCTTGTTTAGATTTCATTCTTATTTCATGCTTATGCTACTTTGTTTTCGTTTGAATGTTTGTATGTTTGTGGGTATGTTGGGAAGATTTGAAAATCATGTTATTTTGGATGACTTCTTTCATGTTTATGTTTGAAATTTTGAGATTTTTTTGCATGGGTATTTTGGTATTACTCACCCTTGGATAGGGCAGAAGTGACCAATTTTGAGAAAGGTCTATTTAGTCAGACTCCAACCAGTGTAGAGTCTCTTCTCAGGATGAGAAGAGGGAGAAAGGGTAGGGTGTTATGGGCCCCTACTTGTCAGCACAAACCTTGTATGATTATGGTATGTTGAAATGGAAGAACGGAAGTTCTTGGTTTATAGCCCCGATTGGGCTTCTGTTTGGTGTTGTGCTTGACTTCTCCTGGTTGGAAGAATCCACCTTTCCCTAGTGTTGATTCATTGTGAATCATATAGTGATAACCTTGTGTGAATATGCATGTTGGATTTGTTCTTGGTCATGTTTTTTTTTCACCTGATCAGCTTTTGTTCCCTCCTCGGTTCGTAGAAACGTGTTGCAAAATTTGATATGAATCCCTTGATGAGGGACATAAAGAAAATTCAATTATATTGTTAAAATTTGGGATTGATATCCTATGTAAATTTGGTATTTCAAACTTTGTTAGCTTGGCAATGAAGCCGAGTTTTCTTCCTGATTCTTTCTCGGCTGAGCCCTTGAATCAGGTTTGCCAATAAAATTGGTGTTTGAGTAAAATTGTTTATCTTGTGATTTAATCATAAATTTTAAATTGGAGGGATGCACATAAAAAATAGGATGGAATTGATGATGTTCAATTTGGTAAAATTTCAAGTTTTCTTTTATGTTGAAAATGAAAATTATGATCATGGATGTAGATTCAGTTGCATGATTATTTGAATCAAACAATTCTTGCATTATTGAATTAAAATGGATAATTCATATTCTAAGTACATTTAGTTTGTAGCAAGTCCTAATAGATTTACCTTTAAAAAAAAGAAAAAATCCCCTCTTGGTTAATAAATCAACTTCAAAATTTACACTTACAAAAATATGACACACAAAAAAATATTCCTAGAGTAAATGTCTCTAGAATTTGTATGGAAGAAGATTACTTATTTCTCTTCAACAGAGAATCTTGAAAGTTTCTCTAATTATTCCTTTTAGCTTTATAGAAAAATTCCAATTATAAAAGAAAAAGAAACAAGAATATTAATTAAATAATAGAAATATAAATATCTATGTTCCTATATCTTATCCTATCAAATAATAATAATATTTAATCCAACCGCAAAACCTTTGCATTTAAACCTCATCACACAGACAACTTTGACTTTAAAAGCAAATTACTTTTGAAGGATGACATCACCCTGTAACTCTCATTATTTTGGCAGCATTGGATATTGTGACAGGAAGTTACTTTAAAAGGGTGGGCAATTTGTATGTAGTTTATTTTTTTTTGAAGTCTTTGTTTTTTATTTAAACCCTTTCCAAAGCGTACCACCCTCCTTGTTTTCCTTGAGCAGACGTTGGGAAGAGGGCCCACATGGGCTACTTAGTAGTCATAGGTTAGTTGGCACTAGTTTGTGTGGGAGAGGAAGTAGGCATTAGGGGATGTAGGGGTAGTTAGGATAGTATTAAAATTTAAGTTTAGTTTGTTGTTTTTTTTTTTTTTTTTTAAAGGAAAGTTTTTAATTTTAAGTTTGTTATATTATTTAAAGTTTTATTTTAGGATTAGTTTTAAAATTCACAATGTTAGTAAATTTTAATGTAATTTAGTTTAGTATTAAATTTATGTTGGTTTAAAGATAATTTAAGTTATTTTAAGTTTTAGGATTTATGTTAGTGTTAAATTAAGTTTGTATGTTTTAAATAAAGTTCTTAAATTAATTTAGTTGTAAGCTAGTGTTAGTTTCAATAAAGTGGTAATTACTATAGGTTAGTATTAGAAATTATTTTGTGTTAGCTTTTTATTTGAAAATTAATTAGCTAAGCTGATTGTTCTATTATTTAGTTTAACTTAAGAATTATATGAGTATTGTCCTATATTATTTTAATTATGGAGTAAGTATAAAGAGGATGAAATGATGTAGAATAATATAGAATGATTGTTTGTGTTTTAATTAAATATATTTATTAATTAATATTAGCCTTATGTTGTAAGATGCGTCATATATCAAAACTTATTAAAGTTAATTTGACAAAACATTAGATGTTTTAGTATTTAGCAAAGCTTTATGTATTAAGGAAGCTATTATCATTATTGGTCAGTAGGTTGTCTAAAATAAATTAGTTTAGTTTTTTTTTAATATATATTGTTTAAATTAGTTTTAGATTTAATTTAGTTAGTATTTTAAAATATAGTTTAGTTTAGTATTGTAAATAATATTTAAATTAAAGTTAGTTTATTTTAATTATTAAAAGGATTTAAATTAAGTTTTGTTAAAATTAAGTTAGTTTAGTTTCTTAAATTTTTAAGTTAGTCATAACTTATGTTATTTGTGTAAAGTCATTTGTTTAAATATATATATATTAGTGGTATTAGTTTATTAGCATGTTTTAGTTAGTTAGCTTTAATTTTAATTAAGTTTTTAAAGTTATGTTAGTTTAGGATAAAATTTGTATGTATTAAAGTTAAGTTTTATTTAAAGATTATTCACTTATTTTGTATACGGATAGATCAAATTTAGATTTAGTTAGTTGTTATTATAATATAGTTTTGTTTAATTTTGTAAATGTAAATTTAGTTGGTTTTAATCTTCATGTTAATTAGTTTTTTGAATATTAATTAGTTTTATTTTAAAGGTTAATTGGGTTTTTTTTAAAGTAAGTTTAAATGTAGGTTTTATTTGATTAGATTTTTTTTTATTAATCTAAACCTGAATTCATTTACATTGTTCTTTAAATTAATTTTTGCATATTGATTAAGTTAATATAATAACATAACCTTTGTCGATAGCAACTTAATAACGAGAGTATTAGTTTAACAATGTAAAGAACCTCTTCTTTCACTTTGGTTGCAAACTCATCAACTTAGAGCATTCTAATTATTAAATATTAATTATTTTTAAAAAAGTAAAAAAAATAATTGTGTGTTTTGCCTCGTAGTTTGGGCATGACAAACTCAATCTCAAAGAAATCATTTCAGATCATTGAAGTAGTTAGGCTCTAGTATCCAATAATGTTGGATTCTCTATTTGAGGTATCCATAACTCAAATAGTAACTTGCAAACTTATAAACAAAAATCAACATATGGAAATAATCATAATGAAAAAGTATTAATAGTTAACATAAATTCTTTGAAATGAATAATATTCAAAAAAAATACATAAAAATCAAAACTATTTCAAACGAAATAGTTAGATTGTAATGTTTGAAATATGGTGGCATTGTCTTCCACTTTTCAAACATTACAAACATAAATATTAATTAAAATCTATATATAATCTAATTAAATAATGACAAAATATAAACTAAATATACGATTCATTTATTTTAAAATAATTACTAACTTTAATAAAATACAAATTTTATTGATAAGGTGACCACATTGTCCACATCAACGATTAAATTTAATTATGAAACATTAAAAATATAAATATTTTGAAACATGCAAATATAAAACTATTATGAAACATACAAATCTAAAACATGGAAACCAAAAGTATTTTGAAATATTCAAATGTAAAACTAATGTATAACATGAAAATGTAAAACTAAATTGAAACATGCACATTAAAAATCTGCAAAAGAAATGCATTATCAAATATCTAAATCAAATAGGTTTTGAATCCTAAATCTAAATCAAACATACAAGTCTAAACTATATAGAACTTTAATCTACTCCTGTTCAAAAACTCTAATTGCTCCAATAATCTCCATCTCTTCCTCCTTGCAAAAACACAAAATAAAAATAAAATGAGGAGCATATGTTTTATAATTTATGAGAGAACCCTCATATCCCCCAATAGATGTCATTTGACATTCCATGAATTTGTTTCAAATTCCCCCACTCCTCACAAAAAATAAGCATGAATGTGCATGCAAAAATATATTTAACAAAAAGAAAATGTTTTATATTTAAAATTTTAATTAAGCTATTTCAACCCTATTTTCTTGGGTTCTATTTTTTTGGCCTTATTTTTTTAGGTCCTATTATTTCAGCATCCATTTGGCTTAATATTATTTTGGCTATCTATTATTTTGAGAATTTTATTTTATTTTATAATTCAATAATGATAAAATATATACTAAATATATGATTTATCTACTTTGAATAAATCATTAAATTTAATAAAATATAAATTGTATTGATATGGTGGAATTCTCATTCAGATTAATGATAAAATTATGCTTTGAAACCTAGAAATATAAATACTTAGAAACATGCAAATGTAAAACTATTGTGAAACATTCAAATCTAAAACATGCAAACCAAAACTATTTTGAAATATGTAAATCTAAAACTAATATGAAACATGCAAATATAAAACTAATTTGAAACATGCACTTTTAAAATATGTAAATTAAAAGTAATATAAAATATATAAATCAAATATATTTTGAATACAAATCTAAATCTAAATCAAACATGCAAGAGGCTATACTATTAAATGCAAGCCTAAATAGTCATGAACAAAATTTTAAATCTAAATAAAATTAATTAAAATTGAAATCTAAATCAAAGTAAAATATTATAACTAATTTTGAATTTCAATTTACATCTACATCTAAATCTAAATGAAAATGGAAATAAAAAATAGAAATCTCACCTGCAAAAATGTACTCCAAAACTTCAATATACTCCTATTCAAAAATTCCAATCTAATCCTCCAATAACCTCCACCTTTTCCTTCCTACAAAAACATAAAATGAAAATAAAATGAGGAGCCTTGGTTTTATAACTTCTAAGAGGCTCCTCATATCCCCCAATAGACGTCTCTTTACATTCCATGAATTTGTTTCAAATTCCTCCACTCCCCACAAAAAAAAAGCATGAATGTGCATTTAAAATTATATTTAACAAAAAAAATCATATTGAAATTATTTCGCCCCTATTTTTTCGAGCCCTATTTTTTTGGGCCCTATTTTTTGGTCCCTATTTTTTCAGATCCTCCTTTTTTGAGCCCTACTTTTTCAAGCCCTATTATTTTGGGCATATTATTTCGGACTACATTTGGCTTCCTATTATTTCGACCAGCTATTATTTTAGGAATTCTTTTTTAATATTTAATTTGGAAGTTTGTAACCATTTCCAATTCTTTTTTATTGACAGAGAATCTTTTTTGGCATATTCTCGTGCTGGGTATTTGTGCTGTGATTGTATAGAATGCCTCTTGGCATAATAACCTCAACCTAAATTCATTGTTTAAACTATAATCTCGACCTAACCATATAGTTATGTACAATGAAATCCTAAACATATATAACTAAGTACTTAATCACATAACAACTCGCCAAGGGATCCAAACAAAAAACTTCTCTAGTATTTAAAATGATTTTACTTAAATTGTATTGTACTTTGTTTCATGGATCGAAAGTCAATGATGTAAACTATATTATAAATGTATATTCTTTCAACTTTTCATACTATGTGACATGTATAGTGGATGATTGTGTATTCTGAATTAATTTGCCAAGTGGCATTTGGAACAAATGTATATAAATTATTTAAATGGATTGAACTGAAGTAGTTAATATTATTTCATGTGGATGTGTTATTTATTTTACTTTTAGTACTTATAATTATTTAAAAATGAAATGTAAATGTGCTCATTAAGTAATGCAATCTCTTATGTTTTTTATAAATGTAAATTATTGTATGTATGTTATTGCTTTCTTAGTAAAACTTTTGATTAGTTCTTTGGATCCCTTGGCTAGGCGTCATTTAGGATTAACTATAATGTCAATTTGTATTGAATTTAAATATAATCATAACCCTTACTATCATCTTAACCTTAATCTTAATTTGCTAAAACCTACACCAGGTAATATATAAATAATTAAATAACTTTCTTATCTTACCTTGAGTACTAATTTTATAAATGTCAAACCCTAAAATTGTAACCTTATTTATGATTTAAACTAAATTATCCTAGAGGAGCATCATATCTACATCTACATGTCATGTACATGTGAATCTAAAAACATTTGTACATATCTAATTACATCATTTATTGCATAGGAAGGATTTAACATTTTCATTATATATATATATATATAATCTATGCATATCATATCAAAAGAATCATATAGAAATATGTCATTTATGACATGTCCATAATAGATAATCAAGAATGGTACTTAGGTAAATTTATATATATTTAACACTATATATTATAAGAAAATAAAAACACCATATATAGGAGCATCTCATGTACATAAACAAAAAAAAATTACCATGACACATGTAATGAGATCAAATAATATTTGTAAGATTCATCGCATATAAGTTATCAACATGTATAGGGGTGATATAATCAAAATATCAAAAAATGAGTGATATCAAAGCATTATATCTTAATATTTAACACTAAAATAAACTAACCCCTGGGTTAACCCTAAACCAAATTGAATATATCAAACTAGATTGAAAGGTAACCCTGGCCCTTAACTAATTAATATTATACTTATAAACGAAATTGAATTAAACCATGATCATAAACCTAATTATATATCCCAACCTAATAGTAGAAACCTTGAATTTAACCTTAAATCCTTTCCCCAACCATTAACCAAATTGAATTGTTACCCTAAGATTGAACCAAGTTAAACGTTGACCTTAAGACTAAACCAAATCACCCTAAATTAGAACTCAATAATATATTCAAACCTAACTTTTTTGAATTAATGTTGGTTTTTAATCTAAAAGATCTAACTATAATTCTATATCTAAAACCAAATTTAACACTTTAAAACTTAATTCAATTTATTAACTCTTGTCCTAATTGAAACCTAAGCATGTAAACCTAATCAAACAATACAAACCAAATTGAACCCTAATCCTAAAACTAATTAAACATTGATAACAAGGTCTCAAAATGATACATCATAAAAGAATTAGAAGATACTTGAATGAATCAGGCATCTAATTAAGTAACCCTCCCTCACAATTAAGAGGTGGAGGTGTCCACATCAATGCGAGTAGGAGCCTGGACTACACCCTTGGATGCCTAAGAATATATCTAAAGAAGTGAATAAATTGTATTTCCACGGGATGCCTAAACCTTTATATTCTAATTGAGTATTCATCATGTAATATCTAATTAGGAGGGTATTGAAGCACTCTAACACCCCAATCCCTAACTAGATAATTATGTTAGGGTGGACTAGTTTCTATTTATCTTGGGTTGGAAGTGCCTAAAAGTTTTTTTTGGAGACTCGATACTCCCCTATTTGTTTCCTATTTTCCTATATGGGTAGCCTAAATGTTTATTGCCTTTGTAGAATGGAAGGCCACATATCAAAATATTGCCTTATTCTATAAAAAGAAATACCCACCCCCTAGTGATATAAAGTAAGATCTTTTTCCTAATTTTATTATCAATTTTTTGGTTAGAAGACGATGATAGTGTTGGAATATTCAAATATGGAAAGAGTACTTATGAGAAGGGGGGGGGCGGGGGTGTGGTGAATCATAAGTATCACACTTTAGCCAATAAAACTTTTAACTGAAAGTAAATTTCATGCATCTAAATACATCAAGTAAACATGAAACTAAACACATGCATCAACAACTCATAACACTAGAATTTGGTAACCCAAAAACCCGCCAAGAATAAGAAAGTAAAACTAGGGTGGCGATGATACTGGAAAAAATTACTGCAACAATATTGTTCAACCACTTCTGATGGTCTACCCTGTTAAAGGCTTTACACTGTATTAATAGTGACCTGATTAGAGGCTTTACAAACACTTAACATGAAGTGTCACCCTGTTAAAGGATTTAATCACCTATTTGAAGGATCTACGAAATAGCTGTTAAGCTAACCTATCACCATAGGATTTTCATTCTAATATAATTACTAGAAAGTATTAGATACAATGAACCTGATAGATTACAATCCTTGATTGTTGAATGCAGGCACCTTTTCTGCTTTCTTTGATCTTGATCCTTTTGTGATCTAATAACTCTTGCTTCTAAAAATAGATTTCCTTGTGCACTCTTGTATATCCACTCATACATTTACAATGAAAATTTGTCTTCCTTATAAAGACATTTAAGGATTTAGGGTTAGGTATGGATCTACAATCCATATTCAATCTTCATTTTCCACTTATTATTTGCACTTCTTCTATTGGTTGCATGCCTTCATCATTTTTCTTATTGGCTGCATGAAGATTGCATAGGAAAAATAAAAGATTCGATCTCATCATTAAATCCTTCGAGATTTTCTTTATGTTGGCTGAAAAAACTATTTGCATCATAGTTTGTGCAATTACAAACTCTTATGCTGATATTCTGAGTTACTCGGCTCCTGAAGCATTGCTGATACTCGGCACATGTTGTTCCCTAGATAGCTCGGCATCTAAACAAAATTGTATCACTCGACACCTTATGTTGCCCAGCACTTGTTAACACTCGAAATTTGATCTTCTCTCGGTATCTGATCTTCACTCGACATTTGAAAACTATTCAGCACATGAAGATCACTCCGCTCCAATATAGAGTAGGTAAGTGTTATTGGCACTCAAGTGTCAAAAACCATTATGAGGTTAACAATCTCCCCCTTTGACATGAGTGACAAAAATATTTAACTGACCTTATAAGTACATTTGCTAATCTGATTGGTATATACAGAGTTTAAAGAAAACTTGATCAAAATTTGTAACTCACAATCTTATAATATATACCTCAAAAATTTTGTAACTCCCCCTGAGTTGATTGTGCCTTATCTGTATATCATGCTCCTCCTTTGTATCTTTTCTCCCCCATTAATTCATCTCATAATATCTGTATCTCCCCCTATTATGTCTGTTTTCTCCCCCTTTTTGACACTTATGTCAAAGAATGTTTAAGGGTTAAGACCATAGTTAGCCAAAAATGTGTTGTTTACCTCTATAATCATCCTGAGAGCTGCATCCCAATTGTTCAAAGCAATTTCCAATGACTTATGCTGGATGGCAGTCTCGGCAGCAAGATGAATAAGTCCATCTGATGTAGAAAGATTTAGATCTTTCTTGAGAACATTTTCAACATATACTTTCTCTTTATGGAGTATCTCTAAATTTGGGGTAATGAAGGACTGGAGATGTATTAATTTGGCCTTGATATTAGCCTCATCTACTGTTAATATAACTATTTCTTTGTGAGTGTGATGCGATTGAGCAAAATGCTTCTCACTTTGAGCTGGATCATTTGGTAGTTGCATGCTTGAAATGTTTGAATTTCTTTCTAGGCTCAATATCTTTTGGCTTGTTTCTTGTGTGAAGTATGAACAATCACACAGCCTTTTGTACAATGAGAATATGTTTTCAAGTACATTTTTCACTTTATCAATAAGCTTTTCCAATTCAACTTGTGAAAGTACAATTTGACTTGATATTTTCTCATTCACTTTCCCCTAAAATCTTCTTTCTGACCATTCCATAAGTTTTGCAGTTGTTTCTAGGTCTTCATTTGTCACCTGGTCAACAATATCTATTAATTTCTCTATGATATGCTTTGACTCATCTGGTGATTGCAAACTAAAGGCATCCATAAAGATGTCCTTAATTTCATATAGTGTTTGCTTTTGTTTATACTCCTTCCTGAGTATTTCCTATCTTTTTCTCCTATTCAGTGCTTCTTGCACCTCATTGATTTGATCAATGGTTATTGATTTTGAGTCATAGCTCAGTATGAATATCTCCTCATATAATTCAGGGTCTCCATAGTGAAGTACCCTTGCAACTCTGGTAGTACTAGATGTTGGTATAGATATTCGCAATGGCTGGTGTGAAGGAGTTCCCGAGGTAGGCAAATCAATTAATGTTTGTATTGCCTCCTGTTCTTTAGGGGTTTTCACTGTTTCCTCCTCCTTCTATTTACCATGATCAATTATTGTAATCTTGGGAAGTGCACCTTGTGTTTGTGCTGTAGGATCAGATGTAACAGTCTATCCTATTTGTTCTGTTCCTTTTTCTATAGCTGCACTTGGCTTCTATCTTGCAACATCAACTATGCTTGTTGGCATTTGAAATTGACTACTAGTAGTTATAGAGATGATAGAAGGTGGTTCTTGTGGATTCACCTTATCTTTGACTTTACGTTCTACTAGTTTTTGCAATTCATCTATACTGACCAATACTGGATCTGCACATAATATTGCTTGTTGTGTAGATTGGTCAAGAATTCTTTTGAGATCTTCTGCAGTTAATGGATTGATATTCTGACCAGAAGTATTAGGAACATTAGTAATAGTTACAGTGTCTATAGTTCTAGGGGGTGGAAATTGTGTGTCTTGCACACTCTGATCTAGTTGCTGCTCTTGCTCAGCTATTCCCATTATATCCTATTTTTGTGTCTTTTCCTCCTCTCCATCTTTCTTTTCTTCTTCCTTCTTCTCTTCTTCTCTTTTCTTTTCTTCATCTTCTTTCCTTTTTATCCTCTCCTCTATTGGTACAGTAGCTTCTTCCTTGTATTCTTCTTCAAGAAAATCTTTAATCTTTTTGTACATGTTCTTCCATGATTTCATTGTTCTTTGAACAATTTCTTCCATCCTATTTTGGAGTATGAAGAATTCCCTATATTTAGGTGTAAATATATTATTGTGCCTTTTGACTACATTCTTCACTTGTTCCTTAGTCAAATTAGGCAATACACTTGCTAGGGTTGATTCCCTCATCTCCTTTTCCATTTTCAAAAAAAAAATGCCATTTGTCTTCTACAATTTTTGACAGTTATTTTGGAAATTGTCCATCTAATTCAAGTGAAGTATACTTGAACTGTGCCATCATTCCATAAACTATTTCTTCTATCTTATTCTATTCTTCTTTAGTAAATTTATTGAAATCTACTTTATTTAAATTATTTAAGTCACCATTTCCAATCTTTTTACATAAGGCTTCAACTGAAGAGTGGCTTACCTTTTCAGATTGGTCTTCTTCATTAGTGTCAGGTTGAGCCACATATCTTCTTCTTTTCCTTGGCTCTTCCTATGTTTCCTTGATTTGTTTCTTCTTTGTAACTTCCTCTTTGGCCTTTTGAGTGGAGGCCCTTATGGTAGCTCATGTTGTTGGCTTTTGAGGTGATGGTGTGGCAGCTTTCTTTGATTTAAGCTTAGCTGGAGGTTGTTTTGTTTCCTTTCTCTTCTTTGGCTCAGCTTCAATTGGTGCTTCCTTGGCTTCTTCTTCCTTGTCTTCTCCAAGACCTTGAGTTAATTCCATTGGCCCTTGTTCTTGCTCATCTTCATCATCACTATCATCTTCTTCTTCTTCTACCTCAGCCTCAATTTATTTACCAAATTTCTTCTTAATCTTCTTTAATTATTTTTCTTTCTTCTTTAATGTGGAAGCAGTTTTTAATTCCATTTTTATCTTTGATCTTATCACATCATAAGTGCCAAAATGTGGAGCACTTTTATCTGTTTCTTCTGCCAATAATGCAGTTATTACTGCAGATGCCTCATCAATATTAATTTCATATCCAAATGGCCTTAGCCATCTTATCCTTGGTATCACTACTTGAATATAAGTAAAATCAATGTCAACTAAGAAACATATATCATTAGTATGTTTTTCTACTAAGGAATCTGGTATCCTTGATCTTTGCTTCATGGATTTCTTGAAATCCTCAAAATAGGTTGTCATCAAGGTATCAAAATTTTCTCCCATTTTCTCTATATATTCATTGATTTGGGCAATGATGGTTCTGTCATTCCTCCATGCCACTTTTCCAAAAGAAGGAAATTCATTCTGAACATAAAAGAATATGCAAACTAGGATTGCTCCAAATTTGTATTGAGTGCCCTTTGTTCTTCTTATGGTAGCTAGGTTTTCATTGATCTATTGTAGTTGCAGTTTAGCAAGATCATAAGTATGATCCTTTTTCACCAATTTCTAGCCTACATCTATTGCAATACATGGTACACTATTGAGTCTACTAGATTGATAGAATTTATGGGCAATGACTCTAACAGAAAACTCAACTAGAGGATCCTGTATGGTGTGAATTGTCATTCCTCTTTTATTCCACTGGGCACCAGTATTCTTTTCAATAACCTCTTTTGATTCACTTCTTAGGGTTTTGTACCAATCTAGGGTTGGATACCCTGTTACTCTATGTATAATTTCTTTGGTCAATTTGATGGGAATATCTTCTAACTACAAATTTCCACCATGAATTCTGCTCAGATGCAGTAGGAAAGCTTAAAACTCGAGTCAAACCCTTTCTTTCAATGATTTTAAATTCTTCTTTCAAGGCTCCATCTACACACAGTTTCTCATAGGCTTGTCTTATTTCCATGTCTCCTAGAGCACCTATCTTATAGTTGTAACATTTTCTTACATCTTGGACCATTACAACTTTTGGGGGAATTTGGGAGAGAGCTCCAGCTGGGTCATTTTTGTAGGAAACTTCGGGAATAGGATGGAAATTAGGTTGCTTGACCTCATTTGAAACTAACTAAACTTCAAAAGACTCTTTTTCCTCAATTTTATTCGAACATGACACCATTTATAGTAAACCTTAACATATAAATGAAATGTGTCTTTATATCAACAAGAAAATCTTTGGAAAACTCAACAACTGGAACTCTAATTATCTCACTTTGGTTGCTAGAATTCAAGTATGTTAAAAGAATCTCTCCTCATATTGGGTGTAAGTTTCTCTTCTTCCTACTCATTTTATTTAAATCAGTTTGGTCTTATATATAAATCTATTAGGAACATTTTGTTGTCACATGGAAAAGGAAATATGAAGAATCATGCTACCAGGAGTAGTTCAAGGGATTACTTTGGCAATAAAATGGATAGCCAAAGCTTCATAAGGTAATGAATTATGGATTATGATTAGAATTATCATTATTATATGGTTAGGGATAGGGTTCACATGTATTAGTTCATTACCTAACATGATCTACACTTATAGTTTGCATTAAAAAGCCGATAATATTTAAGATTCAAACTACAATCATAAATATGTTTAAATCAAATCATAATTCTATCTCTAAGATTTCATTCTAATTGTAACCTTAACTCTCATCCTAACATCATCTATTATATATCCTATAAATAATAGGACCATAATAAATATATGAAACCTAAATATAATTCTAACTAAAACCATAATCCTAGGTAAGTTCCCTAACATTATAGGACCATAATCATTATAATAATCTTAAGCTTAGCCATCATTAAAACTGTTAACATAACAAAATTGTAAACCATAACCTTGTCATAATCTTAACTTTTTTTCATTCTGAGATGAACATATAATCCGTAATGAGTTCATACAATCCCCCAGTGTGACAAAATAAGTTCATACTATTATTTTATGATTAGACTTAAAAATTTGGTATTTAATGTTTAATTTGACTTAAGTGTTTAACTTTACTTATTTAATTGTTATGATTTTAATAAAGATATGCACATTTATATAGATCTAGTCAAGATAAATTTTAGATTTCAATTTTATTAAATAGTAATTTTGTCATGTTTTATGTTTTATGTTGTTTAAACATATATGTAGACTATATTTGATGGACCCGCCACTACCCCCTCCCCCTCCCATACCCCCATCTGCACCCCCTCCACCTCCACCTCCACCTCCACTGACACCTCCACCACCCACCATAGATGAGTTGCATGAGACCATGAGGCATAACCTTAACGACCTCATGTGTGATATAGAGTCTATTGGACATGAGAGGCACCCCTCCCCTCCCCCCTCACCTACTATGTCTTGCAGATAGCATGTAAGGTGTGATTGACTCCATCCATCATTTTTATTTAGACATTGATTCATTTAGATTGTGGAGGGAAAGCATGTGTGCCTTCTACTCTGATGGCTTATCATACAGAGAGGTTTATAAGCTACATATAGGTAAAGGGAATTTTCAACATTATTTTATAAGCCCTAAGATGGGTGAAGCAATTAGTCATAAGAAGCCTCGCATTTCCATTAGGTGGTGTACACATCCATGTATAGCAGCACATTTTTGGGAGCAGTGGTGGATGGTATTTGACCATCCACCACACGCCAACCAAGAGGTGCCCATGTACTTCCTTAGGAATTTATGGGCTGAGTTTGAGTTGGGTTTGAAACCCAGCTATTTTGATATGAAAGCATTTCAAGGGGTTGGTAGAGGGATGCCTCAGGATAGGCCTGGGGCAAAGCTAAGTCACAGGCAAGCTGAGCCCCTTGTACCTCTTCTTGCACCTGTTGTTCCTGCTCCACACAATCATCAAGTAGTTTCATCTACTTTTACCCATTTGAGTGCCCTTTCAAGAAATTTAGCACAACAATGGATGCAGGCGCTACATGCTCCTCCACTTGGACATGTTTGTACTAGCTATGGAGGCATATGCACAAGCCCTGAGAGTGATCCTAGTGTAGCACATGATGGCCATTATGATGAGGGTGCAAATTTTGATGATGATGTATACACTGCCCATGGTGATGGTAGTGACGAGATAGACATGTCATCATTTGTTGACCTCATGCAATAGGGAGAGCCTAGAGAGAGTCAAGAGTAGAAGGTAAAATTTTAATTTTAAAATAAATATAAAGTACACATAATTATTTACTTTTTGCACACATGTGTAATTGTATTAACCATATTAATTTGTACTTTTGAAATAACAGATGATGGATGATATTGTTCCTCCTAGGAGGCAGTATAGTCTTTTTTTGAGACCTACAAACATTGGCATCCCTTATACGGTATGCACTTTGAATTACACTATTAAAATATACATTAAAATTTGAATTTAATAACATGTGCTCATATGTTCTTTTTATCTAATTTTGTAGGGATTGTCTGTATCTACACAGATTGGTGTTAGTACAAGTCCTACTCCAGTTACCACTGAGGCACAGCCTCAAATACATGCAGTTTGAACTTTTGATTGAAGACAAATAATTTGTATTATTTTTATGTATGTAAATTATTATTAACTTATAATTTGAACAATTTTGACTCACATGTATAAATATTTTATGTGTTTTAATTTTACGAACAAGACCCATATCATACTCATCTATACAAGCATCGGTATAGTCTATTTTTGACTCCATCTTATGATTATCATGCTAGCATACCTATAGACACATTTCTGACATTGGCTACCACTCAAGTATGATATATATATTATATATACATGTTAAATTTATAGTGTATAAAAAATGTATTGTACAAATTATGTACTTTGTAATTATTCATGTATATTTAATTTTGACTAAACGTTTATGTATCCATAATTTTAGGACTACGTCACCACAAGTGTTGCTAAGAGCACAGGACTAGCTAGATGGAGGTATCTACATCATCATTTGAGGTCAGAATTATGATTTATGTACACAATGTATAGTTCATTATGCTCTAAAATCAAATAAAAAAAATGTATGTATTGTAAATTACAAGACCTCACCACTGCTGCATTTGGTAGTTTTGATAGTGCGCCTCCTCCCATTACTGAGGGACACCCATATCATGTGGTATTTATTTTATTATGTAGTGAATATTTAATTTATTTGCAAGCTAGATTTTGAGATCCATTTCAATTAAGCATGTACATGATGAGACGTGCCTCATGTTACACAGGGTGATCCATCTACCTCACAGGATGTCCGACATGATGAGATGGCTCATATTACACATGATGATCTATCTGAGTCCTCTTCGCATGGAGTGAAGAGGACATTTGATCAGATAGATTAGGTCTTTTTAGCACCTATAGATTGTGTTTTTATGATGTATATTATTTATGATGTATACACTTTGTGTTAGGATAGTTAAAACTATATGTTAGACCATGTATTTTTTCACTTCATAGATCATGTTATGATGTATGTTAGACCATGTACTATTTTTTTACAACTTCTTATCATGCTTGTGTATGTAGTATATATTATTATGTTTCACCATGTTTTAAGTATATTCAAATCATTTTCTTTATTCTAACATATTTTATTCATGAACATATGACACATTTTTTAAGTATATATGCAAGATGAACAATAATTTTAACTATCTATAGAGCATTATTGGATAAATATCACATCAAATTTATGCATTGAGATTCATACAAATAAAATTGACCTACTAGGTTAAAAAATGAAAAAATGTATTGATAACATACCTAACAATGTATCATAAGTAATCTTAATGTGTTGTTTGGTAATGTAAGACTCATTATCACCTAATAAGACCTATTATGTGGTAGCAAACATATGAATACCTATCATAACCTATAACAGACATAATGACCTATTAGAACTCCTATGTCCCCTTCAGACACACATGTATGGATAATGTACTTAACAATGTATCATAAGTGATCTTAATTTGTTGTTTGGTAATGTAAGACTCATTATCACCTAATAATACCTATTATGTGCTAGTAAACATATTAAGACTTATTAAAATGTATAGAAATTATTACGACCTATTAGGACTCCCATGTCCCCTTAAGACACACATGTATGGATAATGTACCTAACAATGTATCATAAGTGATCTTAATGTGTTGTTTGGTAATGTAAGATATAATCAATACGATGAATACAATGAGTAATGATCTTTAAATTATCATGTGCAAGTGACTTTTTTTTTAATATTACAATCAATAGTAATTTGAAACTTCAAAAAAATATTAATTTAAACATGATTGAATGTAAAAGTAATGGAACAAAATAAGAGGTCATTACTTAAATTGACAATTAATTTATAATTTATCAAGTGCATACCTTTAACTTTCAAATATAAGTAAACTCTCATTTTTGAATTAGTTTGTACAACATATTTCACAATATATGTAAGACAATGTCAATGAAATATTTATAGTTCAGTGAACTCAAAACATAAAATTGGTTCAACACATCTCTTCAAATGAGGTCCTATAAAATAAAAATGTAAAACAAAAACACACATGTTAATAAACACATAAATTAATGTTCAAGGTATTTGAACTATGTAAATATGCATGTGTAATTTTTATGTACTTACTATGTGAAATTGCACAAGATGTTGATGTTCGATCCACTTTAACATTTAAATTTCCATAAATTTTAATTAAGACCTGAATAAGAGGTATATAAGTTCTCTAAATTGGTATTGACAACACAAACATACATGTAATTAAATTATATATATATATATATATATATAATACAATAATGAAAAAACTTACATGTGTTTGATTTAAATGTAGTCATCCCACTGTACCATCTACATCTTCTCTCTTTTGCAATGCATCTATGATTGTCTCGTGCTCGTCCATTAAAATTGTCCATAATACCTTATTGGTGGGTCTCCCTTTGTATCATTCTAATTTGATATTTTTTGCCACAACCAAATGAGAATAATGTAAAATCTTCTTTTCTATTTGGTAGTCTTCAAATGCTGGCAAACTATTTCTTCTTGTTAGGTATCTACGTAGCCAGGTGCCAGCTACAATGACAGACCTAATTGGATACTCAAAACCATCATTGTCTACTTGATGACATGTCAATTTTTTCTTAGGTTCCACATATCTAGCTAGCCAATACTCAGTTTGTTCATCATTATCACTAGGTGCAATAACAACATAAACATGTCCTATAAGATAAGATAAAGTATAGAAACACTTTAATCACATGAGTGTACATACGAAAATTATATAAATTGAAGCATGAGATCACAAAAATTTCTAATTAAATTGTGCATACCAAGTTCTATGAGGTCTGAAATATGATCATAGTCTTCTGATGCAAAAGTAACATTCTAGCCTTCATTTACTATATCATCTTCAAAATGTGTGTTAGTAGGTGCTAATGATCTTTGTTGCCAATCTTCAACCCATTCTATATTTTCACATTCTTCCCATTCACCTGCAAGACAAAATTGACAAAAATAAGCAAGCTCCCTAGTCCATATAGTCCGAGTGTTAGAATCTGAACTCCTAAATGAATGTCATTTAGCTGGCCCACTAATTGTATCACAATCATATCTTGAAGGGATATTATTTTCTTCAACTAGGTAGAAGAAACATTTGATTGTAGAGTTCTAACTTGATCCTATGTCTAAATATTCGTTACACCATTCAACAATCTCATGTGCATTTTTGAATTTAGATTTTTTCCTCAAATTTTAATTGCTCTCTACTAAGGGCTCTCTTCATGCATGCACCAGTACCATCATGTTCTCCTTTACCATGTTTAGCCTCAAAAAATCTCCACACATGTTGGATGTTAGTTTGACTATGTGTCCTACTCGACCAATAGAACATTCTAGTATTCTTGAATTGTCCTGTACAATTATCTGACCATATCCAATATTGTGTCATTTGAATTTGTCTCTCTTTTAAATTATCATAAAAGACCTTGAAACAATATTGGAAAAACTCAGATGAATGGAGTTTATTATCACTTAAATAAAAATGGTACTCTCTCAATATTTTTTGATCCTCCTCTGTACTGTCAGGTGCATGCCTATAAACTATATGAACATAAATTGTTACTTGCACTAAATTGTAATATTGTGGTTGTACCCCTTCTTGTGGTGCAAGCATGTAGTTCTCTACAAAGTCAACAACTAGAAGTATAGTACCAATTGGAAATGTATTCTTACATATGCAAAATTGTCCATCAAACCATCTAGAATATTGAGAGTGTTTAACATATTTTGGTATGATCAAACTCTTAAACTCATCCATAAATGCATGACAACTAACTTTATCTATAAAAAGATCACACCTTCTTTCAATCTTCCCATCCTTCAATGGATATTCAATAGTTTTAAATATTTTTACCTCAACTAATTGTTGTCCAAAAGTAGTCAAATCATTTTCATGCAAATATTCATCTAACAAAGAAAGATTGTTGCACATATCACATGTACTAGAAAGACATGCATTGAAAAGAAAGTATTGATCATTAGGTGGCTTTCAAAACAAACCTAATATGAAATCTTTTATAGTTTGAGGTGGTATTTTTATACCACATTCTTGCAACATTTCTTTACTATGCATGGTACCACATATAGATCGAAATACAATATAACTGTTCGAAAATGGAAAAAGAAATCTGTAAATAAACAATACCAGGAAAGAATCTAAGTGAGTAAATGCATGAAAAGATATTACCATAAAATAGGAGAGAGAAAGCTTCAAGCTCCAACACCATGAGACAAGATATTTGGAAAGGGGAAAGCAAAGAAAACCCCTTGTGATATTATGAATGAGGCATCAAAAGCCTAAGAAGGAGGAGAGAGAGAGATAGAGAGCAATGCTCATACAATAATTGAGAAGAGGAAGAAACCTCATTGTTTTTGAATGAGAGAGGAGGGTCATCTCTTAAATAGAGATGAGAGAGAGGAGTTAGAATGTAACTCCCATGTCTATGAATGCCACCATTCATATGTGTGTGAGGCCAAGTGTGAGATTCCGCTTAAGGAGGAATAATCTAAAATTAGAAATTACAATATATATTTGTCCTCACATATTCCACTAGATGACAAAATAAGATGTAGTGGAAAAAGGACAAAAAAGAAATATATTAGGATACCTTGGCTTATATCCTAATATATTACAACAATAAATAAAGAAGGTCTAACCTTGGTTTATAAATATACCAAGGAAAGATTACAGCTTCTAACACCCCCCTTTAATCTTTACTTGGGGTAATTACATCAAAGGGTATTAAACCCATAATTTACAAAAATCTCCAACTTAATCTTCAATATGAAGTAATTTGATTGTCTTCAAGCCATATGGAACATTTTTAGATCCAAGAGAAGTACATGAGTCCTTTGAATGTGATCATGTGGAAGCATAGACACCTCCAGGAAGGTTCCTTGATGGATCACCTGAAAAAAAAGAGAAACAAGACAAATATCCACAAGTAGAATGCCATCATATAGGCAAATTAGAAATCCTTTTGAATAAGGATAAGAAAACTCTCATAGAGAAATAATGAGTAAAACATGTTACCACAAAACAATGGAGATAACCTGATATCAAGATAAAGTATATGCTCAAAAAATTGTCAACAAGGACAAATTGAGTAAAAAGCTTGATCAATGCTCTCATGAAAATTATATTATACTAATGCACAAATGACCACAAACAAGGTCAACTAATGATACTTGCATCAATCTTGCATCAATCACGTGGATATAGACAGTCCACTTAATGAATCATCCCACTGCAAGTTAATGGGCTGCAACACCATAACTTACATGACTCACGATCTAAGCAATGAAGTATGCAAATCATTATCACATTAATATATGAAAATAACATAAAGGAGATACATGCTGATCAAATTAGAATGATCATGATTTTTTTAGGATAATCAAAAGAATGGATTATGAGGATATAACAACATATTGCCTTCAAATTGGATCAAATCATCTGAATTTGGAGAGAAAACTCCAATAATAACATCCTCTTCATTGAGTAACAAGAATGGAACAACATGGAGGGAAACTCCATAAAAATATTATCCTATCAAAATGGAATGGATAGGATCAAATGGAGAGAAACTCCATATAAAATGAGTACATACCAATATAGGATGGAGGAATGCTCCATGGGCCAGATAAGGAAACTATGTATCAGTTAGACTAAGGGACCTACATAGTTAACCTTGAAAAAATATTAAGCTCCCTATGCAACTCAAAAAAATATATCATAAAAATCATGTATAGCAATGGTATAAAACCATAAAGTGCCAACATGGGCATAGAATAATGCTATAAAAGCATAAAAGTGCAATTATGGGCACATCAAAATATCAAAATGAAGGCAAATGTGTAAGATTACTCATAATCCAATTAAGTAAAATGATTTAAGAAAGATCAACTAAATATAGATATCAGGTATAAAACTCCATTAAGGGTAAACATGGATAGGAAAATTATAATAGCTGGTATATTTATCTTGGTATATATGTGTGCACCCATATATACTTGAATAAATATACTTAAAATATCATAGTATGAAACCATACAATTACAATTATTAAATGATAGCTTGATGCTAGAAAAATGATTTCCCCCTTTTTCTTGTTTAAGAGTAATTACCTTCATGTAAAAGTTGTTACAACTAACCTTGCAAAAAGGTTAGTAAATAATGATAGAGTTCAGAGTTGGCAGATAAGAGTATACTAAAAAAAGTTAAAAAACTTTTCTAAAAAAAGCTTGAGAGATAAAATATTACACTTGTCTGATAGTGAATGATTACCTGCCACAAATAGGTTGACAAGAGGCAATAATAAAAATAAATGATGCCTCTATCAAGAGCTAAAAAAGGAAAAAGAATCTTGCATGAAAAGACAGGCTGCCTAAATTTAGCATCCCCCATTAAATTCTTAAGATTACTCATATTCCTGCAAACGTAACCTATGCACGACCATGGTGTTAAAGCCAAATTTAATTACTGGTTTTAAAAATGGAGTATAGAATTTTGTGTTATTAAGGACGTCTCCAAGTTGCATGTTAGTGGCTTCCTCCACAATCTTGTCTATGGGAGTCGCAACCTGCAAGAGTTCCTTCATCTTGCTGCTTATTATTTTTTTAAAAAAAAGAATGAACAAGTGATGGGCATAATCATCAGCAGCAAATTAATTAGTTCAGGTCTTTAGTTCGGATCCCAGCAAACACTAGCAAAATCTGAGAACATAAAAAAGCTGAAGGTCATCGGTTCGAAACTCGGCAAGACCAAAACCCAAGGGGGAAAACACACAGCAGTAGCCATGTTCTGTGCGATGAATAGCATAGTGGGGCTGCTGAACTTTGTGACATTTCTTCTCTCGATTCCCATTCTAGGCGGTAGAATTTGGCTCGCCACGCGCAACAGTTTGCCTTTGTTTGTGCAATGGCCCATCATCGCCAACTTCGTAAGAGTAAGACCTAAATCAAAATCTTCTTCACCACACTAAACCTACCAATGAAGTTCGGCAGACCTTGGTAAAAATTAGTGACTGTTTTACAGAGGATACAATAAAGCAGCTAATGCTCACTGTTTCGGAAATACACTACCATTTCCAATAATAGTGTACATGCAAATTGTATTTGTTGTCTCTGGAGCAGCCTTACTTCTTCCTGTTGCAACAACTTTCTTCATTGAGCCTAGCACAGAAAAAGGTGGAAGCATGACAGCAGGAGGACGTCTCCAGCTTCTTGGATTTTGTGTATTTGAGGGCTGTGTAGGAATATTCTGGCCTTCAATTATGAAAATGCGATCACAGCACAATAATGAACTTTTTCTGCATGCCTTTGAATATTTTTGTTTGTGTTGTTCTTTATAATGTCAATGCCTTCCAAATCACAATCATGTTTGGCATGTGTTCCATCTTCCTCTTCATGGCCTCGGTACTTCAGAGGCGGCTCATGGTAGTTGCAGAGAGTCACAAGACAAGATCTCTTGATACATGGGTTGGAAACAAGGAGCATGATACAGAGGGAGAACCTCTCAACATATAAAATCCTATTGAGATGCAGAGAGGATGTTAAAGTATTTGCTAATTGTGCAGGGCTAAGAAACCTATACCCTTGATACTCTTAAGCACAAAATTGCTTGAAATTGCTTGTAGCTAAGTGATTATACAATCCCGAAAGTCCAAGATATTGAAAGCTTTGGGCAAAGAAAAAGATGGGAAGCAAAAGTCTAAGAAATCTGGTGAAAAACCATTCATAAGATCTGATGTGAAAGAATAGGAGAAGCAGCAGGATGAGAGCAACGAGGGGCAAAAGTTAAATGTGAAAGAAGACACTACTGCAGAACCCAAGTCCAAGCGGACTTAAGTAAAATCAAAAATCAAAAGGTAAAAAGAAAATTGACATTCTGTGGTGTACTTTAGACTTGAAAACAATCCCAAAATCCTAAAATGATATTAATCTAAAGCGAAGGCTAAAACCCTGCAAAACCCATCAACAAAAACATAGATCCCCAAACCAACAAAAGACTATATTTAAAACACTACAAAGCCTTTAACCCCAAACCAAAATGCCATATCCCAGAAACCCATCAAGCAAAACACTGGCAAAAAATATAATAGAGCTCAATGTAAATGGCACTAAATGGCAAAAAAGCCTGCCATGGCCATCTAAGAAACAACCTTTATGTACCATGGCAAAGGAGGAATCTCCCAGGGATACTTTGTGGTACGGCATGGAGCATGAAACTCTATTTTTCTATTTTGCTGGTTGGGGAACATGGCAATCTAAGAAGCCATGAGAATTTTATTTTATTTTTTTAAAGGAGTAAGAAAATTAGAGAGTTATTGAAAACTTTACTCATGTAATACTTCTTGTTTTGGCGGCATGCCTTCCAAAACACAAAAAAAATTGAAATTTAACAAGAAAACCCTTTGGCGGCAAGCCTTCCAAAGAGGGTTAGATGAAAAATAATAGAAAATAAGAAGTAACCTGCACAAATTAGAGCAAACAGAAGTTAATCAGGTTTGGCGATAAACTAGCCAAACCCAAAAAAAATTTCAATTTCTTCCATCTTAAGAAGATTAAATAAGAAATTAGTGAAATCTCTCTCAAGAGTATCCTTCGAATCGTACCTTCATGCAAACACTCAAAACAAATATTAAACTGCTCTCATACCATGTTAGAAATGGAAAAAGAAATTTGTAAATAAACAATACCAGGAAAGAATCTAAGTGAGTAAATGCATGAAAAGATATTACCATAAAATAGGAGAGAGAAATCTTCAAGCTCCAACACCATGAGACAAGATATTTGGAAAGGGGAAAGCAAAGAAAACCCCTTGTGATATTATGAATGAGGCATCAAAAGCCTAAGAAGGAGGAGAGAGAGAGATAGAGAGCAATGCTCATACAATAATTGAGAAGAGGAAGAAACCTCATTGTTGTTGAATGAGAGAGGAGGGTCATCTCTTAAATAGAGATGAGAGAGAGGAGTTAGAATGTAACTCCCATGTCTATGAATGCCGCCATTCATATGTGTGTGAGGCCAACTGTGAGATTCCTCTTAAGGAGGAATAATCTAAAATTAGAAATTACAATATATATTTGTTCTCACATATTCCACTAGATGACAAAATAAGATGTAGTGGAAAAAGGACAAAAAAGAAATATATTAGGATACCTTGGCTTAAATCCTAATATATTACAACAATAAATAAAGAAGGTCTAACCTTGGTTTATAAATATACCAAGGAAAGATTACAGCTTCTAACAATAATGGTAACGAAATTGAATATGAGTTTTAAAACAAAATGTGATTCTTTCCTTGTTAATCCTTACATACCATGGTTTACACTTTTCAAAAGATCTTTGACTAATGGTAATATTTAATACCTTACCATCTACAAATTTTTTAAATAATTTAGTTTGAGTCATGTCCAAAAGGTGTTTAGGATGTGGATCACGTATTTTTGACCCAATTCTCAATTTAAGAACATCTCTTAAATTAGGTGATACTCTTGTATTATCATGCCAAAACATTTCAATCAAACTTTTGACTTCACTAGTAAGTTTCATATCACATCTCGGGAGTCTACCACTAGAAGTCCATAAAATATTTGCTGGATCACATTCAAAGTTAACCCTTCTCTTAACAAATCTTTCTAAAGTCTTACGATTCACATTAAGATATCTACTTATGTTGCTAATCAATCTTTTGTCAGATGTTGATTTGTTAACTAAAGCTGTTGTTATTGCTTGTCATGTTGCATTCTTATTTTTAGACCGACTTCTCTTTTCGATAACATCAAAGGAACTAGAAATAGTGGATACAACTTTTTTTAAAGACTCATTTTTATTCTTTGGTTTTGCATACATTCCCAACCTTCTCATTACTTTTTGCATTTTAGACATTTTAATTAGTTGCAACATTAGCCGACATTGAAACCCAAATTTCTTATTATAAAAAAAATGCCTATACAATCTATTAACATGTGTCCTAATTTGTCTCCATGAAACTAATCCCTCAAGATTATTTAACACATCATTAGGAATATGAAAATCATGTTCAGACACTTTACTATCATCCTGACATGCTTGTTTAGTAGTTGGTGTTTCTATGTCTACATTCATCCAATTTTTATTTTTAGACACTTTACTATTTTCATTGTTATTTGGGATTTGAATATAATTTTCAAATTTTCTTAGTATTTCTTTGAGGGAAAGCATTTCAATTGGAGTGTTTTTTGCATGATCATTTGACAGTTGCTTCTCATGAAGAAAATCTAAATCATTTAAATCATAACCTACTTCTAAAAAATTAGCAATTTCATCACCAGAGAAAATTCGAGGGTTTGGAGACACACCTATATTGAATGCATGATTAGAATGTGCACCTAAATTTTCTTGTATTGGGTTCTCTTCTTTGACCTCTTCATCAATTGTGGTATCCTCAATGTCTTTCTCCTTTGAAACATTGTTCAAGTCTCTAATTCTTTGTCTTCTCTCTTGTTGACATCGTGCTTCATTCTCTTTATTTGTTGCAATCTCCTCATCTGTCAGAACTTTTGCTTTCTTCTTTCTTCGTTGTTTTGATCCCATGTTTGCACCAATTTTGAATTTGAATTAGTAGCTTGCAAATTACATAAGAGGACAAGAAAATAGAATAAGCATGATAGAATTCGTTGTTGTATATCAAAATTATTATTCAATCATTGAAACTCAATCTGTGGAGCAGCTTTTGGGGCCCAACAAGTACATTACAAATGGGTATCCAATTGCTTACAAATCAAGCACCCGATTCTTTAAAAATTGGGTACCTGTTTATAAATTAGGTGCCCAATTTGTAAGCAATCAGGTACAATGGTTGAAAGCAATCGGGCACCCAATTTTTGAATTACAAATCGGGTGCTTGATTCTTGAGACATGAGTAGGAATTTGGTATGGCTCCCGACTTTTGCATGGGGTTTTGCCTTGGGGAAAGGAATGGCATAGGCTTGGTCCCACCAAGCCATGCCTTTATGATCCTTTTTTTTTTCTAAGGCATTTAATCGACAATTTCTAGTATTGTCGTAAATTTTTTATAGTTGTTCCCATTGAATTTTTTGATGAGAAAAAAACCCATTATAGGTCTTACTGTTTTGATTTCAAAAATGTAAATTTTATAGTGTTATTAGTTTATTTTCTATTTTTCCATTATTTATTAATCAAAACTATCTTCTAAATGTTGAAAAGTGACATTCACTAAAACTTTAATAACTTTTTTATTTTATAATTTTTCTTAAATTAATTTATATTTCATCAATCTACATATAATTCTTTTGATGTTATAAAAGAAAAATTGAAAAAAGTGAGATTTTGGTCAAATTATGTGGTCCGTACATGAAAGGTTTTAAAATTTACCTTTATAGCCAATTAATAATTAATAATAATAAAATTATTCAATTAAAAATAAAGTGAAAATATTTTCATCAATCTTAGGTGTATTAGGTAACTCTCTTTAAAAGAATTTGTGAAAATTCATTTATTTGTGTCAAATTATGGTGTTCGTACAAGAGTATGGTATGGTCCTAAAACAAGCATTTTGAAAAAGTGGTTTTTAAAGATCCATTCCCAAAAAAATAATCTATCATATGGGTACACAAATAAATTACATATTCAAAAACTAAATTTTGAACACTAAAAAAATTATTTCTGAAGTTTTTTTATATTCAATCTCTAAATACCTCAAATTTTGACATCAATTGAAAAATAATTTCAAAAATAGGAAAAACACTTACACTTTTTGGCCAAAAGTGAGACCCAACTTCTTGCACTGACCCTATAATTTTCAAAGTTAGATAGCTCAAAATTAGTGAGTCTACCTACTAGAATTTCAAGGGTTAGATTATTTCCTAGTATACATCTTAAGTCTTGGATTGCAAAAACTCTAATAGCATAAACATGTAGTAATGTCCTCAGGACTTTACTTAGCACAATATCATCATCTATTTGACTAGTAGCACCTTTTATTGCACTAACAACTTCTTTTATCTTTGCAACATATTGAGCAATATTTTCACCTTCTTCCATTCTCATGTCATCAAACTTACCTTTGAGACTCTCTAACTTGGCTCTTTGGACATTTTTGTCTCCTCCATAGATGTGGCTAGGGCATTCCACATTTTCTTTGCACTGTCAAGACCTTTGATATCATCAAATTTGGCATAGATTAGGGTGGAGACAATCTCCAACATCACTTGATTTTGTTCTTTCTTTCTCTTCATATCGTCAATAGTTAGGGCTCCTATTGGATCAACATGTTCCACTATAATAGAATATTGTGCATGATCTCCAAGTCCTCCAAGGTGTAGCTTCATCAAGCATTGCCATGTAGGAAAGTTATCTCTATTTAGCTTGGGTACTTCTCTTTTATAGATCTTGATCTTTATGCTTCTAGTACCTTAAAACTAGTCCTCTTAAGTAGATTTCTTTGATGTAAGAAAAGATAGGGAAAACTAGGGCTAGTGGCACACCCAACTCTCTAAACCACCTTGCAAGAGTTAACACAACAGAAGAAAACACAAAGAACAAAAAATAAAGGAGGAACAAGAATAAAATAATTTTATTTATTCTTCAAATATTAAACATACATGCCCAATGGTGAGGCCTTTTGGGTTATAGCTAGATACAAAATACATTCATACACAAAGATCAGTAGCAAATTTGCACTTTCTAGTTCTGCTATGCAATCCTCTTAAAAACTACATGAAAATTGCTAACTGCCCTAGCTCCTAGCCTAATAACTCTATTTATACTAGTAAAAATAGCTGATAGATCATTCTGGAATAAGGAGAAGCCACAAGTCAGCTCTTAGCAAATATTAAATGAAAATAAACTTAACATTAAAAATACAAGTCAGCTTGCATCAACAATTAACTGTCTTAAAATTGATGTCTAAGAAAATTTGTGATATCTCCTAGCTCTTATTGACTTAGAACTCATGCTTCAAACTATGAGTAAATATCTAGGTCCTCTACAACCCCTTAAGTGGGAAAATTATAATTCATTAAGATAAAGTGCACATCCATTTTGAAATTCAAGCACAAAAAACTATCATGCAAAACTGCCAAAAATTGATGTTCCAAGAGAATTTTGATATCTCTCAACTCATAAGGAGGTAGAACTTGTGCCTTGGATAATAGATATTAATCTAGGTCCTCTTAAATATTTGAAGTGCATAGCCTTTCATTCATTATGTAAAATTAGTTACATGGTCTACAATAGGAACCCAAAAACTAGAAAACATAGTTTCAATAGAAAACAATTTCATTAGCAAGATAAGAACTGAAAACATGCAGGATAAGAATTCAACCTAGGATGCTCCTACATCAAAAAACTAGAATTAGAAGAAATGATTCTCCTAAATCATTGAGATGTCACAACCTGAGCTGAATCCAACTTAGATTGAGAAATTCGTGAAGCATCTTCCATAGGTCTATTCTTCCACTTCGCAAGATATTCATAATAATATCTTCCCCTTGTGATCTTACAAATTCTTTGATCCAATATTTTTTCAATTTATTCAATATGCTTCTTAGGATATTCCTCTAATATAATACCTTCATCATTTGACTCATGATACTTGTATAAATCAACAACATTGAATATAGGAGATATATCCATGTCATCGGGTAACTCAATTTTATAGGCATTACCATTGTCAAACTTCTTCAAGATTATACAAGGTCCAAACTTCTTCATCTTTAGCTTACTATATGTTCCAACCAAAAATCTTCTTTTCTTCAAATGAACCATCACCTCATCACCAACTTGAAAATCATGATGTCTCCTAGACTAATAAGCATTCTCCTTATACTTATGATTACTTTGTTCTATCCTGAACTTCACTTCCTTATGTAAAGACTCCATATAATTAGAAAATTCTTCTCCTACATCACACCTCTTTTCTTCACTAGTAGTATCCCTCAAATTTGATACTCCTCTAGGTTGCATTCTAGTAACAATCTCAAAAGGTGTCTTCCCTATACTCCTATTCATAGAATTATTATATGCAAATTCAGCTTATGTCAATACCATCTCCCAATTATTTGTCTTATTCCTAACCAAACATCTCAGAAAATTATCCTAGCTCCTATTCACATTCTGTAACTATCCATATGTCTATGTATGAAATGTAAGACTAAATTTCAACTCAGTACCCATCTTCTTCCACAAAGTCTTCCAAAAATAACCAACAAACTTACTATCTCTATCAAAAATAATACTTCTCGATAATCCATGCAACCTCACAATCTCTTTAAATAAAATTTCAGCAACATGCTCAACATCTAATGTCTTCTTACATGGTATGAAATGAGCAATCTTAGAAATTTTTTTCCACAATAACAAATATAGAATCATACCCCTTCACTATCTTAGGTAATCCAAGAACAAAATCCATACTGATGTCACTCCAAGGTTTCTTAGGTACAATATTAGGTGTATATAAACTAGTATTTTTGGCTCACTCCTTTTGCTACTTGACAAAATCCACAACTCTTTAAAAATTTATGAACATCCTTATACATTTGTTGCCAATTATACTTCTATTTTAGCAAACTCAATGTCTTATCAATTCCAAAATGTCCAGCCAATCCACCACTATATTTTCCTTAATCAAATTCAACCTGATAGAAATTTTAGGAATATAAAACTAAATACATTTGAATAACATACCTTCTTAAATTAAATACTCATCATACTTGCTTACATGATTTGTTAGATTTGGTGCTCTACACTCTCTCCACACCTCAGAAAAATCAAGATCAACATCATACAACTCTTCCATATCATCAAAACCAAAAACTTCAACCTTCATTTCAGTCAACAAAAAATTTCTTCTACTCAGTGCATCAACAACTCTATTAGTAACTCTCACTCTTATGTTTAATGAAAAATGTAAAATTTTACAAGTACTCAACCCAGTTCATATGTCTTTGATTCTATTTATGTTGACTTCCCAAGTATTCTAAAGCTTTATGATAAGTATACAACAAAAATTCCTTAGGAATCAAATAATGTCTCTACATCTTCAATGCTTGAACAATAGCATAAAACTCGTGATCATACATAGAATACATGATTTTAGCATCATTCAACTTCTGACTAAAGAAAGCAACATGTTTACCTTCTTGACTTAATACAGCTCCTATTGCATTACCACTTGCATCACATTCAAATTGGAATACTTTGTTGAAATCAAGAAAAGCCAATATAGGTAATTTAGCAACCTTTTGTTTCAAAGCCTAAAAACTCCTATCACCTCCATGTGTCCACTTGAATTCTTTTTTATTTGCTCTCATTGTTTTAGTCATAGCATTACAAACAACATTGAAATTCTTTATAAACTTTTTTGTAAAAACTAGAAAAATCACCTTTTGTTTCAAAGTCTAAAAACTCCTATCACCTCCATGTGTCCACTTGAATTCCTTTTTATCTACTCTCATTGTTTTAGTCATAGCATTACAAACAACATTGAAATTCTTTATAAACTTTTTTGTAAAAACTAGAAAAACTATGAATTGATCTTACCTCACCCACATTCTTAGGTGTAGGCCATTCCAAAATTACTTTAAATTTCTCAAGATCCATCTTCAATCCATCAGCTGAAATCACAAATTTCAAATACACAATTTTCTCTTGCATAAAAGAACACTTTTTTAGATTAATCAACAACTTTTCCTCTTTCAACCTCTACAATACTTGTCTAATATGCTCAAGATGTTCTTTCTTAGTCTTACTAAATATCATAATGTTGTCCAAATAAGTAATCACAAAATTACCAAAGAATCTTTTCAAAACTTCATTCATCAACCTCATGAAAGTACTAGGTGCATTAGCAAACCAAAAGGCATAACCAACCATTCATACATATCAGCTTTTATCTTGAAAGGAGTATTTCATTCATCACCTTCTCTGATTCTAATCTAATGGTAGCCACTCTTCAAATCAATCTTGTAAAATATTTTTCTCCACTCAAGCAATCCCTTATGTTATCCATCCTTGGCATAGGAAACATATATTTCACTGTGATCTTGTTAATAGTGTTAGAAGTTGTAATCTTTCCTTGGTGTATTTATAAACCAAGGTTAGAACTCCTTTCTTTATTGTTGTAATATATTAGGATATAAGCCAAGGTATCCTAATATATTTCTTTTTTGTCCTTTTTCCACTACATCTTATTTTGTCATCTAGTGGAATATGTGAGGACAAATATATATTGTAATTTCTAATTTTAGATTATTCCTCCTTAAGAGGAATCTCACACTTGGCCTCACACACATATGAATGGTGGCATTCATAGACATGGGAGTTAAATTCTAACTCCTCTCTCTCATCTCTATTTAAGAGATGACCCTCTTCTCTCATTTAACAATGAGGTTTCTTCCTCTTCTCAATTATTGTATGAGCATTGCTCTCTATCTCTCTCTCTCCTCCTTCTTAGGCTTTTGATGCCTCATTCATAATATCACAAGGGGTTTTCTTTGCTTTCCCCTTTCCAAATATCTTGTCTCATGGTGTTGGAGCTTGAAGCTTTCTCTCTCCTATTTTATGGTAATATCTTTTCATACATTTACTCACTTAGATTCTTTCTTGGTATTGTTTATTTACAGATTTCTTTTTCCAGCTCTGATACCATGTTAGAAATGGAAAAAGAAATCTGTAAATAAGCAATACCAGGAAAGAATCTAAGTGAGTAAATGCATGAAAAGATATTACCATAAAATAGGAGAGAGAAAGCTTCAAGCTCCAACACCATGAGACAAGATATTTTGAAAGGGGAAAGCAAAGAAAACCCCTTGTGATATTATGAATGAGGCATCAAAAGCCTAAGAAGGAGGAGAGAGAGAGATAGAGAGCAATGCTCATACAATAATTGAGAAGAGGAAGAAACCTCATTGTTAAATGAGAGAAGAGGGTCATCTCTTAAATAGATATGAGAGAGAGGAGTTAGAATGTAACTCCCATGTCTATGAATGCAACCATTCATATGTGTGTGAGGCCAAGTGTGAGATTCCTCTTAAGGAGGAATAATCTAAAATTAGAAATTAAAATATATATTTGTCCTCACATATTCCACTAGATGACGAAATAAGATGTAGTGGAAAAAGGACAAAAAAGAAATATATTAGGATACCTTGGCTTATATCCTAATATATTACAACAATAAAGAAAGGAGTTCTAACCTTGGTTTATAAATACACCAAGGAAAGATTACAACTTCTAACACCCCCCTTTAATCTTTACTTGGGGTAATTACATCAAAGGGTATTAAACCCATAATTTACAAAAATATTCAATTTAATCTTCAATATGAAGTAAGTTGATCATCTTCAAGCCATATGGAACATTTGTAGATCCAAGAGAAGTACATGAGTCCTTTGAATGTGATCATGTGGAAGCATAGACGCCTCTTCATATGTGGAAAACCAAGAAGGTTCCTTGATGGATCACCTTAAAAAAAAAAAACAAAAAAAATATCCACAAGTAGAATGCCATCATATATGCAAATTCGAAATCCTTTTGAATAAGGATAAAAGTCTCATAGAGAAAGAACATGTTACCAAAAAACAATGGAGATAACCTGATATCAAGATAAAGTATATGCTCAAAAAATTGTCAACAAGGACAAATTGAGTAAAAAGCTTGATCAATGCTCTCATGAAAAGTATATTATACTAATGCACAAATGACCACAGACAAGGCCAACTAATGATATGTGCATCAATCTTGCATCAATCATGTGGATATAGACAGTCCACTTAATGAATCATCCCACTGCAAGTGAATGGGGGCATCCCTCCATAACATGCATGACTCATGATCTAAGCAATAATGTATTCAGATCATTATCACATTAATATATGAAAATAACATAAAGGAGAGACATGCTGATCAAAGTAGAATTATCATGATTTGTTAGGATAATCAAAAGAATGGATTATGAGAATATAACAACATATTGCTTTCAAATTGGATCAAATCATCTGAATTTGGAGGGAAAACTCCAATAGTAGCATCCTCTTCATTGAGGAGCAAAAATGGAACAACAAGGAGAGAAACTCCATAAAAAATATTATCCTATCAAAATGGAACAGATAGGATCAAATGGAGGGAAACTCCATATAAAATGAGTGCATACCAATATAGGATGGAGGGATACTCCATGGGCCAGATAAGGAAACTATGTATCAGTTATACTGAGGGGACCTACATAGTTAACCTTGAAAAAATTGGCTCCCTATGAAACTCAAAAAAAAATATCATATAAATCATGTATATCAATGGTATAAAACCATAAAGTGCCAACATGGGCATAGAACAATGCTATAAAAGCATAAAAGTGCAACTATGGGCACATCAAAATATCAAAATGGAGGCAAATGTGTAAGATTACTCATAATCCAATCAAGTAAAATGAATTAAGGAAGATCAACTAAATATAGATATCAGGTATAAAACTCCATTGAGGGTAAACATGAGTATTTAATTCATTTTGCAAAGGTATATATTAATTTCTAAAATATTATAGTCATAAATTATATATTTATCTGGGCATATATGTGGGCCCCCATATATACTCAAATAAATATACGAAAATAGATTGGTTAAAGAAAATAATCACCTTTCCATACTTAATATTTTGGAAAGTCACAATTTATAAAAAGTCACAATATTTACCTTGGTTCAAAAATATAACCTCAGGGTAATAAGAACGTAAAGTCATGGGGCAAAAACTTAGTAATTAATAATAGAGGTCAGATGGCAGATAAGAATATACTAAAAAAAGTTTAAAAACTTTTCTAAAAAAAGTTTGAATAAAAGCTTGTAATGATAGAATATTGCACTTGTCTGACAATGAATGATTTCATGCCAAAAATAGGTTGAAAAGAGGCAATAATACCAGGAAAGAATCTAAGTGAGTAAATGCATGAAAAGATATTACCATAAAATAGGAGAGAGAAAGCTTCAAGCTCCAACACCATGAGACAAGATATTTGGAAAGGGGAAAGCAAAGAAAACCCCTTGTGATATTATGAATGAGGCATCAAAAGCCTAAGAAGGAGGAGAGAGAGAGATAGAGAGCAATGCTCATACAATAATTGAGAAGAGGAAGAAACCTCATTGTTAAATGAGAGAAGAGGGTCATCTCTTAAATAGAGATGAGAGAGAGGAGTTAGAATGTAACTCCCATGTCTATGAATGCCACCATTCATATGTGTGTGAGGCCAAGTGTGAGATTCCTCTTAAGGAGGAATAATCTAAAATTAGAAATTACAATATATATTTGTCCTCACATATTCCACTAGATGACAAAATAAGATGTAGTGGAAAAAGGACAAAAAAGAAATATATTAGGATACCTTGGCTTATATCCTAATATATTACAACAATAAAGAAAGGAGTTCTAACCTTGGTTTATAAATACACCAAGGAAAGATTACAACTTCTAACAAATAGCTCTAGAATCAATACACATTCTCCATTCTCCATTCTCCATTCTCCATTCTTTTTAGGTGCCAATATAGTAGGTACAACACATGGACTCAAACTTTCTCTGATCAAACCTTTCTTCAACAACTTATGCACTTGTCTATTAATTTATTCATTCTCTATAGGTGTTAGTCTTTATGGTGCTTTGTTTGGTAAACTAGCTCTAGGAATCAGATCCATACAATGAATTATACTTCTTACTAGAGGTAAAGCATTAGGAATATCATCAAAAACAATATCTATTGTCATACCAACTTTTGTTGTTTGGTTATTACTACCAACACTTGGTCATCTAGGAACTATAGCAAAACAAACTTGATTCTTCTTGGCTTCCTTTTCAAATTTCTTTCCATTAACCATGCAAAATTTTATTGTAGTACAATTTACCTCATTTGGACTTTCAAACAAAGGCAGTAATCTTTGTTTCTTCTCATTTATCCAAAGAGTATATTGATTTAATCTTCGATCATGCACACCATATCTATCATATTACCAAGGTCTACCCAAAAAAATATGACAACAATCCATCGACATAATATCACAAAAAATTTCATCAAAGTAATATCCAATTTTGAACTTCACAAGGCATTTATCACTAATTAATATCTTATGCTCACCTTTGATCCATGAAACATGATAAGGTTTGGGATGTTTCAGTGTCTGCAATTCCAATTTTCTAACCAAATCTTCTAATGCCAAATTTATAGAACTTCCACTATCAATAATTACCTTGCAACATTCTCCAGCCATCTTACGTCTGGTCTTGAAAAAACTTTTTCTAAGGACAAGTTCCTCATCACTTCTCTTATTACATAAGGTTCTTCTCACCATCATATTTTCTCCAACCTTAGGTTCACTTGTTGAACTCTCAATGTCTCCTTGAATCACAAGATTTCTATCATTTTTCCCATTTTTGCAAGATCTACATTCAAAATATATATGCCCTTCTTTACCACATCTGAAATAATCACCACAGAAACCACCTCTAGGATAAGAATTACCTCTTCTTCAATAAGATCTAGTACCTCATCCATATGAACTACCACCTTTCTGCTCAGCCTTGTCTTTGTCATCATTCTTCCATTCAAATTTTCCTTTATCATGCATAGAACTGTCATATCTGCCACTTTCACCATAAGATCTACCTCTACCTCTTTTAAATCTACCACCTCTACCTCTTTGTGTTTGTTCATGCTTCTTTGTCAAGATCTCCTCATCTTTCAAGGCATATTGATATGTTTCTTCCACACTTTCCAACTTCAAAAAACTTATTTTATCTTGAATTCTAGATCTCAATCCATTTATGTACCTTGCAATCTTCTCAACATCATCATTCACATGTCTAGATATCATGTCCAATCTATAGAATTCCTCAATATACTCTTTCATAGTCATGTCCTTTTGTTTCAAATTTTGCATCTCTCTCAACAAGCTAACTTGGTAATCAATAGGGAGGAATTTTGTCTTTACCTTGTTTACCATCTTTGGCCAAGTTCTTATCTTCTCTTTTCCTCTCCCTTGTCTATTAGTTTGCAAATGCTCCCACCACAACAAAGCATGACCTTTCAACCTAGTAACTATAATCTTCATTTTCCTATTATCAGGAGTGTTTTGATACTCAAGAAACTTCTCCATATCTAAGATCTAATCTAACTCAACATCGATATCCAATTTTCCATCATAATGAACAAATTTTACAATAGGCTTTAAATTTTCCCTAGACAACACTCTCAATAATCTTTCCTCATCTTGATCTTCTTCAAGTTCTGGATTATGGTTTGGTGCTACTACTTCATCATCACTTACATCATCAAGATGTGTTTCTCTCCTCTAGGCTATCTCAACAACATCTAATCTAGCTACAATTTGTCTCAATTGATCCAATATAGTATTATTAGCATTTCCTCTACCATGAACCATCTTTAGAAATCAGGTTCCCACAAGATCATAACCCTCTACAAGTTATAGGAAAAATTCATAGATCTGTAACCCTACAACCAAATCTAAATTAGGGTTCTACATGATCTAATTTCCAAAAGAATGAACCTATAGCTCTAATACCACCTAATGCAAGGAATAATAGGAAAAACTAGGACCAATGGCACACCTAGCTCTTCAAAACACCCTACAAGAGTTAACACAACGAAAGCAAACAAAAAGAACAACAACCAAAGGAGGAAGAAGATTAAAATACTTTAATTGATTCTTCAAATATTCAACACACATGCCTAGCTATGAGGCCTTCTGGGTTATAGTTAGATACAAAATACATTCATACATAATGATTAGAAACAAATTCACACTTCCTAGTTTTGTTATGTAATCCTCTTCAAAACTGCCTAAAAACTACTAACTACCCTAGTTCTTAGCCTAAACACTCTATTTATACTAGCCAAAATTTCTTATAGATCATTCTAGAACATGGAGAAGCCACAAGCTAGCTCTCATCAAATATTAAATGAAAATAAACCTAACATTAAATACACAAGTCAGCCTGCATCAACAATTAACTATCCTAAAATTGATGTCCAAGAAAAATTATGATATCTCCTAGCTCTGATTGAGTTAGAACTTGTGCTTTAAATTTGGGTTAGATATCTAGATCCTCTACAACCCCTTAAGTGCACAAAGTTTGATTCATCAAGAAAAAGTGCACATGCATTCTAAAAGTCAAGCACAAAAAACTATGGCACAAAACTGCTAGAAATTGATGTTCTAGGAGAATTGGCATATCTCTTAAGTCATAAGGACTAGAATTTGAACCTTGGACCATAAATATTACTCTAGGACCTCTTCAATCACTGAAGTGTGCAGCCTTTCATTCATTATGAAAAATTAGTTACACAGTTTGCAACAGGCACCCAGAAACCAAAAAACACAGTTTTAGTAAAACATAATTTCAGTAGCAAGATAAGAACTGAAAACATGTAGGATAGCAGTGCAACCTAGGATGCTCCTACATAAGGCTCTCATACCAGTTGCTGTAATTTCTTTAGAATAACTTCAAATTTTTTTTGAGGGGGGGGGTGGGGAATCAGTTATTCAAAGTCTAGATGTACAAAATAAAACCTTTATCACAATTTAGTGAACCAATAAAATATTCATTCCCATGCATGCATTCATTGTGTATCAATTAAAACTTACATGTTACTATCAAATCAATTTGCAAAAATATAAAGCATGGAACACTACAAATTCATCAGTACATTTGACACAATGATTTAATGTAGAAACCTAATTTTGGAAAAATAACAAGTAATGTGCTATTCCTTTTTCACTCTTCTGAAGTGATTCCCTATAAAAGGCCAACCCTATTTAAGGTTACAACACACACTGTTAAATGTGACTTGGTTAAGAGATTTCAATCACCCTATTAAAAGTGAGCCTTATTAGAGGACTTTAGGCCATTCACTTTGAATGTCACCCTGTTAAAGGATTTCCAATGACTATTAAGTAAACCTTACTCCAAAGTATTTACCCTAGACTAATACAATTATTAGAGAGTAATAGCAGAGCTTTGATCTGATGCGACTTACAACTTCACTTGTAGATTAGAAATCTCTATTCAATACTCAATTTTTCTTATCTTCCATTCGTTATAGCTCTGGTAGCTTGTTCACCCTTCAAGCATTCATCATCCTAAGCCTTCTTGCTTAGCACGCCATTGCAAACACTTCTCTTGGGTCACTTGATGAAGCAAAACCCCTTTCTTCTTCTCTTTCATAGGTTCTCACACCAAACTCTCTAATTCGTTTGCTTCATGACTAGAAATTCCTATATAAAGGAAATTAGAACATTTTCCCACTCATTATCCATCATCCAAATTAGGGTTTTGGATGGATTAGGTAGGATACAATGTATCTACTGCATATCTTGTCTTCTCTAGAAACTTCTATTAGAATCCATTTGAATTCACCTAAAAAATGGTTTATATAAGATTCTATGCCACCAGCTCATCAATCTTATCTTCCTCTTGGTTCACAAGTTCTAAAGAAACAACCTTGTTGACTTTTATTTGGTGAATCTTTGATCTTTTTCATAATGCAGTAGCTTGACATTATCAATATTCTGATGCTCAATAGATACTACATCACTCGACATAACTATAACATCACTTGGCATTAACTAGATTTAACTATGCTTGGTATCAATTTAAATTTACTTAGAGTCTACTATCTTGCTTGACATCCACTAGAATTTTCTTTCACTCAGCTCCTACTAACTTTTTGCTTAGCTTGAACTAACTTTGCACAGTACTTATTATCCACTCAATCAAGCTTGGCAGATGCACTTTGTTTAACTTACTTCTCTAAACTTTCCAAGTGTAGCCAATCATTTTGTAACCTTAAGTTGATCATAAATACATCATGTTATGACTTTCTTAATTGATCTTTCTACTTCATTACATAATCATAACTCAACCTTTCTTCTAGATACTTTTGTTACATCTTGTTGATCAAATCCCCTCATTATTCAACTAAGTGATAGTATTCAAAACATATAAGCAATTTTCTTACTAGAAAATGGAAGGTTTGACTTTAGTGATAAAATAATGATTGAAACACATAAAAATCTCCCTTAGAACAATCTTTCTAATCAATGATCTTTTCAATCAGATTTCAACATATATCTACAATCTACTCTTTAGAGCTTACATACTCCACTATAATTTCCTTTTCTATAACTTTATCTCTCAATATGTGATACTTAATAGAAATTTTCTTAGTCTTCAAACACAATAGTAGATTCTTATACATATTTACCATGCTTGTGTTCTCATAATGTATGACAATAGGTTCATTGATTTCTATCCTTATATCCTTTAACATCTGTTTAATTCAAATAACTTGATTGCAATTTTTTGTTGCTATAACATATTCTTCTTAAACTATATTTATGATGTAAAATCCTACCTCTTGCTTAACCAAGAAATCAATCTTCCTCCAAGAAAGAAGGCTCCACCATTGGTGCTCTTTCTTTCATCCATACTACCTACCCAATTTGTATCAGTATAAGCACATAGAGTAAAATCATTAGATCTATTATATCATAATCCAAAATTAGATGTTCCCTTTAGATATTTAAATATCCTTTTAATTGCAATATAATGTGCTTCTCTAGGATCATCTTGGAATCTTGCAATAATTCCAATTGTGTAAGTCAAATATTACAATCCTCCAGTCATAGATCTGTACTTCTTCTATTAAATAGTAGGTGTCTCATCCTTTGTAGATAACTTATATCCAATTACCATATGTGTTCCAATGGGTTTTCATGTTTCTAAATCAAACCTTTTCAATAAATCCTTAAAGTACTTAGTCTAAGAAATAAAAATTTCTTCTTTATTTTATACCTAGAAAATATTTCATTTCTCCTATCATACTCATCTCAAATTCTTTCTTCATCTCTTCTACAAACTTCTAAAATTTCCTCATCATTTTCTTTGAATATGATATCATCAACAAATATTACCAAAATCATCAAACCATCATCAATTTCTTTCTAATAGAGATTACTATCTTCCATACCTTTTCTATATACAAGCTTTGTCAAATGCATTTCCAACCTTGCATACCAGGTTTTGGGTGCTTGCTTCAAGCTATACAATGCTTTCCTCAATCTATATACTATGTCCTTGTCATTTATCAAAGGATAAGCTTCAGGTTGCTCAATGTACACTTCTTCTTCAAGTTCTCCATTTAGAAATGTTGACTTGACATCCATCTAATCCACTTTGATTTTCTTCTATGTTGTATAGGCTAAGAATAATCTTACTTCTTCTATTCTAGCCATTGGAGCATAGGTCTCCTCATAATATATTCCTTCACTATGAGTAACCTTTACATACCAATCTTGTTTTGTTCCTTATAACTTCACCTTGTTCATTCATCTTGTTCCTGAATACCCATTTAGCTCCCATCATATTCTTGTCTCCTAGTCTAGGAACTAATTCACATGTCTCATATTTTACTATATGATTCAATTTCTCTTTCATGGCTTGTTTCCAATTATCATTTTTACATGCTTCATCTGTATTCTTGGGTTCAATTAGAGATATCAAAAATAGTTCTTCATTGACTCTACTTCTTGTTATGACACCTTTATCTTTATTTTCAATGATCTACTCGGATGGGTGATTCTTTATCACATTTTTTCTTGATGTAGGAGTTGCTATCCCAGCTCTTGGCTCTAGTGAAGGTTTCAAGCTTTGTTCCTACCTTATATCTCTTTCATTTTGTAAATCATTGTTAATCTCAAGAAATACTTCATTATTCTTTGCCTTAGTAGAAACATCATCAATTGTATTTAATCAACTATTCTCTCTTGTATCCTAAATTTCTCATCAATTCTCACATTTGCACTTTCCATAATAGTCTTCGTTATCTGATAATAATAGGGTAAAAACACATATCTAGATCACCATTTAGAATACCAAAACCTATTTTGGTCAAATCTCATTTCTATATCAAAACTCATTTTTTTTCAAAAATAAAAAAATACCCTTTAATAGATCCCAAATTCAATATCATCATTATATACATTTTTTCATGTTTTGGTTAGTTATAATATGTTATAATTTCAAAATATTGTAACTCGATATTTTAACATTTCAAAAGATGCTCCCTCAAGAAAGGAAAATAAATAAATAAATCATATTAAAAAAATTTAAAAATTATATTTATCTCTAAAGGAGAGACTACTCTTCATGAATATGTAATTATTTTTCAAGAAGGTATAGATTTCATAGGAAAATTTTGATAGGAGGAAAAAATTGTTGGATTCTAATAAGGTCAAGCTTGAGTACTTATAACAAAGAAAATATATATTAACAATAATTTATTTTTTTGTTCCCTAGCTCTACATGTCATCTATAAGATAGTTTCCAATCAGAACAAAAAAAGACAATTTGCATATACTTGTTTGATAGGAACTACACCCTATATTTTTTATAATTAAAAAAGGGACTTTAAAATTTAAAAAAAATGAATAAATTATTGCTCAAATAAATTATAATAATTATAGACATAAAATTTATTCAATTCTACACATTTCATTAGTTTATGTCATCTTCAAATTCTAAACACAAATACCATTTTTTCATCATTAATGTTGAATTATTGCATTCTGATATCTCATTTCTTTATAAAAGGTGACACATGTTTGTTCTTTTACCCAACATCTATGAGTTTTTCTTTACGATGAATAACCAAGAAACATAACTTCATCACTTCTAGCATCAAACTTACCAATATCATCATCTCTTTTGATATAACCCTTACTCCCAAAAAAATTGAAATACATAATTGTAGGTGAGCGACCAAATCATAGTTCATCAGGGGTCTTGTATGTATCTTTCCTGACTTTCACTTTGTTCATAGTTTAGACTATTGTATTAACAACTTCTCTCCAAAATTTTTTGGATACATCATTTCTAGCTAACATAGCTTTAGTAACTTCTGTAACTAACCTATTTCTTCTTTTTTCAAGGTCATTCTATTTAGGGGTTCTTGGATCTAATAACTATTTGTTGATTCCATTTTTTTCACAAAACATGTTAAACTCATTTGAAGTAAATTCTCCTCCTCTATCTAATCTTAAACATTTAATCTTCATAATAGATTCATTCTCAACTCTATTCTTGAATATCTTAAACTTATCAAATGCCTCAAATTTTTATTTAAGAAATGCAATTGACATCATTCTAGAAAAGTCCTCAACTAGAATCATAAAATACCTTTCACCATAAAATCCTTTAGTCTTTGTAGGACCACTAAGATCTATATGTACAATCTCTAATTTTTCTATAGAAAAAAACTTCTTGTAGGGAAAAGAAGTTCTGTTATGCTTTTCCAACACACATTCTTTGAAAATTGTGCTAGTATGATTTACAATCTTAGGAAAATCTCTAACTGCAAACATACTACTAGTCCTCACAATACTATCAAAGTTTATTTGACAAAATATCTTATGCCATAACCAACTCTCATCTACCTTTGCAACCAAACATGTCATTTCAATAGGATTCAACTAAAATACATTATCTCTAGATATGGTTCCTATTCCAATTTCTTCTTCATAAACTGCAATTGATAATCTTTGTCTACTAGTTGTCCAACAGTCAAAAGATTGTTCTTTAAACCATCAACAAAATATGCATCCTCAATGTTAGTCTTACCATCAAGAGTTATACATCCAATACCTTTAACTTGGCATGCTACAATGTTTCCAACTCTAACAATGCCTTCATCTTAACTTTTGAAGTCAACAAATTTGTACATATCACTAGTCATATGATGTGAACAACCACAATCAATTATTCAATCAGATTTCTTCTCAACCTATGACACTAATGATACTTTTTCTATTTCTTCTTTAATTTACACAAAACCAATTTCATCATCACTAGCACTTATTGTTTGTTCATCAGAATCATTATCTTCATTTTTATACTAACACTCTCTATCTTCTCTAGCTTTGTAATTTATTTTATACATTTTCTCTCTTTTAGGACACTTAGATGCATAATGACCATATTCATCACAATTCCAACATTTAAAGAATTTTTTACCTCCTTTTTCTCTTCTTACCAAAAGGGATACTCCTTTTTCAATCTTTCTATCTTCCTCAAATCTTCCACTGCTAGCAAAATCTCCTCTAGCACTTGTGCTCCTTGATAAATTAGGTCAAATATTCAAGGCACTGAAAGCTGTCTCTATTCTAGTTAATTCTTTGAATTATCTAAGCTATTCTCAATTACTTCAAGTCTTCCAAGAAATTTCTCCTTTGTGAAATCTTTGGCACAATATATCACTAACTATATCCTTTGAACTATTGGCATAAATGGTGGTGTTAAGCTCTTCAATATCTTCCATATCACCTCACCATCTTCTTTGGTTCCTCCTTGAGATCTAATACCTGCAGTAATTTCTAATATTCTCAAATGTTCTTACAGATTCATCTTCCATCATTTCAGCATCCTGAAATGCACAAATTCAACTTTGTAGCCTTAATTTCTTAGAATTTTTATCTCCTTCAAAACAATTTTCTAAATCTTTCCAAATCAAATGTGAAGTAGCAAGTGACTTTACCTGATTATATTCAATTTTAAGAAGTGTAGTCAATATTGCTTCTTTAGTTGTCATGTCACACATAAAAATATCTTTTTCATCTTTGGTACAATTTCACAAATCCTTTTCAACAATGATTCTCTTCGCTGATTTCATCAAGATCCAATATCCTAGACCTATATATAATAGATGTGTCTTTATCTTTTCCTTCTAGTTGCCATTATTTGTTCCATCAAACTTCAGATTATCTTTCCTCAACTTGCTCACCATGGATCTCCCAAAGTTGTTAAACTTTATCTTCAAGGACCTAATGCTCTGATACCAATTGTTAAAAAGAATAGTACACCAAGATAACTAAGAGGGGGGTGGGGGGTGAATTAGTTATCCTATAATTAAAACATATATTTTTGATAAGAAAACTTAACCATTCGACAAAAGTAAACAACAACTATAATAAGATGCACATAAAAAATTACACTAGATATGTTAACTAAGAAACCCTTGATTAGAGGGAAATCCTTGGTGGGTATGATGCATGTCAAGTAAAGATAATACTATCTACTCATATTGGTCACCATAGTGAAAATCTCTAGCCACCTCAATTTTGTAGTACAATTTTTTTTTTGTGCATAATGGAATTGTTTATTTTTTGGAGCCATATCTTGCATATATGGCATTGGATTTTTGCATATGTATAGGCATAGGAAAGATAGTTCCATGCATAACACAACCATATTAGTTTAAATTATAGTCTTCTTTTTTTTGTTTTGAATTCTACTTTGGACATTTTGCAAAACATGAGCCCACTTTTACACTATAAGGGTTCCAATTTTACATGTATTCATTTTTTACTGTTATATAAGGAATCTATTATTGTAAAGAATGGGTTTTGTAATTCATCCTTTCATAGGAATTTCTACTATAGGTAACTATAAGTCTTTGCAAACTTGCATCTTTAATCATCTTAGGTGGCTTCATCTCTTGCACTATCTTTACTTACCTACCCTTGAATTAGGTACTCCAAGAAGGTGGGTGTTCTAAAAATAAAATGTAAAAGATTCATCTCCATCCTATAACCCTTCTACACAACAAAAATTAGGGTAACCAGTAGACACAAAAAAATCAAAGCCCTAAGAACAAATTAGGGTAACCAACATACATAAAATAAATCAAAAGTACTTCAAGGTTAATCTACATGCCTCAAAACAATTAACACCTTTTCTAGGAATATAAAACAAAAAATTTCATAATATAAGCATGTACTTACCATAAAAATGTGAAGGAAATCTTAAGATTGTACTTGTCATCTACACATATTTTCCCACCAAAATTGCTTTTGTATTGATTCAAATCCACACATATCAAATCCATCCCTTTCCTAGGTTGAAGAACATTAATTTTTAGGATATATCTCTTGATCTTATATATTCATTCTTACTTGTTAAATCAAAACAAAACTCTAACTACCGAGCTTCCAAATTTGCAAGAAAAGTTGCTTAACAACAATATTTGTTGCATGACAACTTTTTGTTATTTTTTGCAACTTTTCCATATTTCTAATCAAATATCTTCCAATGACTACCAAAACTTGATAAATCATTCAAGAAATCTTAAAAACATAAAATTGAAGATTTTTGGTCAACTCATAGCATTGACCAATGTTGACTAACCTATAACTTACACATAGGCCTTATTACAATATGCATGAAATTTTCCTAAATGCATTATTGGGATGCTTGAGATTTACTGATTGCCTTGTGTCAACTTGGACACTTATTAACCACCTAATCTTTCCAAAATTGAGGTTTGACCACCTTGTCTAGGACCTTGTGCCCCTACACTAGGTTTTCACTTAGCTAGGGTTTCCTTGAAAATAAATCATTGTGTTATGAATTCTTTACTATCCTATCATTTTTTTTTGAAATAATTTTATGTGGATATTTATGGTTAAGTTAAAAAAATATTGATTAGTTTGAAAGTGCTACAACACTGATTCATGCCCCCTCACCCCCAACCCTTAGCATTTGTTGATCCTAGCCTGATCTTGCTAAAATCATCCATAGTTTTAATCACATTTTTTGTACAAGCATATTTCGAGTGGCCACATACATAAAAAGTTTTTTTTGTTCAAAATTAGTCCCAATATTTATATTGTATAATTCATTTGATTTATTTAGATGCCATCTTTAGTAGAGAGAGAAAGGGAGTAAAATTTAATGATTTAATTATTATCAATTATATATAAGATACTAGTAATGCTTGTATGCTTATATTTGATATAATTTTATAACCTAAATATTTGCTTGTGAAGAAAGTCCATGCCTAACAATATGAACCTAGAACAAAATAAGGTGAAAATTACTAGATTGTGATCTTAGATCAAAAGAAATGGTGATGGAAATTCTTATTGTCCTTACAAAAAATCCAAGGGTTTAAAGAATCAAAAAATTCTAATTACAATAGCTCAAAGACATGGTAGCCAACATGGTCACATTGAAGTAGGAAATTATTTTCATCCTTTAGTAAATGTAGATTTTGAACTAGTGGAATACGGAGGTGTGAATATTAAAGAAGACAGTAATCCTCCCATGGAGGAAGATGAACCTAAGGTAGAGAACACAATTGAAGATGTTGGTATTGGTGCAACTGATAATGTGCTAGAGAATAGGATTGAAGAATATTTTAGTGGCACAATTGATAAAGAAGATAAAGATGACAATAGTCATGTATCTAACAACGATGATGAAGAGAACCTTGATATACCTGTAATTGAAAAGCCATATGTGTTAGTTTGTGGTGACTAATCAATAAAGTACCGTACATACTTCATAAATTCTTTGGGACTCCCAAAAAAAAAATTTGGCCCTATTTTATCAAGATTTTGGGCTGAGATGTAATTATTAATTGTTACCCTAAAGCAGAAAAATATTGTATAAAAGGACTTAGGGTTAGGGATTGTTTCATCATAGGTGATGTGAAATTAATTTGGTGGCAGTATTGAGTTGTAAGGGATTACGAGTTGTAATGAGGTTGTATTCACTAGATCATAAAATATTGGACTTTTTATTTGGTGGAAGTAGCCCAGACTTTGGGTGAACCATGTTAAATCTTGGTGTCTTGTGTTCTTTTCTATGTGATCTATTATTTTTTATATTCATTATTTTTGCATGTAATGGTTATTTTTATTTGTGGCTTAATCCTAACAAGTGGTATCAGAGTGAGGTTGTTTTTTAGTTATCCTCAGTAAGAAAGTCTCACAGTTGAGTGGGAGTCTCATGGCTGAGTGGGAGCAATGGCAAACGAGGGTAAGCTGAGGGTGGATAGGTTTAATGGGTAGAACTTCCAGTTATGAAGATGAAAATGAAAGACTATCTTTATCAGAAGGATTTATGGAAGCTATTGGAAGGAAAAGCCAGGAATCAAGGATCTATATCAAATGATGAATGGAATCTTTTAGATAGAAAGGTACTTGAAAGCATTTGATTATGCTTGGCACCACCAATGTCATTTAACATTACAAAAGAAAAGATGATAGAAGAATTGATACATGTAGGAGTTAATGAAATTCAACTCCACAACTCACCAAGATCACTTGCATGCAAATAACCTATTGAAGGAAAACCAAGAAGGAAGAAGTGGAGCTTGGAAAAACCCTAACTGGACTTGAGAGAGAAAATTATGAAAAATAAGAAAATTGTATTTAAAATGAAAATGTGATGTGAAAATACAATGAGATAGCCTGAATATAAAGGCCTAATGGAAGCTTGTAGAACAAGCTAGAGAGTGGTAGAAGATAAGGTTGACAACTAAGCACACTTCCACAAAAAGGTGGAACATACTAGAAGGGAACAAACACTTGTGTTGTCAACAACTCATTACGAAAACTATTAACTACTAAATATTAAATAAATGAATTAACCTAAGTAAGCTTAAGTAATAGGATAAATAATTAATTATTAATTATTTCCTCTAACAGCCCCCCTTAAGTGCAACTTAGGGGAATGCCTTAAGCTCACAAAACTAAGATGAAATATAGAATGGGTCCTAGCAATGAGGCCATGTTAGGTACCCATGTACAATTCAAAGAAATTCAACCTCTAAAAATGAGGAAAGAGAGAGAACCACGTGAGAAAAACCCTCCCCAAAAAAGAGGTAAACCTAATGAAGGACTGAAGAAGACTCCAACTAGAGAAGTGTCCCAGAAAATAGGAACAAAGAGTAATCATGAAAAGTATCACTAAAGAATGAAAAAGCCATAAAATTTTCCATCAAAAGGAAACTATTGATCTAAAGAACCTACATGGAAGAAGGCACAAATTCAGTGTGTCTATATGGTAGATGATTCATCTCACCAAAATGCATAGGTAGCCAGCCACTGCAATTGCCTCGTATATAGGATCAACCACTAAATACATAGCTCACACTCTCAAACCATTGAACCAAGGATGGATTATAATAGTAGCATAAAGCCCCCTTAATGCAGATGGGGTGAGATGATAGGCAATTGAGAAGGTGGGCCAAAATCCTTTGCAGACAGAACCAAGAACGATGAGAGAGGAAGAGGTACAAACACCTATAAAGACATGGTTACACCAACATTGCATGGGACTAATGTTGTGGAAGGGACACTCACTTAACAAAAGAAGAGGGAACAAAAATGGCAACAACTATCCCCCCATGGTTCTTTATAAAAATAGTGCAAGTACAACTGTCTCAAAAAAATTTCATAAAACCAAAATAAAAAAGTGACACTTTATCTCAATGTGTGTACATAAAAATGTTTATAAATGATGTCTACAATGATCAAAATAGGAAAAAAGCTGACAAAAAGGATAGTACAACTCAAAGAAAATGATTCCATGCCTTGATGATGATCCATAGACCTAGAACACCCAAGATATCCACCATAGAAAAAAAATGCCAAAAATATGATAAAAAGAGGATGGGACAGAAAAGATATGCATGATGGAGTCAAAAATAGAACTTTAGACTTCAACTAAAAAATGAGCAACAAAACTACATAAAAACCTAAAAATACCTACTCTAATGTCTCTTTTTTAGAACTAGTTTTCTAATGCTTCTTTCAGATCGAAAAAATACCTCTATATGCTTAAGTTATGGCCAAAAAATTGCAAGTAGGTCAAAATGACCCTAGGAAGCCTGATAGGGGTGCTGATGTAAGATGACATCATACTAATATGAATAAAATGCTAGAAACAATTTGATGGCTTTGTAGCCATCACAACAAAAAAAGGGCCCATGTGGTAGTGCTATGTGGATGCCACATGGCAGGTGGGCAAGCTGGTAGGTGATGTCGTAGGGTCCATGTGGTAAAGTGCCAAGTGGCAGCCATGCCACATGTCCCCACCACAATCAGCCAAGTTCTACTAATTTGGTGCAAAACTCCACATGGTGGGTGAGTGTACTAGAGCCACAAGCTGGTGGTAATCCCTGGCAGAGCAGTAATCACCAATCGAGCGGAGCAAATGAGCGAAAGTGACAAAAAATAGGAGGCACCACCTGGAGGAGTGGTAGGGAAGTCGTGACCAATCTATGGTAGGGTGCATGAGGAGTGAAGATGGCCCTATGGTCGTTGTTATGTGGAGCCATGGTGGCACACTGAAAAATGATTCTTTTTTGCACTAAAAATGTCTGTACGACCATATAGTAGGGCCTACAAGAAATTCTTTTTCCCCTAGAGCTCTGCTTCCAAAATTTACAAGTTTTATATGAATGCTAACTAGAAATGGCCTTTTGGATCCAATGGTAGTGTCCATTTTGGCCCATAGTGCCCTAGAAAAATGCTCCTCCCCCAAATTGAAAATAATGCATAAGGAAACTAGGGTTTGTGTCTCCAAATCACAGCTTCAAAATACCTTCAATGAAGTAGTAGTAGGGAGGCTTTGATACCATGTTAGAGTTGATAAAATCCAACTCTACAGTTCACCAAGATCACCTGCATACAAATAACCTATCAAAGGGAAACCAAGAAGGAAGAGGTGGAGCTTAAAAAAACCCTAAATGGACTTGAGAGAGAGCATATTGCAAAATAAGAAAATTGTATTCACAATAAAAATGCAATGTGAAAATACAATGAAAGTGCTTGAATATAAAGGCCTCATGGAAGCTTGTAGAAAAAGTTGGAAAATGGTAGAAGATAAGGTTGACAACTAAGCACACTTCCACAAAGAGGTGGAACAAACTCCCATGTTGTCAACAACTCATCACTACAACTATTAACTACTAAATATTAAATAGATTTATTAACCTAAGTAAGCTTAAGTAATAGAATAAATAATTAATTATTAATTATATACTCTAACAATACAAAACCTAGTAAAACTATATGAAAAACCCTCCACTTCAAACAAGTTATTTCAAATGATGCATTTATTTAATATGAAAATGGCAGAAGGTGGATCTATTGCAAATCATTTAAATGATTTTAATACTATTACTAGTTGCCTATCTTTTGTGAGTATCAATTTTAATGAAGAAATTAGGTATCTCTTGATTTTGTGTTCTTTGTCTGAAAGTTGGAATGGTTTGGTAATGGCTGTGAGTAATTCTATTCCTAGATCTAGTACCCTACAATATGATGATGTGATCAATGTTGTTTTGAGTGAGGAAACTCATAGGAAAATCTTAGGTGGATCTACATTAGGAAGTTCTTTGAATGCACAAAGCAAGGGCAGAATGATAGAGAGAAGAAGTAATTTTGGAAATTGTGAGAAATTAAGAGGAAAGTCAAATGGGAGGAGGTCTCAATCAAGAGGACTAAATAGTTGTTGGTACTGTGGGAAACTAGGGCACAAAAAGAAATATTGTTGGAATCAAAATAAAAATGATGAAAATAAACCAAATGGAGACAAGGAGGCAAATGTTGTAAGTAAAAAATTCAAATAGGATGCTTTTCTTATGTCTTTAGAAATTGTTGATGATTCATGGGTTTTAGATTTTGGTGTTTCATTTCATGCTACACCTTGTAGAGGTTATTTCATTTATTATGTCCAAGGGGATTTTGGACTTGTTTATTTGGGGGATAATGAACCTTATCAGATTGTTGAAAAGGAAAAAGTTATTAAGTTGTAGAATGGGAATCATTGGCTACTACATGAGGTAAGACATTTTCTAAGGCTAAGTAAGAATTTAATTTTAGTAGGGAAACTCGGTGATAAGGGTTGTGTAGTTACTTTTAATGATAAAAATTGAAAGGTTTCAAAAGGTTCCCTTATAGTATAAAAAGGTGTGAAAGTAGTCACCTTATATCTTTGTACAGGTCATATTGTTCCTTCTACTTTAATTGTTTCAAAGAAAATGAATGTTTAGGAACAGTTGATACAATTCAGTAGGGAGAACAAATAGCTACTATAAATTCTAATATAGCACTGTGGCACAACAGACTTGGGAACATGAGTGAGAAAGGTATGAAAATACTTCATTCAAAGAAATTTTTACTAGGTCTAAAATGTGCTAATATGGATTTTTGTGAAAGTTGTGTGTATGAAAAACAAAAGAGAGTGAGTTTTGTGAAGATTGAGAAGGAAAACAAAAAGGAGAAATTAGAGCTTGTGTATATCGATGTATGGGGACCGACTCAGGTATCTTCCTTTGGTGGCTCTCATTATTATGTTACATTCATTGATGATGCAACTAGAAAAGTATGGGTTTATTTCCTTAGATAGAAATATGATGTATTTCAAACTTTTAAGAAATGAAAATGCTTGGTTGAAAATGAGACTGGTAAAAAATTAAAATTTCTCAGATCTAATAATGGTGGTGAGTATTGCAATCATGAATGTGAATATTATTTCTCCTCTAATGGTATTTTTAGATAAAAAAACTATTCCAAGGACTCTAGAGGAAAATGGAGTGGCTGAACATATGAACAAGACTATAATGGAGTGTGCAAGGAGCATGAGGTTATGTTGAGTTGCCCTTACACATGTGGGGGAAGGCTATCAATACTACTATATATTCGATTAATAGAGGTTCCTCTACTCCTTTGGGTTGTGGTATTCTAGGGGAAGCATGGACTGGTAAGAAGGTGAGTTATTCTTTTCTCAACACCTTCAATTGTGAAGCTTTTGCTCATATAGATTCTGAAAATAGAACCAAGCTAGAAGCTAAGTCAAAGAAATTTTTTGGATATGACATTAATGAATTTGGTTATAGGCTTTTAGGTTTTGAAAATCATAAAATTGTAAGAAGCAGGGATGTCATATTCAATGAGAAAGTGTTGTACAAAGATCTATTGTAGTAACATAAGAAGAAAGAAGATGATTATGTAGTGCTAGATGATGTGCAAAAATTGCAACAAAAAATACAACACAGACTAGTGAATGTTAGATGGTCAACAAGGAAAATTAGACCTCTAGAAAGATTTTCTCCCTCTTTGTATTCTATTTTACTTACTAATGTTGGTGAACCTAAATATTATGATGAAGTTGTACAAGTGGATACTAAGATTTAGTGAGAGTCTACAATGAAAGATGAAATGAACTCTTTGTTGAAGAATAAGATATGGGATTTATACAAGTTTCCTGTAGGTAAAAGAGACTTATAGAATAAGTGGGTTTATAGGTTAAAAGAAGAGGATGGAGGTAAGAAAATATATAAATCCAGGTTAGTTGTAAAAGGATTTGCATAGAAAAAGGGTATTGATTTTGATGAGATATTTTTCCCTGTTGTTAAAATGACTTCTATCCATACTATTTTAAGTATTGTGACTATTGAAGATTTTCATTTAGAGTAGCTTGATATTAAAACAACCTTCATTTATGGTGATTTGGATGAAGAGATAAGTATGGTCCAGGCATAGGGATTTGAGGTCAAAGGTAAGGAGAACTTAGTGTGAAAATTGAAGAAAAGTCTATATGACTTGAAGCAAGCACCTCGGCAATGGTATCTAAAATTTGACACTTTTATGCATGAGCATGGATATAATAGGTGTCATTCAGATCATTGTGTTTATTTTAAGAGGCTCGATGATGAAAGCTACATTATTTTATGTTTATATATTGATGATATGCTTGTAGCTGGGTCTAACATGGATCATATTAAGGGGCTAAAACACTAGTTAGCACATGCATTCTCTATGAAAGATTTGGGAGCATTAAAAAAAATCCTTGGTATGAAGATTTGTAGAGATGGGAAGAACAAAATATTGATGCTATCTCAGGTTGATTATGTGGAGAAGGTGTTGCAATTTTTCTCTATGGAGAATGCTAAAGCTATCAGCACACCTTTATCTGATCATTTGAAGTTGACTAAGGAGATTTGTCCCAAGACACAAGAAGAGGAGAATAAGATGTCCAAGGTACCCTATGCTTCAACTATAGGAAGCTTGATGTATGTTATGGTATGTACTAGGCTAGATATTACACATGTAGTGGGAGTAGTTAGTAGGTATATGAGTCATCTAAGAATTGAGCATTGGAATATAGTCAAATAGATTCTCAAATATTTGAGAGGAATATCCAGTAAGTGTTTACACTTTGGGGGCTCTACTACTAATTTATAGAGCTATGTTGACTCTAATTTGGTAGGAGATATTGATACCAGGCGAAGTACTATAAGTTATGTCTTTATTGTTGGTGGGGCAGCTGTGAGCTGGGTTTCTATGTTACAAAAGATTAATGCTCTATCCACCACAAAGGCAGAGTATGTTGCTGCTACAGAGGAAACCAAGGAGATGATATGGCTTCAGTTTTTCTTAGAAGAATTGAGACATCCTAAGAAGGATAATTATTTGTCTATAGATAGTCAAAGTACCATTCATCTTGTAAATAATTCAACTCTACATTCAGAGACCAAACACATATAGTTGCAGTACCATTTCATTCGATCAATTCTGGACGATGGAAAATTAATGTTGGACAAGATACATATAGATGGCAATCCAACAGATATGTTTACAAAGGTAGTAACAAGGGAGAAGTTGAGCTCCTCCTTAGCTTTAGTTGGTCTTCTACACTGAACATAAATAAAAAAATAATAGAGAGCAGGGTGGTTTGATCCAGTGGGAGCCTCACGGAGTAGCGACATAGCTATAGGATCAATCTCCAAGTGGGAGATTGTTGTTTAATGTGGAGCCTGATCAGTCCCCAAGTGGGAGCTTGTTAGTTTGTGGTGACTAATCAGGAAAGTATTGTACATACTTTGTAAATTCTTTGGGCATCCCAAAAAAAATTGGGCCCTATTTTGTCAGGATTTTGGTCTAACATGTAATTATTAATTGTAACCCTAAAGTGATAAAAATACTTGTATAAAAGGGCTTAGGGTTAGGGATTGTTTCATCATAGGTGATGCAAAATTGGCTCTTGTGGTGGTGTTGAGCTATAAGGGATTACGGGTTATAATCAAGTTGTATTTATTGCATCGTAAAATATTGGACTTACTATTTGGTGGACATAGCCCAAGGTTTGGGTGAACCACATTAAGGACATAGAAGATAGGTGGCTAGTATTTAAAGAAGAATCTCATAATCTAAAGCTTTTTTAGGTAGTAGATGGTGTCAATCTAGTTGGAGAGATGAGATCTATTTACTTGGTTTAGCCTATTTTTATTATTAACAATAGTATTCCTCCTTGGATGTTCATGAAGAGGGAGCACATAATGTTGCAAATGATTTTACCATGTATTTTTTAATTTAATAGTCATCTAAATTAATTTATAAACACAGTATCAAAATGGTCGTAATAATTATGTCTTTTTTAATGTTCATTCAACTAGCTAAGTAACAAGTGGAAGATATGAATGTATATATTGAGTCGTTGATTGATGAGTTGTTGAAATTATTGAATGGGGTCACCATGTATGATGTCTCTAGACCAATTGGTGAAATAAAATTTTAATTATGTGCAATGCTTGTATGGACAATACATGATGCCCTTGGACTAACACATTTTTGTGGTATGTAAAATTGTTAATGCATATTTTTCGTTGTATGTCTAAGTTGTGTGTGATGATTGTAAAAATGAATCTTATAGTACACATGTCATCCAATTATACATGATCTTGTAGGTCTTCAAACAAAGGAAAAATTTGCATGATTTAAATTTAATAATTGGGTTGCAAACACAATATTTGATGAATCAAAGTACCTATAATACCAATGTTCAAGTTCAAAAAAATCTTGCAAAACTCGAAAGAGTTGTATACGAACCAAAATTCATCTTATTAATTGAAATTGAAAGAATATATACAATGATGGAGTATCAACAATTACCATAGCCATGAATTCTAAATGTCAATGTGGCTATAATAAAAAAAATAGAATTAAACTAAAACTATTCAAAACTAGGTGTTTAATTACCCCAACTTGTTAGTGTCATAACTTTTGATCTAGAGCTTGAATTTTGAAACCACTTACACCATTGCGAAGAAGAACAAAAAATATAATTTTAGTCACTAAAATAGGAAGCCTATAGCTGCCCAATTTTTGTCTTCAAATTTTGAGCAGAAGACCTCCGAAAAGGCTAAATAAAAAGACATAGAAAAACTTTTTTTAAATATGAAAAAAAAAACTTTCAAACATTTGATCTTGTATATAATTTGGATCAATTGATGTCTAATTTATCATCCAAAGATCAAATCTCACCATTTAAAAAGTTTAGAAAAGTAGGTGTTGAATGAGCATAGACACTTTCTCCACAAAAATCATAAGTGTCAAATTGTCAAAAAACATCTTTTCAATGGGAAAGAAGAGACAATATCAAAGACATGAAGAATGACACCTCACAAGTGAAAATTAGAATACAATAGAATGAATTATTGAGGTAATTTCATTCCATTTGATGCAAATTTTTGTATGATTTTTAATTTTGGATATTGTCTTTTGTTTACTAATTATATAGTTCATGTTTGTAAAGGATGTCAAGGCATCAATGAGAAATTTCCAAAAGGACTTAAAAGTTATCCTAGACAATTTATTAGGTTGTCATACTATGAGAACCTCCCAATTGTGTATTTGTTTGATGGTATGCATTATGGAAAGAATGTAATAGAGACACTATGGAAAATATTGGATGGAAGCTATGGAAAAGAAAAGTTCATCAAAATTTATAATGACATTGATGAGTCCAATCATGCATTGAAGTTTTTACTTGAATCAAATAGCATTGGAAATCAGATTAATATGAGCACCATTCCTTGGTTATTAATGTAGAAGCAAAATAATGCCATATATGAAGCCATTAAAAAAACTAAATTTCCTAAAGGATTTGCTATAAACATAAGCAATCTCATATCAAAGAAAGGTGATTTTGGGTTAGGGTTAAAAATGCTTGATTAACATACCTTCAGCAAGGTAATTCAAATTCTTCTCTATTTACAATAAAATTGTAAAACATCATGTAATTTTGATTATTCTATTTTATAATATATTGAAAAGATCATTTTATTATTACTGCAATACATTCTACCTATATCTCTCCCACACAACTTTGACAACATGAGTGTTAAATGCATTATATATGATCTTGGAAAATACATGAGGTTAGAAGTGTTATTTGTTAGATTTTTTGTATAGAAGTGTTATTAGTCTTGTTAATATATTTTTGCATGATGAATATATTCTAGGTGGTTTTCATCTAAATAAATTGATAAAAAAAGACCTAAAGAAATGGAACATAAAAATTCCTTAGCTTTTTTGTGAGATACAAAAGTGTCTATGTTCAATTTTTCAATATACAAGTACACTACCTCATACATCTAGTTGAGGAGATTGAATTATATGGACCTATACCAAGTAGGTCAATGTGAGTAGTTCAGAGGAACTTAATTTTTTTGAAGGGCTTGGTCTGATAGAGAGCACATCTTGAGGGTTTCATGATCGAGGGATATACGATCTACCAAACCATGTTGTACATTAGAGAATATCTTCCCAAGTTTGCATCAAAGATCCATTTAGATGGCATTTTGGATCCCAACTCCATTAACAGATTCAAAGCGAAGTACTTGATAGAGAAAGGTAGATTGAGGAAAGTGAGAGCTAATTATGAGATGTTATTATAGTTAATTAATTCGTATCCATCATCAATATAAGTTATTTTGAACTAGTCTATTATTTTATATAGATTCTCATGAGTGGGATGCATTTCATCTATATATTACAAACAATCTTGATTGGATGATGGTATGGATTGAACAATCTAAACAAAATGGTCACTTATTAACATTGGAAAGTGTTGTTTAATTGGTTAAAGAAACTCATCATAATGGAGATCCCAATATTACATAAATGGTAATTGATTTAGAAAATGGTTTAAGAGGTGGAAGGGTACATATAAGTTAGTCTATCATGGCCCATTTTTTTAATATCAACTCATGAATGGATGCATAATTTGACATGTTTAAAAAATAATAGCTCAAGTACCACAAAGCTATATACTACAATGGTCATAAATTTTGTATAAAAAGGGTGGATAAGACTAAAAGAACTTGTGATTCTGGAATAACTAGAGCCTTCTAGGTCACCAATATTTTTCCTAGAAATGGCATGCATACTCAACAATATAAAAATAGATACTATGATGTTTTGGATGATATTATTGAGTTTGGCTTTAATTCCTTCAAACTAGTTCTATTCAATGTCAAATGGTATAGGTTACGACAGAATCAAAATGATCTTGATAGAACTATTATTGAACATGATAATAGATTTATAATGACTAATGCAAGGTCATTTGAGCTAGTTGGAAATGAGCTGCATGTTCTTCCAAAACAATGTAAGCAAGTGCTTTACTTTGGAATTCCGCATAAACTGGATTGGTCATTTGTTGTTATACATGATCCAAGAGGAAGAGCAATAAAGTATAATGTGATTGAATAAGAAGATACCATAGAAGTGGAAGATGAAGTAAATGATAATGTTGGAAAAGATGAAGAAGGAGATGATGATGATGACAAAGATGTTCATGATGATAGTTATGGCATTGATGGTGATGATGGTGGTGGTGGTGGTGGTAGTGGTGGTGGTGGTTGTGGTTGTGGTAGTGGTGGTGGTGGTGAAGATGATGATGTTGGTGATGGTGATGGTGATGGTGATGGTGATGGTGATGATGACAATGATGACAATGATGGTCATAGTGATGATCATGATGTTGACGATGGTCATTCTAAAAATTTAGATGATGATGGTGATAATGATGATGTTCATGATGATGAGATGGAAAATGAAGATGATCAATGACATGATTAGTGAAAATATATTAGGTGTTGATTAGGTTGAAATATTTGTTATGATGCTCAGTTCTTGGTGTTTATTACTTATAATTTTTTTTTTTAGAGGTAACCAATTAAAAAATATACAATATTATGTTTTTTGTGATGTATGCATTTTGGTCATGTTGTGTTCTACGTAATTTGTAGCTAAATTAAGACAAATGATTTCAAAATGCATGAAACTATACCCCTTTAACGAGGATTGTACAAAGTGGCATGGATCGAGTGGTATAAGTTTATTACATGCTTGCTTTCTCTTTACCTTCAACATTAACTTTATGCAAACTTCATCAACATTAGCCTCATTTTATAGCAAAATATTTCACTTCAACTATATCTCTCATTTGATGGGCTATACATACCACCAAATAGGTATCTATTAGATTTATCTCCCATGAGTAAGGGAAATATGAGAATAGATGAGGATAGTGAGACATGTAGTAGGTCTACAAAAGAGAGACAAACTATAGGTCAAAAGATTAGAAGAATATTCAATAAATGCATTCAATTTTTCCTTGCTCAAAGGGGGTCATGTTCTCATGATGATGAGACAAAGAGTAACATCAAGGTTCCCTTGAGGTACGCACATCTTGAGAAAGAATGGGTACCCAAGGAATTAACTACAATTAACACTAATTTTTGTATTAACGAGAGGACATATCACATAGCTCCATTATCATAACATGGTTTCAGCCTATTTTCCATGGATGGCATAAAGGTCAGTTATAACAAAGTTGTTGAATTGATGGAGTATGTAGGACATTGTTACAATTACAGTAAGTGGATGGGGATAGTCCAATATAAAAAAATGTATGCATAGGTTGCTGATCTTAGATTGATTTTGATGAGTGTCTACACACCTTAGTCATTTACTTTGTTCATGCCAAGCACAGCATGTATACAATAGAACATCTAGAGTCTACAATGAGTGTTGAGCCACTTATGTGCCAAGTCACTCAAGTGCTAAGGATATAGAATATGTTGAGTAATTCAAGAGCCAAGTAAGTAGTGCATGCCAAGTGATATAAATGTCGAGTCAGAGTAGAGAGAATAGTATATGTTGATCATCAGAGGCTTAAGAGGCTGAGTAAGATACTTTTGTTATAGTTTCTTGTAATGGCACAAAAAACTATGTAAACCATTTTGAAACTAACTTAGAGATTGAATTATGATATTTGGAGATAAGGACGAGTCCTAATTTGGATTCCCAATGCATTGCATGCAACTAATTAGAAAAGGGAAGGATTAAGTGGAAAAATAGATGAATCACAATCGTTGATTCATAACTAACCCTAACCCACAGAATTCTTCTTAAGGATAACAAACCCTAAACAATCTATGTTATGAAGAAGGTGTGTGAAGGGAGAAAAGAGAGAAATTTTCATATGAAAATAGAGGATTCATGGTGGTTAAGGAGTTATGAACTAAGATTATATTATAGAATTAGTTAAAGGAGAATAGAGGAAAGAAATAGTATACATCAGTGAGACATTTGATCAAAAGGATCAAGAATAAATCAGTATAGAGGTGATCTATCATTAGGAAATCAAGTTCTAACCATAGGATGACTATTGAATCATTCTAACAAGGTGAGACCTAATAGTCTTTGTAAGCCTTTAACAGGGTAGACCTTTCACAAGGTAGATCATGTCGCATGATCAAAACATTGCAACCTTCATTGGATACACTTTACTACTACAATAGTGAAGATTTTTGGGTGTTATCTCCACTCCAATTTTACCTTCTCATTGGAATTTTTCTAGGTAATCATATCTGGTGTCATATGTGCTTAATTTAGATATACATGCTCTTCATGGTATTTCAGTTTAGTTAGTGAATGCATGAACTGGATGTGTGGTGAATGTTTTAAGGGTCAAAGTTTAAAGTACTGATTCACCCCCCCCCCTCCCCCTCCAAAGAAAGGAACAAAAAAGATAAGAACTTTAAACCTACCTGTCATAATTGTGGTAAGAAAGGACATACTACTAATGTATGTAGGAGCAAGACTATAAGTTAGAATGTCAAGCATAAGAGTATGGTTCATTGCCATAAGTGAAACAAACAATGACACCAAGAAAATAAATGCAAAACCAAGACCATTCACACACAAATATTTTAAGGATATTATTATGACTATCAAAATTATGGACACAGAGCTTTGGGGTGTAGATTCAAACCCATGTGGTCATTAAATAGGCAAATAAAGGTAAGAACCAATGGCAACTCTCATAGTTGGGATTATAGTAAAAGATATAGCTATCATTATTGTTAAAAATATGGACATGTTCCTAAAAATTGTGGTAGGACACATTTTAGAGGTGACTACCAAAGGTGGTTGAGTCAAACCACATATTTTAGCTATTTTAAGATTGGTCACATTAGTTGCTACTGTCCAACAAGGTCAAAGACACCAAGTTTTGAATTTGATAAAGGCAAAGGCAAAGTAGATGTTGAAAATATTAAAGATGAAATGAAAAAGACATGGAATAAAAAGGATGGTTGTAGCACATCAAATGAAGAAAGAATCATTTTGCCCAATGGATCAGGTGATCACACCTCATCAAACTAAGAAACCAAGAGGTGTGTAGGTCTAATATTTAAAGGTTATATCATAAATCAATTCCAAAAGGACTTAGTAATAAAAATACTATATAAGCATGAATAAAGATGCAAAATTTTATTAGAAATTCAAGAAAATCTTTGAGTTTTCATGTTAGTGCCTAGCATGAAATGTTTCCTGTGACTAGTAAGTGGAATGCTAGAATATGTCGAGCTAATAGGTTGGCTAGTCGATGTTGAGCTCATAATGGTTTCCAAACAAATGGAATGATAATGGATTTTGAGTGAGACTAAATTGGTTTATGCCAAGCTTACATATATGTAAGCACCCAACATTTAATATAGAACTTCAAAGGGTATTTGATCAATTTTCAACACATTTCACATCATTAAAAAATTTAGAAAGAGCATGGAGAGAAGAAGGTTATTAGAAAACTCATCCAAAGAAATTTCAAAAGATTTTAGTAGTAATTCTACATCATTTCGTTAGATCGTGCAAGGTATTTATCAAGTGCAAAGTTACATTGTTTATGTTTTCATAAACCCTAGTTTCACACAATGGCATCTAGTTCAAAGAAAGTAGAGGGAAAGGAAGTTTTGAATGTTCAACTAGCTAGTAATAAGGTCAAGCAAGAAATATTTGAAACCATACTAGAAATTTCTTATAAACAAGACCCCTTTGATGCATTATCCATGATACCACTAAATTTTTTAGTGGTGTAAGATGTTAGGAAATGTTACAACTATAAAATTGGAAGTACAGGTGATATGGAGATTAGGCAAGCATATGAAAAACTTCGTGAGAATGGTATGTTAAGGTAAGAATACAAAATTTTACAAAAGAAAGGGTTAACTTGTACTCTAGATTTCCCAAATGTGTTCAAAACTAAATGGATTAGAATTGTGTTAAGTAGAATTCATGACAATTCACTTTGGTTAGATAATGGACCCATCAAGATAATCAATAGGGTGATAGGGTATTTAACCCTAGATTGGCCTAAGACTGTAAGAAGTGACTCAAAAGAGGTTATTGAGAAAAATACTAGAGCTATATGGAATAAGAGAGGAATGATAATTACTACCATTAAAAATCCTTTGATAGACTTCATAGTAAGGGCTATTTCACATAGGTTTTACCAATATAGTAGATTGAATAGTGTGCCCTATATTGCAGTAGATGTTGGTTATAAAATTGTCGAGAAAGATCAGAGATATGATCTTGTAGAATTACAACTAAAATAACTAATTGAGAATCTAGGAGCAATAAGGAAGACAAAGAGCATAGAACATAAATTTGGTTCTATTTTGATATGCATTTTCTTTTATGTTCAAAACACTTTTCCTACATTTGGCACAATTGCATGGAAAACCAATAGGTCAATGGTAGTATAGATTAGTGTGTTTATTCAACAATTGGGAGAGAACTTTGAGTTAGTTATGACCATATATTTTGAGGATTTTAAGCAATCAATGAAGAAAAGATTGAGAATAATACTATCCCTAGTGGAGAAACATTATGATGATGTTTTCTTTCTACTAGATGATTATACTTTTTTATCAAGAAACAACTCCAAGGGTAAGATGGCTAAGGCCATTAGTATATGAAGTCAATGTAGATAAGGTCACTAGAGCTATTACAACTTTACTTGTAGAAGACATTGATAAAAACGCAAAAGCATTTGAGAACTATGAAATGGCTAAATCTAAAATCACTATGGAACTGAAGACTACCTCTACTATTAAGAAAAGGGAGAAGTTGGTGAAGAAATTAAAAGCTAAATTTGGTGAAGGTGCCAAGCAAGAAGAGGAAGAAGAAGAAGAGGATGAAGAGGAAGAAGACATCTAGACACAAGCACCACTTGCATTAACTCAACGAATGGGTGAAGATCAGCTAGAAGAGGAAATGAAAGTTGTTGAAGGTATTGAGGGAGAAGAATCTAAAGAAGCACCTACATGCATTGATCAAAAGAAGAGGAAGGCCAAGGCCCAAATAGAGACAAAAGCCAAGGTCACCAATCCAACTCAACCCAAATCTACAACACCTACTACAAGTGCTAGTGAACGTGCCACTACACTAAAGGAAAAAGAAAAGACAAAACCTATAGAATAGGGAGGTGAAGTGAAAAAAAGACCAAGGAGAAAGTACATTGCACAAGCTGAATCTGATGAGGAGAAAACAAAATCGGATGATAATAGCCAATTCAAAGTGGTTAGTCACAATCCTCTATCAGACTTACAAAATCTATGTGAAAATGTCAAGAATAATGCAGATTTGATAGAATTTAGTCATGTTGATTTTGATAATCTTGGTAAAATTTAGAAACATCAAGTGGAGGAAGCTATATATTCCATGATGGAAAATTTTAAGAAAACCCCACTAGAAATTGCAAACTCAATGCTTAAAGTTTATATGAGAGAATTGAGCAGAAATGGCACTATTGCTTGAAGTTGGGAAGACATATAAGGGAGACTTCACTTGAACAAGTGATGCATGAACTCAGTAAGGCACAAATTGCTAATTCTATTAAGAAATATGTAGTTAGGTTTGTACCTAAACATAGAGCCTTTACCATACTACAAAAAAAAAAAAAAAAGATGTAGTTAAGAAATCTACTCAGATGTGGAAGATAACTTTTGGACTTGTTATAGTAAAGGTAGGTGAACAAGAGCCTATTGAGGTGACATATGAAGAAGATGATGACAAAAATGAAGAAATTGTTGAGGGAGATAGCTAAATGAAAGTAGATCACAAGGCAATAAGCTAAGGCAGAACAATAATAAGAATAGAGTGTACAAGATACACAATTACTAATATCAGCCCTCAACATGTAACAAGTGTAAATACTAAAAAAATAACTATAAAGGATGTTTTTGATCTCATAGATTAGAACATCAATCCCCTTATAGAGGAAGATCTGAAAAAGATACTTGATCAATCTACACTATAGGCCACATTATTTGATAATCTAGTATTGGTGAGTGTAGATGAGATACAGAAAATAGTGACTAAAACTACAATGGAAGAGGTGAATAGACAAGAACCACCTACTATCACTCCTCAAGTCACTAATGTAAAACCTTTAGATAAAATACTTAAAGCTACATCAAAAAAGGTTGATACAACTAGAAAAGACATAATAGAAACCAAGCCACTATGGAAACACAGAGTAAAACAAGTTAGATAATCTTATCTGCACCTCCAATACAAGTATAAGGTGCATCACAAGGCATTGTGGAAGTGAAGAACAAGCCTAAAGAGATCAAGTTGACACCAAAGATGAAGGAGCAAGCAACCATTCAAGAACTGGTAACTTTACCAAAAACTAGCACTCCTTCTAGTCACACTCCCTAGAAGCTAATCTCAGATGCAACACCATTGAAAATCTCATTTCTCATTCCAAGCTCATCAAAGGCTAAAGAAGTGATACAATATATGGAGATTTTAATCTTGATGAAGAGATTGTGTTAACAAAGTATGACTTTGACACAATGACAATTGAGCAGATGGGCATACTCCAAGAAGCCCTAGCCAAAAAGAAGCATCAGGAAATGTTCAAAAGGAAGCATAGGTAGAAGCAAGCATTGCAGGATATCAAAGACATCCTTTTAGATGCATTTAACATATTGAGTCTAGATGAAACCAAGCCACTCATTGAAAAACTAACAAATATAGTGGAGAAGGTTAGTGATACAAACCTAGACACAAATGCAAAATTATTAGAATGGTTAGAAAGGAAATTCCAAAGCAAAGTAAATGAGAAAATATCAGGTGAGATAGCACTCACACAAGTTGCATTGGCAAGAAAGGTAGAAAATGTGAAGAAGTTACTTGAGAATATCTCTCACTACACACTAAATAGTGCAATCCATCACTCTTCACACAAGAGACAAGAAGTTGCATTTTGAGTTTGGAAAGTTAGATTAATGCATCAAGTACAAAATTTCCTATGACACCAACTCCAAGTGAGAAGCAATTTAGAACTTTGCTACAAACCCATAGTAAATTAGGTACATTGTCAATAGATGAAGCCAATATAAGGGCTAAACTAATTAGTATCCAAACAATATTGACCCCACACATGGAGATTTTGTATAAGGAATTAGGCTACACTAAAATACTTATGAAGAAAGACCCAAATCTTTCAACGTTAGACGATCTAGTCCACCATGCTACCAAGCTAGCTATACAAATCAAATCTTTGGATACATAGCATGTGAAAATTGGGATGCAACTCTCAAAATTATCCTAGATGTCCATAAATATTTCTTGGAAAAATACACAATTAGTGTATAAGCCCATTGACATAAGTGTTAAAAAGGGGGAGATATATAGATTTTGGGAAGATATAAAATTTTGAGGAGATTAAAAGGACATAGAGAAAAAGAAGAATAAGAATGAGAGTAGATAGTAAGAGAAGGGATACAAAAAAAATAGAATAAGCTAAGGGGGAGGAAGCACAAAAAACATCAGTTTCAAAGAGTGTTAGTTTCAAAGAGCATCAGTTGTGGCGCATTTACTTAGAAAGAGTACAAAATTTTAAATACAAAATAGACTTGCCAACTTAGGGGGAGTTATTTGATTTTAGGTACAAGTTGTTACAAAATTTTGAAATTTTGAAGTTTTGTATATAAGTTGAATAAGAGATTTGTTATGCTCATAAGAATAAGGATGTTAATGCATGACCAAGTGTTTTGACACTCATGTCAAAGGGGGGGATTTTTTTATCTTAGATTGGTTTTGACAATTGGGTGTCTACACACTTTAGTCATTTACTTAGTTTATGCTGAGTTAGTAGTACATGTCGAGCACATGTATAGAATAGAGCATGTCGAGTGCATAGTTAGTGCCAAGCCACTTATGTGCCTAGTCACTCAAGTGTCGAGTAGAGAATATATGCTGAGTAATTGAGGAGTGAAGTAAACATTACATGTTGAGTGATATAGATGCCGAGTCAAAGTATGGAGAATAATATATGTTGAGCATTAGAGACTTTAGATGCCAAGTAGGATAGTTTTGTTATAGTTGTTTGCAATGGCATAAAAAAAAATATAAACCATTTATGAGCCAACTTAAAGATTGAATTACGATATTTGAAGATAAGGACAAATCCTAATTTGGATTCCTAATACATTGCACACAACCAATAAGAAATAGGGAAGGATTAAGTGACAAAATGTATGAATCACAATCATTGATTCATACCTAACCCTAAGTCATCGAAGTCTTCTTAAGCAGAATAAAACCTAAACTATTTATGCTATGAAGAAGGTTTGTGAAGGGAGAAAAGAGAGAAGTTTGCATGCAAAAATAGAGCATTCATGGTGGCTAAGGAGTTATGAACTAAGATTACATTGCAAAAATAGTTAAAGGAGAATAGAGGAAAGAAATAGTATACAGTAGTGAGGCATCTGATCAAAAGGATCAAGAATACATTAGTATAGAGGTGATCTATCATGATGCAGGAGCATCCAGAGGTATAAGGACAATCCTGTGTCACCCAAAAAAATGTACTTACACTTAGTTTCTATTTCATGCATCTTCATTTCTAGATACCCATTTGGGTCAAATAAAGGTTCTAACTCTCACAGTTCCACTCTCAGTGTTCTATGTTAGAGTATTTGAACACCTTGGGATATGTGTAAATGCCAAAAAAATAGGAGTATGTAATTGAGCCATAATTTTGGTAAATTAGAGGGTTTAAATTGGCCAGATGAATGCAATTGTAATTTAAAGCATTCCAAAAAAAGAATCAGGTCAAAAGGCCCCACGGTTTGAAAGTTATCATAGTTTTTCAATTTCTGGAGACCTATTAAGAATGCCTCAAAGTCAAGTTAGGGGCATTAAATGACCTCAAATAGGGCTGAAAAAGGGAGATGAGTGGATTTGGTCCACAAGGATATAGAGTGCTTTGAGAGCTTTCCAAAAATGTAAACAGTTTGTCAATCAGAGCTACAGTTCAAAAGTTATGCCTCCCAAAAGTTTGGTTACCATTTCTGGATTCTTCTAATTTTGTGCCCACTTCTAATGCGACTTTTGGAGCCTTCTATTTGATAAATGGATGCCAACTAGCACTTTCTAGAATGTATTCCTAATCCCTAACCCTTCAAGGTCTATTTAAGAACATTTCTAGCATTTTAAAAGGTAGTTCAGAGTGGAGTTTGAGAGAAGGTACTGGGAGAAGAATTTATCTCCAGATTTATGCTATTGTAAGCCCATAGGGCATGTTTTGGGTCTATTTCTCTACACTAAGTGTACTAGCATATTTTCACAGTTAATAAAATTTCCCCTTTCCTATTGTGTCAATTTTGTGCTTGGGTTGTGTCTCCATCAAGTGGTATCAGAGCTGGTTTTCTTGAGTGTGTAGACAGAGTGCCAACTATGAGGTAGTTTGCACCAAGACTATGTGGTTGTGGGTTTGAGTTAAGAAGATGGCTTCATGAAGAGAGCATGGTGGAAGGGCAAAAGCTATTAATCCTAAAGAGGTTAGAGCCCTCCAAAGGTAGGTACAAGCATTGCAGGAGGAGCTTCGTAGAGGAACAAATGTTACTGTAGGTGATGAAAGTGAGGACGACAATGAAGAAGAAGAAATTGGACCAGAAGGGGAAGTTGAAGGGGAAGTTCTGAATCAAGTAGAGGAGAGGCTTTTTAGTGCCATTTCTAAGTTTGGGAAAAGACCTACAATTGATGTGGGTGTATTTTTAGGAAATTTGAAACTAGATGAGTTGATCGACTGAATCAATGAACTAGAAGAGTACTTTGAGTATGAGGATATCAAAGACCCAAATAGGGTTAAGTTTGCAAAGGCCAAATTGAAAGGCCATGCCAAAATTTGGTGGCAAGAGGTTCAATTGGAAAAAAATAGAAGAGGAAAGGAGAAGATCACAAGGTGGGATCACATGGTGGACAAACTAAAGAAGCAGTTCATTCCTATTGACTATGAGTTTGATTTGTTTAAGGAGATGCATGGGTTAGAGCAAGCAGGGAAATCAGTCGAAGAATATATGCAGGAGTTTTATCGACTTCTTCTTAGAGTGGGGCATGAAAAAGAAAATAAGGAGAAGGTTTCTCATTAAATTAGTGGGTTATGACCTAGCGTCCAGGAGGAATCAAGTCTAGTAAGAATGACCAGTGTTGAAGAGGGATACTAGTTTGCCCTACGAGTTGAAGAGAAGCCAAATAAAATGTTTGAAGGGAGAAAAAGAGGGCACATTCAAGGAGGAAGGGGCAGTGGTAGGTCATCTGGAGGTAGAAATGAAACCCAAAAGAAAAATGAAGATGTGGGTACTAGCAGGAACCAAAGGAACAAGGGTTTCAACCGTTTTCATGATCAAGACTTTGGAAATCAAAGAGGAAGAGGTAGAGGACATGGACAAGGAAGAGGAGGCTTCTGTGATACCTATTTCAATTACAATGAAGAAGATCATCATGCCTTTGAATGTGCTCAATGACAAGGAAGGATAGATAGGAGAGTTGAGGGTCAAGCTAGGGTTGCTCATGTGGATGAGGATGCACAATCATCACATTCAAAGGATGTAGAAAGAGGAGAGACTTTAGTAAATGAAAGGGTCCTACTAAGTGGTGAGATTGAATTAGGACAAAGGAGGAGTTTATTCTATACTAGGTGCAAGTGTGAGGATAAATTTTGTGATGTGATCATTGATGGTGGTAGCACTAATAACTTGGTATTAGAGGAGATGGTCTCTAATCTGAAGCTTAAGAGGGAGAAACACCCCTAGCCCTATCAGATTGCTTGGGTGAAAGATGATCATAAGGTCTTGGTAAGTGAACAATGTTTAGTGAAATTAAAAATTGGGAGTTACCATGATGAAGTTCTATGTGATGTTATTCCAATGGATGTTTGCCATCTATTGTTGGGTAGACCATGGCAGTTTGATAGGCATGTAGTACATGATGGTCATGCAAACACATACTCTCTAACAAAAGATGGAGTTCACCACAAACCGAAGCCCATGAAAAAGGAAGGAAAAAAGGTATGTAGCAGTGCTAGGATTTGTCTTGTTGATGGAAGGAAGTTTTTAGATGGCATGAAACATCAGCGTATGTGCTATGCTTTGATTCCTAGGAAAGATAAAGAAGGTAGTAGTGAAATACCACTTGATGTTTCAGATTTACTAGGTGAGTTTAGAGATATAATCTCTAATAATGTTCTGGAAGGATTGCCACTGGTAAGGCAAATCAGTCATTAGATAGATGTAATCCCAAGAGCTAGTTTTCCTAAGAAGGCTACTCATAGGATGACTCCTACTGAAATTGAGGAGATAAATAGACAGGTTTAGGAGCTATTGAGGAAGGGCTTGATTTGAGAGAGCCTGAGTCCATGTGTAGTACCTGCATTACTGGCACCAAAGATGGATGGAGAGTGGAGGATGTGTATAGACTCTTGAGCTATAAATAGGATAACCATCAAGTATCAATTTTCTTTGCCAAGAATCGATGACCTTATGGACTGCTTGAGTGGAGCTCAGTACTTCACAAAGATAGATCTCAAGAGTGGCTATCATCAGATATGGATATGAGAAGGAGATGAGTGGAAAGCAACCTTCAAGACCAAGGGGGGTCTTTATGAGTGGTTAGTCATGCCCTTTGGATTGATGAACGCCCCAAGCACCTTCATGCGGCTTATGAATGAGGTACTTAAGAAGTTCTTGAAAAAATTTGTTGTTGTCTATTTGGATGATATTCTAATTTTCAGCAAGATTTTGGAAGAACATTTATTGTATATTTGTAGTGTCCTTGAAAGGTTAAGGGAATAGAAAATATTAATTAATCTAAAGAAGTGTATCTTTTCAAAAAGGGAGTTAGTCTACTTGGGGTTTGTTATATCACCTTAAGGTCTCAAAATGGATCCAAAGAAGGTAAAAGCCATCTTGGAATGGCCTACTCCAAGGTCTGATACTAAGGTAAGATCATTTCATGGTCTGGTTAGTTTTTACAAGAAGTTCATTAAGAATTTCAATGGTATATGTGCACCCCTGACTGACACAATAAGAGGGGATAGAAAAGAGTTCTAATGGACTGTGGCAGCTATGAGAAGTTTTGAAATGCTAAAGAAGAAGGTGACAGAACAACCTGTGTTGGCACTTCCAAATTTTAGAAAGGTGTTCCAAGTGGGTTGTAATGCTAGTGGCAGTGCTATTGGGGCTGTATTAAGCCAAGAAGGTAAGCCTATTGCATATTTTAGTGAAAAATTGAATGATGCGAAAAAGAAGTATTATGTTTATGATCAAGAGTTCTATGCAATAGTTTAGGCCTTAAAGAAATGGAGACATTATTTATTGCCAAAAGAATTTTTTTTGTATACTAATCATCAGGCATTATAGTACCTAAATAGCCAAGGTAAATTGAATCAGAGGCATATGAAGTGGGTAGAGTTCTTGCAGAGCTATACATTTGTGTTGAAGCATAGAAGTGGAAAATCTAATAGGGTTGTAGATGCACTAAGTAGGAGACAATTGTTGCTTACAGTAATGCAGGTTGAAGTAGTTGGGTTTGATGAACTCAAGAATCTGTACTCTGAGGATCCTGATTTTGCTAAAGCATGGAAAGCTTGTAAAGAGGCTGTTGCTGTAGATAGAACCAAGTGGCTAGATTATTTGATTGAGGATGGTATGTTGTTCAAGGGTAGTCAATTGTGCATTCCAAGGAGTTCCATTAGGGAAAATTTGATTAAGGAGAAACATAGTGGAGGGATGGCAAGACATTTTGGTCAAGATAAGACCATTTCCATTCTCAAAGAACATTACTTTTGGCCTCAAATATCACAAGATGTGAAGAAGTTTGTACAAAATTGCTAGGTGGCCAAGGGATTTAGTCACAATACTGGACTATATTAGCCATTGCCTATTCCATCAAAACCATGGGAGGACATAAGTATGGATTTTGTTCTTGGATTGTCGAGCAAACAAAGGGGTGACAACTCAGTATTTTTGGTGGTTGATAGGTTCTCCAAACTGGCACATTTCATTACATGCCACAAAACTCATGATGTTGTCCATATTGTAGACTTGTTTTTCAAAGAGGTGGTAAGACTACATGGTCTCCCAAGGAGTATAGTTTCTGACAGAGATACTAAATTTGTGGGGTATTTCTAGAGAACATTGTGGAAGATGTTGAGAACAAACTTGAAATTCAGTTCCACACATCACCCACAGCCTAACAGCCAAACAGAAGTTTGGGCAATTTGCTGAGATGTTTAGTTGGGGATAAGCCGAAGGGGTGGGATTTGATTCTACTACAAGTAGAGTTTGCTTACAATAACTCTATAAATAGGAGTATGGGTAGATCACCATTCCAAATTGTATATCGAAGTAGCCCAAGGACTACATCGAAATTGAGGAAGATAGAGTAAGGGGAGAGGACAAATGCTGAAGCTAAAGAATTTGATGAACATATCAAGCATCTACATGAGGAGGTCTAGGCACACATTACCAAGATGAACCAATAGTATAAAGCTAGGGTTGATCAAAGGAGAAAACATAAGGAGTTCCAAGTAGGGGATCTAGTCATGGTACACTTAAGAAAAGAAAGATTTCTAGCTGGTACTTACTACAAGCTGAAGATGAAGAAATTTGGCCCCTACAAAATTTTGAAGAAGCATGACTCAGGAAATGCATATGAAGTAGAGTTGCCAGATGGAATTCACATTTCTCATATTTTCAACATTGCAGACTTAATAGAGTATCATGATGATGGTGCAGATGAGGAGCTAATGTTAGAGCCATGTCCAATTCTTACTTCTAAGAAGGAGGAGATAGAGGAGATTCTAGATATTCGTGTGGTTAGGAGTACCAGAAATAGGTAATATGAAGAGTATCTGGTCAAGTGGAAAGGATGGTCGATAGAGGACTCAACTTGGATATCAGTAGTTGAGGTTTCCCATTTGGGATTTTCTCTACCATTCATAAAGTAATAGGGTCACTTTTCAATCTACCTTGGGTGTCTGATGTAGGAGCATCCAGAGGTATAAAGGAAATCCTATGTCACCCAAAAAAATGTACTTAGACTTAGTTTCTATTTCATGTTTTTTCATTTCTAGATACCCATTTGGGTCAAATAAAGGTTCCAACTCTCATAGTTGCACTCTCAGTGTTCTAGGTTAGAGTATTGGAACACCTTGGGATATGTGTAAATGCCAAAAAATAGAAGTATGTAATTGAGCCATAATTTTGGTAAATTAGAGGGTGTAAATTGGCCGGATGAATGTAATTGTAATTTAAAGCATTCTAGAAAAAGAATCAGGTCAAAAAGTCCCACGGTTTGAAAGTTATCATAGTTTTTCAATTTTTGGAGACCTCCCAAGAATGCTTCAAAGTTAGGTTAGGGGCATTAAATGACCTTGAATAGGGCCAAAAAATGGGAGATGAGCGGAGCTGGTCTATAGGTCTATAAAGCACTTTGATAGCTTTTTGGAAATGTAAATTGTTCATCAATCGAAGCTATGGTTCAAAAGTTATGCCTCCCGAAAGTTCGGTTACCATTTCTAGATTCTTCTAATTTTGTGCTGACTATTTATAAAACTTGCAAGTTCCATGTTTCTTTTGGCCTTCCATCAGTTTACACAATAAGTCTTTTACTTTGATCATTTTCTTTCCATTGTAGATAACTAGTGATCTATGTTGTACATAACAGTCGGTCTAAAAATTTCTATCATTGCCTCTAATATGATTCTAATGGCCACTATGGTGTTCTTGTGATACTATTGTTGCATAACAATATCATTAAAAACTTGCATCTATAACATTAGTCTATGACTCAATCTAAGTGCCAAGTTTGATATAATAATTAAATCTCCATGCATATGACTATATTTTTGTGTGCTAAAGATGATGATGATAGATATGTATCCAAAGATCTGTAAAAGATAATTCCTTCCTAAATCCTGACTATGTTCATTTTTTATTACCCTTAACTTGATAATATTTATTTGGAATGAGTCATGGTGGAGTTTTTCTCCCAATAGTGATGCTATTGTTATTATTAGAGGAAAATGCGGGACATGATGAATACATTTTATATATAAGATTATTTTTTAGGTGCTAATGATTTTTGTATGGTGACTTCCATGAGGCTGGCTAGCACTTTAAGATTTTCAACTACAAGATCAACAACAAGGAGCTTGCAAACATCCACACCTACTATAACTAGAGCTGGTAAATCCTTGTTTCACTATATTTTGTTATATGTTAAATATGATAATATTTGCACTTTCTTGTTCATTTAGGTATAGTATGACATTAATTAACTTTATGCAAGGATAGGTACATGTTCTCATGGTGATAGAACTGATACCAGTACTAGCAATAATTTACATGCCTTTCTTGGAGCAGCCCATGTTACTTCTACTCAATCATTAGAGACTTCATTGTTGATGGTCGAGATATATGTGATTCCCTTAAAATTGCCTAAGCTCCTAGGTACTTTAAAATTGTAATTATTTAGAGTGCAATTATAATTTACTTATTCATAACTCAATTTTTATTAATGATCTTGTAATCATTTTGCAAGAAAAAATCCTTTTAATAAATTTTTTTATGATTTAACATTGAAGATATTTGGGCCCACATTACATAAAAAGTACCTAGCTTGATATAATTGGCTGCTACATTTTTCCATTCATCCATTTGTTGTAATATATTCAACGTACATAGCTTGAAATAAATTTGTTATCTAACAATTTTGTTTTTTGTTAAAATCTAGAATGAGAAAGGTCCTAAATTAAAAGAACAACTCATAAAAACTATGGAGGAGTTCTTTGGCCAAAATATTTTTGAATAGAGTCAAAATTCTAAAAAAAGCTTGCAAACATCTAAAGACTATGAGAGACCAGTATAGAAGGGCCCTAAAGATCAACCCAAAATATGAGTGTCCTCCTATGGTGCCACAACTATAGTGGAATGAAATCATTGAAGATGCAAAAGAGATGAGACTAAGGGATAAAGGAATTAACCCACCATTTGGCAAAATTAGGTATTTGGTAGTATTAATAAAATTATTTACAAATTAGTGATATCTAGTTATTCATTAAAATGCTTGACTTAATTACAATAACTATAATTATTTATCTAACATGTATAATATTCTATGTTAGATATACAACTTAAAAAATATTATAATTAAATATCTAACATGTATATGATTTAATTTTATATTAAAATATATAATATAGGAATTTTCCAATGGTGGAAAGAAAATGTATCAATTAATTTTTATTCATACCCTTGAGTTCAAAAAATACTTGTAAGAAATTGCCATAAAGTAAACGAGAATCATGAAATCTGAAAGTGATATTTTATACACAACCTTTTTGCAACCATGTAAATCCAAAATATATCTCATCCATGATCATTCTATACTACTACTGACATTGCTGGAAATATAAGAGGAGTAATTAAGAGGGGAGGGGTGAATTAGTTGCTACAAAATAAATCCCAGATCCCTTAGATGTTAGTGCAAAGTAAACTCTAAAAAATGAACTCTGCTAATGCTCAGTAAACACACTAAGAATGTTGTAACTCAGTAAATACTGAGACTGCTCAAAAAACACTTAATATGAAAATCTTGAGATGTTTATCTATGATTACTTTAATTTAGTTTAGTTGCAAACACATAGAAGAAATAATATGAATACATTTTACACCAAGATTTAACATGGAAACCCAGTTTGGGAAAAACCACCAATTGTAACTAGTTACTAATTTTCACTCTTCTAAAGTGAGCCATGTTAGGAGCCAACCCTATTAAAGGTTAAAAAAAACACTATTAGCTGTGACCCTATTAGAGGATTTAATCAGCCTATTAGGAGTGGCCTTGTTAGAGGTCTTTAGATGCTTCAATAGAAATGTCACCTTGTTAGAGGATTTACAAATAGTTGTTAAGCCAACTTTGTTAAGAGATTTAGATCACCACTATAATGGTTAGAGAGTAATAATGACATGATCTGATTTGGATACAACTAAATTACTAATTATAGATCTTAGTTTTGGCTTATACTTAATCCTTCTTGATCAAATATATCTTTTCAACTTCTCAAAGATATTCTTCCTATCCTTCTTGACTCACTTCCTCTTAGCATCATCAAATCTTCAATTATCTTCTACACCTTTCACACTTTTTTTTTCACACTTTCTAACCCCCAACTTGACCTTTTATTTATATCTTTTATATTTTCAAGTAAGCTCAAATACAACTTAGAATAATTAATATTCATCTTCTCAGTCATCTAGAACCAACAGATGAATCAATTAAACTCAATATGTCAAGACAAGAAAAATCTTTCGTTAGCTGACCCTGCTCAGTAAACACTAACTCAGAAATGATTTTTCTATGTTAACCAACTAAGATCGATTAACACTACATATTCACATAGTTCCTTTGGTAACTAAATGATCTTAGTTAGCACTAGTTCCACCAAACATTTTGTTTATTAGCCGTGTGAACTTGGTTAACACTCATCTTCCACAAACTTTCCTTTGACACTCAAGTGAATTTGATAGACACTACCTTCTAAACTAGAAAAATGTTGAGATAATGGGTGTGGCACACATTGCATAATATTATTATTTTATTTTATTATGTAATATTTCACCTAGATAGATGTGCAACATGAAAAAAATTCTATGGGATATACTTGATAAGTTGTATTGTAACATTGTGATAATATTTTATGTAATAATTTAATATTGGAGAAAAGAATTAAATGTCCAATATTAAATGTGGGGTCAATGGGTTAGGTAGCACATGGTTTATGTAATACCACTTGGTGGTTTTGTGGAACTTGCAACTATATAAGGAACCACAAGGGTAGTTTTGTGTGTGAGAAGGAGAAGACAAAAGATAAGAGTTCAGTGGGACAAGGCTTGACAGGTTAGCCAAGGGACATTTGTGAAGGTTGGAAGCATGGCATGGGATGTGTGGATTCATGCTTATTCACATGGATTGCTTGGTAGTGGCTATGGATTTAAAGGCTTCCATATTTGTATTGCAATGGTGTTTTTGTTGAATAATACATGGTGTTTCCTAGGGTATATCTTGTGTCAAAATTTTGTGGGTATGTTGTCTATTCTCTTACTTGTGGATTTTAATTCCATGTTTATTTCGAATCTATTATGGATTATGCAGAAATTATTAAATTATTCTTTATTGCCAAGTTTCCTTACAAGTGGCATCAAAGCTATGGTTCTATTATTGTAAGCCTAGATTGAATCCATGAGAATGCATGAGAGGATAAAAGAAAAGGGCAAGATATATGAGTTTTCTATTGTAGATCTAATAGTTTTGGGTTTGTTGTTATGATGAGATGTTAAAATATTTGGGCATGTGAAATTTTTTGAACAAAAGAATTTTTTTGATGTTTCATTTAAATGAGGTTTTTGGGGGGTGGCTTGTGGTAATGACCTTCTGGGTAAAAATAGACCTCACCAATGGATCTGGGTTGATGTTTCCATAAATTTTGATAAATAATATGCCCTAGTTTGGCCATGTTTAGAGGAAATGAAAGTTTTTTAGTTTCAGGCCATGATGGCCATCAAATTTAATCCTGTCAAAATTTTTGTTACAAAAAAAAAAATTGCAACGAAAATGGTAAAAAAGATTATCTTAGTAAAACAACCATAGCTTTCTCTCAAAATATTGGATTTTAGAGTTCTTACACGTATTGGAAAGCTAATTTAGAGCACTACAACTTGGTTAGGCTTTGTTTTTGTGATTTTGAAACTTTGTCTAGTTTTAAGAGCCCTAAAGTCAGATGTCATTTATTTTGAGCACAAATTAGGGCATAACTTGGGTATAAAGAGCCAAATTTTAGACTTCAAGTAGTCAATGAAAAGATCTTGAAGAGCTCAACACATTAGTTTAGATTTGGTGTAGGTTTGACATGCTTTATTTGGTGATATATTGATCTGAATAGGTTATGGTATATATTTTGGCTATGGTAACATTGTGATTTTATGACATTGTATGTTTAGAGATTTGGATTTGATGTCATTATATACTCAGTTCATATTTTAGACTAGTCTCATGATGATATGGTTATTAGTATTTGGATTTGGATATGTATGATAACTTGTTGGGTGTACAAGTTGTGTAGTGTTGCAAGTGGTCTATACTTATAGGTTGCATTTATGGCTTGGATATGGGTTTTCTTTACCCATTGATCTTTCATTATTGATGCATATTCAGATTGTTGGCTTGGATTTGGGTTGTCTATGCTCTAAGTCACATGATTTGCTAATTTTTCTTCATATAGAAGTGATGAGATGTTGTTCTTCATGGTGGAGGATTGTGGTTGACTATTTTATGTTGACAGGTTGGAAACATTGAGAGATAGATGCTTAGTTCAAGGATGTGATCATGGTGTCATAGATTTTGACATGACATAATTGGATATATAGGTACATCCTTGATTTCTAATTTAGTTATGGTAGTATATCTTCTTAGTTGAGGATCATTGTTATTTGGTTTCTTTTGAGGAGCTCATCATGTGCACTTTGAGTTCTTTGATGGTTTGATGCTTTGGTTGATTCTAATGGTTAGAAGATGGATTTTTTCATCATGATGTAATGGATATCTTGGATACATGGTTTAGTGAAAGCTTATGATTGTGATGGGGTGATAGTGTAGGGTTAGTTCCTAGTTTGGTTTGTATCTTCTTAGTTTGGAGATCTTGGTTTCACTTGGTACTGACACTTTGGTTGTGTGAGTTTAGACCTAGAATATCTTCATGTAGGAGATGTATTTTATGATGCCATAGGTGACTTGGTACCACAATTGAGTGGAAATTTTTTGGCATTAATATATTTATTGAGTGTTTTCAAATGTTGAAAGTTTGTCTTAGATCCTATTGCTGCAAAAGTTTTTTTTAGATTTGCATGGTGCACTTGTTATCTTCATGGTGTGTGAAGATGGTTAGATCTTGAGGACTCATAAGATTCTTGATTATCTTTATGGTATGTGGAGATGGTTTTCTTCACGGTCTGTGGAGATGGTTATAGCTTGAGGACTCATAGAGTTCTTGGTAAAGGTGTAGTTTATACTTTCATTTGACATGTTATCCTTGGTGTGAGGATGGTTTCATTTTATGTCATGGTATACTGTTGATAAACATTTAGAATTGTGACATGTTATAGTATGTTCATATGGAGCATGTTATCTCTTTGTTTGAGATGGTAAGATCATGTTGTCATGTTTATGTTTGTGAGGCCATGATTGGAACTTTGACATTGATCTTGGTTTAGTTTCTTGGTATTGAGTACACTAATCATAAGTTGTATACTTCATGATATTTCTATGTTGCATTTGAAGTTGGCATGGATTTCTTGGTTATAGGTGCTCATGGATACTTAGAGATGCTGGTGATGCCAATTTCTCCTGGATTAGAGAAGTGTTTGTTGGGATAGTTGATGGTTTCAGTAGGAAGTCTGAGGGGTAGTCACCTAATATGGACTTGAGAGGAGATTTTTTTTAGATGATTCTTGGTTAGAGACTTGGATTTCTTGATGAGCATTCTCATTTCCCACTCTTGGTCTACTTGGAAATTTTTCTACTTGAGAGGTATAGCCCATTGTTTCTCTCAGTTGCATTATATTTATGCTTGTCTTTCATGGATATGGATCTTGAGCTATGGTACATGAGTTAGTTCTAGAGGGTTCATTTGAAAGATGGTTTAGAATTGGTTATCTCCATGTGCATATGTTGTTATGTTGGTTGATTTTGGGAGATGGTTTTATATTGGGCATATTCCTTGGTTTAGGAATGGCTATTCCTTGGATTAGGAATGGTTTTACGAGTTTGATCTTCTTGTGAGAGACTTAAATCCATGATTGATCATATGTTTTGGGTGTTGTTGTGGCTTCTTGTTGGGGTTTTATGAAGGAGATCATACTTTCATAGTTTACATCTAGAGGTGTGTGTAGAAGGACATGATACAGGTTATGTTTTGCATGGTTTCTCTTCAATGTTTAGTTTTATTTACATTATATTTGAGACTGGTTAAAGATTTTGATCACTAGTTTGTGCTCATGTATATCACATGAGAGATGGCATGGTTATTCCTTTATCACTTTCCTCTATTGGTTGTGGAGAATTTGGGAGAGTTTTGGAGACTTGTTATGAGAGTTTTTCTTGTAGGTTATTGGTTTATGTATTGTGGATGTCCTTGAGACTACATGGATTCACTTCTTTGAGATGTTGTGAGTGGATTGGTTATATATTTGATATTATCTTTTGTAGTGGGAGCTTCTTGGTATATATGTGGTAGGTATTGCTCTTAAGGCTTGTGATTGCAGGTTACAGATTGGATATGTTGGTGATGTGAGATTCACTTGTTATACCTTTGGAGGTATAGATAGTTGGATGGGTTTGGCACTTGGTGTGGGTGTTATTTCAGCTATGGATATTTTGACAACTACGGATACATGTGATTACCATTGTATTAGGTTTTATGTGCTTGGCATTACAATTGGTACAGTATTTTATGATCATCTAATGTGATAAGTTGGGTGGCTTTCTCTTTGGATGGCTTCTATGTATGTCTAGTGGTAGTGGCATAATAGGAGGTGAGATCATTCATGTTTGAAATGTTGGATACTTTGATTTTGTAGCAGGTACCAGGATGGAGCACTTGGCATACATTGATCCATGATGGTGGATTTTTTAGGACAGATTGTTCCCTTTTTCATTTATGTGGCTACAGATTGACCCTATGCAATTTATATAACAAGTGGGAGATTGTTGAGATAATGGATGTTACACACATTACATAATATTATTATATTATATTATTTAATTTTATTATGTAATGTTGCACCTAGATGGACATGCAACACAGAAAAATTCCCACGAAAAAATTCCCATGGGATATAATTGATGAGTTGTATTGTAACATTGTGATAATATTTTATGTAATGATTTAATATTGGGGAAAAGAATTAAATGCATAATATTAAATGTGCAATCAACAAGTTAGGTAGCACATGATTTATATAATACCACTTGGTGGTTTTGTGGGACTTGCTACTATATAAGCAACCACAAGGGTAGTTATTGTGTGTGACAAGGAGAAGACAAAAGGAAAGAGTTGAGTGGGACAAGGCTTGATAGGTTAGCTAAGGGAGCATTTGTGAAGGTTGCAAGCATGGCATGGGATGTGTGGATTCATGCTTATTCACATGGATTGCTTGGTAGTGGCTATGGCTTTGAAGGATTCTATGGTTGTATTGCAATGGTGTTTTTGTTGAATAATACCTGGTGATGGATGCTTTTGGAAGCTGAATTTTTTTCCCTCAATGAGAGTTTCCCAACGTATATCTTGGGTTACAATTTTGTGTGTATGTTGTTTATTCTCTTGCATGTGGATTTTAATTTTTTATTTATTTCAGATCTATTATGGGTTATGTGGAAATGGTTATATTATTCGTTGTTACCAATTTTCCTTACAACAAACTCTGGAACACTTGGTAGCCATAGAAATCTATCTTCAATGCCCAAGTGAGCTTATTATACACTAACTAACAATGATATGACATTGTGTGTAACATCAAGGACAATACAGAATTAATCAATTGTTTCAACAATCTTCCTCTTTGGCATTGATGAAAACACAACATGTCATAACATAATGAAATTTTTGAGCAAGAATAAAGTAATGAACATATGCTTAGTTTCATTTTGATTCTCATCCATGAGAACTCCCTCTATCAGTCTGAACTCTTTTTGTCTTCAATTTCTCCCTCTCTTAGAAAAATTCTATTTGCTAGAACTTCTTCCAAGTTCATTCTCCCTCTTTGAGAACTCTTTCTGTGTCAGCAAACTTTTCACAAAATTTCTATGAGATATGACAAAAAAACTCTCCCTCTTTGACATCTCATGCCAAAGACAATGTTTAGTTAATATCAATGTACCTCAAGTACTGATTCATTTGCAATATGCCCTTGTCAATATTGCACCAGCTGATTCATATTCAATAATTCTCTAGTTGATGCATCACTAAACTTTATTTAGTGAACTTTAGATAGGCGAATGACCCCTAGCTTACCTCTTAGATCTATAAATGCATCCTTAGGTAATAGCTTGGTGAATATGTCTACAATTTGTTCTTTTGTATTTACATATTCCAATATGACTTCTTTATCTTGTACCAATCCTCTCAAGAAATGATATTTTATAGCAATGTTCTTTGCTTTAATATGCATTACTAGATTCTTTAATATGTTGATTGCACTAGCGTTAACACGATATATAACGATGGGATCCTTGATCTATATCTTCATACCTATCATCAGTTGTTTGAATCAAACAATGTTAGAACAATTGACTGATGTTACCACATATTCTATCTTTGTTGTGGACTAAGATACAATTCTATTTCTTTCTTGTCCAATACACTAGTCTTTTACCAAGAAAGAATGCTCCACCACTAGTGATTTTTTTGTCATCAATATTTCTTGCCCAGTCAACATGTGTGAATACTTTTAAATCCAAATTGTCTTCTATTTTATACTATAAACCATATTCTTTAGTACCTTTTAGATATCTCATGATTCTTTTAACTACCATCATGTGATTTTCTTTAAGATTTGTTGAGAACCTTGCCACAATACTGACTATTAATGCAATATCAAGCCTTGTGTGAACTACATACTAAAATTTTCAAATCATTGATCTATATCTGATCTAATCTACTTCTTTCGAATCATCATTTTTGGAAAGCTTATGTCTAGTAGACATAGGGGTTCCTATTGGTCTAAATTAGTACTTTACTATTTTCACTTACTTAAGTTTACTTAGGTTAATGCATTATTTAATTATAATGCATTATTTTATTATTTTATTTATGAGACACTTAGCAGTTTGTGCAACCTTGTGAGTTGTCATGTTGACAACACAGGAGTATGCACCTCTATTTGAGCACATGGTGTCTATAACACTGTTTTGCATGTCCCACCCTCCTAGGCTTATCCTCTCATCACCGCACTTACTTCCATGCTTAATGGAGGATAATCCATATCTGGTGGACATGTGCTTGGTTGTATGACACATCATGATGCTAACTTCTATGCATTTTAGAAGCTCTGCTAAGGCCTTTATATTTAGGCACTCCTAGTGTACTCTATGCATCAAGTATTGAATACATTTTATTCTGATCATACTCTCTCCATTTTTGGTCTACAATTGTGCTTGTGTTTGAGTTCTTAGTTCTTGGGTGAATTTTTCCCTTAGAAAAATTCTTACATGGTATGAGAGCAACTTGAATATTTTCTCATCACAAGCCGTTCGAGACCTCTTGCTTGTTTCATCACCTCAGCCTGAATCTTGAGTGCTGTAGAAATTGGGAGCATCCAACACTAGATCTAACCTCTCCATTGCGTTCGAAACACTGAACCAGTGAAAATTGACTATAAGCATGCCTACTTTGGCCCATAGTTGACCATGAGGCAAATTTTTTTTTCGCAAATCGAAACTCGAAGGCCCCAATTTGCGGTATGGGTATGATCATTCTCCTGATCTGATTATTCATTTTTCGGATCTTAACTTCTCTGTTAATTTTCAAAAACATTTCATCATCGTTATATTTTGATTGCAAATTTTTGAAATTTTTTTAAGCCCTTCGGGCTAGTAGCAAAGAAAATTTTTGGGTAATCCCAGGCTGTTAGCTCTCGACTTGCACATTAGTACTTTGTGGCAGGAGGTTAATTTTATGCGGCAGACATAACATAAATTTTGCAGATCATATCGCAAACTATCACGGATCTGCACCAACCCCTGACTGGCCCACGACCAAGTCTCACCATTGGCTCTTTCACTTTGTATTGAATGGTGCACTATTTTTTGATTTATACAGCCTGCAGGCTTCCCACACCCACAATGTGGGATTAATCAGAGAATTTCGGCAACCGCAGAGCATTACTCAGCATCACAAATTTGCACATTTTGGTGGGGTCATTTGGATGCTTCGGTGACCACACAGTCACAGATCTCTGGACATGCATCGCTCTCTGTCACACCCGGTGCGGCACCCCATCAACCTCCAAGTGGTCAACAATTATTTGCTACAACTTGCACAATTAGCCTAAACGTAGTAAATCTAGTGAGCATCCAACACAGAAGTCCCATCAGACCATGTCAACAGATTGTACTTCACCTCATCATCCATCCATACTTTCTTTACAGTGATGATGTCACCATGACGTCTTGCTGACACCATCTGAGGCCACAGTTTTGCTAATGTCGTATTTTCAATGGATTAAATTTGATGCCCATCTGGATGTCATCCCAAGGCATTTTACAACTACATTGACAGCTATTTGACCATCAAATTTAACCTCACAATTTTCCTCCGGACCCTCTCCATATTGCTTTTCAGTTTGGTAGCCTGACTTTGCAAGCTCGTAACTTGTACATCTGGACTCTAATTCAAGTGTAATTTTTTTTGAAATCAGGTAGAATTTCCTAAATTTTTTAGTTGTGGTGTTTTTTTCTAATTTTGGTGCACATATTTTGCAAAAATTTCATTTTTTGGTGATTGTAATTGCATAATCCTACTTTTTGCAACTTCAGAAGCTCTGTACGGGCACATCTATTCACTTTTTCAAGTTTTATTTTTTTTGAAAGTGCATTTTTTTTGTCTACTTTCTAGATCTAAAGTCAAATTCTAGGGTTGTGTGGACAAAATTTCTCACTTTCAGAATTAGGCTTTCTTTGGCATTGTAAAGCTTTCATTCTTTTCAGAATTGTTGTAAAAGTAAGCTATAGTGCTTAACTGATAGATTTCAGCCTTATAAGGTAGTTGTAAAAGCCAAATCAACAAGTCCACTTTGTTTATTTTGACAAGTGGCCCATTATAAATGCACTATTTATAAAGTGCCAAAGCATCTTTTTTGGGGTGTCTTTTGATTGAGTGAAAAAGGGGGGGGTGTGTACATTGTTCTTGTGTCTCTATTTGGTGCTCTTTCATTTCTGCATCATGGGTTTTAAATGTCCTCCTTTCACTTCATGCAACTATACTACATGGAAAGATATTGCATGGAGTAGATTAATGGAAAAAGGATATAGTTTATATGTTGATGGTACTATTACCCAACCTACTAATGCTAAAGAACTCATTGATTGGAAAAGACAAGACCAACAAGCTTTAGGTGTTATCAGGAGTTGTGTACATGGGTATCTTCTCTTTCACATTAAAAATTGTTTAGAATCTAAGTAAGCTTGGGATAAACTTGAACAGTTGTATGGTAAAGTGGATGAAGAAAAGGGATTTCAGATTGAGGATGATCTACTTCTCTTAGATCCTAAGAATTATGACACAATTCAAGATTATATCATCAAAGTCAATGAGTATAGGGCACTTCTCAAAGATTGTGGAAATCCCATTAAGGATGATAGGTTGATTCATCACATCTTGAAGCAGCTACCTTCTCAGTACACCAACTTTGTTTCGAGCTTCAATAATCACAAGATAACCATGGGATCTGCTTACCAGAAGCCTTCCTTTGAAGGATTTACAGACATGTTGATTGTTGAACAATCTCACTTGGTGGATTTTGGACTTCTCAATTTATCTAAGACCAAAGCCTTGGTGGCTAGTGATGATTCCAAATCTAGTCAAGGGGGACAAACTAACAACAAGAAGAAGTAATGGAAGCAGAAAAAACAATCTGAGACACAACATGACTCCTCTCAACAAGGTGTTTCTTCTTCAAATAAGAAAGGAAGTAATGAAAAGAAGGACAAACTCTTTTGTGCATATTGCAAAAAGCCAAATCATGATGAACATCATTTCAAAACAAAAAGAATCGATGAGTTAGAAAATCTACTCAAGAAGAACAAGATTCAAGTGCCAGGTACTTCCAAGGATTCTACTCCAACCTCTTCGAAGGGTAAAGGTCAAGCACTTATGGCAAACTCAAGTTCTTCTTCAGAATGGATACTTGACTCAGGTGCCTCTTACCACATGGGTTCTTCAAAGCAAGACTTTTCTTCATTGAAGCAGTCAAAGGTACCACACATCTTCATGGGAGATGATGTAAAGATGGAAGTTGAAGGGAAAGGACATGTAGAAATGGGATATGGTGAATTCAAAGATGTTCTCTATGTTCCAAATCTAAGTTCTAGTCTCTTATCAGTTCACCAAATCACTCACCTTGGAGATGGTCATAAGGTTGAATTCCTTCCCGATTCAGTGATGGTGTGAAGTCTCAAAGATGATTCATTGGTAGCAGTTGGGAAAGTCAATGATAGCAGGAGGCTTTATTCCTTCTCCCATTTTGTGCCTAAGAGTTCTTCTCAAACCTTGTTAACTCACTCTAATTCAAACAACAACTTATGGCATGAGTGGTTTGGTCACCTTGACTTCCGCTCTCTTCAACAACTTTGCTCAAAAAACATGGTTAAAGGTCTACCTAATATCAACTTTTCTAAGGGGGAGTTTTCATCTTGTTCAGTGGATATGCATCTCAAGGAGAAGTATGATAAAGGGAAATCTTCTTGAGCTCCAATTTTTCTTCAGTTTGTTCACATGGTATTAGCAGGACCATTTGCAGTGACTTCAGTCAGCCAAGGCTACTACATACTTGCATTTGTTGATGACTTTTCTAGATTCACTTGGGTCTTCTTCCTTCATCATAAGAATGAATTGGTTCAGAAGCTTCAAGACTTCAACGCTCATGTTGAACGCAAGTAAAGGAAAGCCATCAAAGTATTAAGAGTGAACAATGAGAACAGATATGTTGATAGAAGACTTAAGAAATTTTGCAAAATTGAGGGGATTGATCTTCAAAACTCACCAGCATTTAGTTCACACAAGATAGATGTTGCAGCAATGAGGATTAGGACTCTCAAGACCATGGCAAGTTGCATGATTAAGGCCAAGTCTCTTGATCCTACACTTGAAGTTGAAGCCATTAGCAATGCTACTCACATACTTAATAGGTCTCCTCATCCACCCTTAGATGGCAAGACTCCTTTTGAGGCATGGTGTGGCAGAAAACTAGTTGTGAGTCACCTTAGAGTGTTTGGTGGTCCAGCATGGGAAAACCTATCTTCTAGGAGTTGCAAGGTACCGACACCTAGGCCTTGTACCTTTATTGGTTATGAAGACAATGCAAAGGCTTAGAGACTTCTTGATCTAGAGACTCATGAGATTTTTGTGGAGAAGGATGTTCACTTTGAGGAAATTTCATCGAGCTTGTCCTCTACTCCTCTCCGCACATCAGACATAGTGGAAATTGATAGTGACACCTGCAATAGTGCTTCAACAGGTTCAGACATGTGGGGTTCTGTCGACAGTTGCAGTGAAAGGTCACATCAGTCCAGTCCACATGCATATATTGCCACAGTGAAAGGTCCATCTTAGCATGGTACATCTCATCTTCCAACTCTAGCTTCATTTGACTTAGGAGATAGACTTGAGGACACACATCTTCTCATTGATGATGATACTTCTACAGTTGTTGTGAGGGCTCACTCTGACCCTCATGTCCATTCTCTACATGATCAATCTGAATAGGTTGGTGTGATTGTGGATCCTTATGAAAAAAAAATAACGGAGGGCTCTTTTTCAGTAGAGGAGACAGATGGTTCATTGGAATAGGTTCAATAGACATCCTTGCCAGATTTGCATTCATTCCTTTTAGCACAGTTGGAAGGGGTGAACTTCACCATCAGTATAGGGATACTTGAGCAGGTTTCAGAACCAGCACACATCTTCAAGACTTTACCTTGGGCATTGTTTCTTCCTAAGGGGAGGAACATCATTCTGCATTCTTGGACCAACTTCTTCATCGGAGGAGTTTTCACTTGTTGGCATTCTTCTTTTGGGGGGGGGGGAGCCTCTTCGGTCTCTCTTCCTTCTTTCATTCTCTTTTGTATATACTAGATGTATGTCGTAATGGGGGGGTCTTGATTACTCCATCCATCGATGCATCCTTCTCTATCTCTCTTTTTGGGGGAGGGTTTTTCCCATGAGGTTTTCCCTCTTTCCCTGCTTTATGTGAGATTTTCATTTTCATTATGTACATGGGTACCTAACATGGCCTAGTAGCCGGGACCCATTATGCATTTTCATCCTAGTTTGTAAGCTTAAGCGCATTCCCCTAAGTTGCAATTAAGGGGGGTGTTGGTGTATATTAGTACTTTACTATTTACACTTACTTAAGTTTACTTAGGTTAATGCATTATTTAATTATATTGCATTATTTTATTATTTTATTTATGAGACACTTAGGAGTTTGTGCAACCTTGTGAGTTGTCATGTTGACAACACAGGAGTATGCACCTCTATTTGAGCACATGGTGTCTACAACACTATTTTGCATGTCCCACCCTTCTAGACTTATCCTCTCATCACCACACTTACTTCCATGCTTAATGGAGGATAATCCATATCTGGTGGACATGTGGTTGGTTGTATGACACATCATGATGGTAACTTCTATGCATTCTAGAAGCTCTCCTAAGGCCTTTATATTCAGGCACTCCTAGTGTACTCTATGCATCAAGTATTGAATACATTGTTATTTTGATCATACTCTCTCTATTTTTGGTCTACAGTTGTGCTTGTGTTTGAGTTCTTAGTTCTTGGATGAATTTTACCCTTAGGAAAATTCTTACAGTTCCAACTATTCTTGAGTTTTCCAATCCAAATTTTTTTAGTATCTCCTTGATATATTTCAATTGAGTAATGTATATACCATGTTTCTTCTGTTGAATTTGTAATCCAAAATAGAATATTATTTCTTCCAACACAATCTTTTTGTCTAGTACTTCTTTGATATACAGACTACTGTTATCATTAGTTCTTTGTAAACCAATTTGAACCAAGTAGTTATGAAGTCTTTCATACCAAGCTCTAGGAGCTTTCTTGAGACCATATAATGCCTTGTGTAATTTGTAGACAATGTCCCTTTTTCTAGGATCTAAAAACCCTTTAGGTTGTTCAATGTAGACTTCCTCATCAAGAATGTAGATTTTACATCCATTTGATAAAATTTAAATCCTCTATGAGTTTCATATGCTAGTAAAGATCTAACACCTTCTAATCTTGCAATAGTAGAAATTTTTTTCACCATAATCAATACCTTCTTCTTGAGAATAGCATTTACATACTTTCAAAACTTTTCCATCTTCAGTTATCTTGTTTTTGAATACCCACTTTGTGCCAATTACATTTTTATTCTTAGGTCTAGGAACAAGAGTCCAAGTTTTGTTCTTCTCTATCTATTTTATTTCTTTATTCATTACTTCAATCCAACTTTCATTATCCAATGCATCTTTAACATTTCTAGGTTTAAATTCAGCAATTAAGCATGTACCTTTCAATTTGCTTCTTGTCATTGTTCCATCTTATTTGTCTCCAATGATTTGATCAGGTCCATGATGCCTTCTAGCATACCTTGCTAACATAAGATCTTTGGATTTGGAATTAGTTTCAATGATTTCATCATAAACTTCATTATTAAACTCAAGTCTGATTATCTATGACTTGGGTCCATTAGACTCAGTTTGCTTTAGCTCAATAGCTTCTAACTCAAGTCCTTCAAGTTGTGACTTAGGTTGCACTATCTACAACTCAATAGCTATTGGATATTTTGGGGACTTGGGAGGTGAAACCTCCTTTCTTTTAGATAGATTTGGTAGGGTATTATGTTCATAGTAAACAAATCATATATAATCCTCAGGCTCTTTTTTTCTTTCTTCTTTACTCTTTTCTACAAACTCATTGATTCTCACATGTGCACTTTCTATGGTTTTATGACTAGATAAATTCAAATATTTGTATGCTTTAATTCTATAGGAATATCTTAGGAATATTTTTTCATCATCTTTGACATCAAATTTGCATTTTCTAGATTCTTTCAAGATATAATATTTGATACCAAATACTTTAAGGTAAATTACATTAGGTTTGTAGCCATACCATAGTTCATAAGGAGTTTGATTTGAGTCTTTTTGGAGTTGTAGTCTATTCTAGTGAGGTGTACCAAGAGATGATACTTGTCTTTTAATTCTTTTTTCAATGCAAAATTTATTGAATTCATTGGAGAAGAATTCACCACCTTTGTCTGATCTCAAACATTTAAACTTCTTTCTAGTTTCTTTTTCTACTCTTCCTAGATACCACTTCAATTTTTGAAAAGCTTCTAATTTTTCTTTTAGATAAATTATAGTCATCAATGAAAAAAATGGAAAAAATTTCTTCACTATAACTCTCTATTCCAATAGGTCCACATAAGTTTGTATGCACAAGCACTAATACTTCTTTAGAATGATAGTTCTTTCTTTTGAAACTAGCCTTTCCCATCTTACCAATTTGGCAATTTTTGTATAGACACATATTATGTTTCTTCAAGATAGGAATACATCTTACTCTTTTATGTTTTCTTATCTTCACAAGATTATCAAAGTTTACATGACATAATATTTGGTGCCATAACCAAATTTCTTCTACTTGAGTAATAAGACATGAACTTTTATCTAGATCAAGATAAGATAGATCACATTTTGTTTGTTTGCCAAATCCAACCACATTTCCTTTTTCATCTAGTAGTTTGGTCTTCCCATTCATAAATTCTACCTTGAATCCAATGTTATTCAACTGTGTCATACTTAGTAGATTATGCTTTAGTCCTTCAACCCAATAAGATTTATCATATATAAGTTCATTGGTCAAAGACATACATCCTCTTCCTTTTATGTAACAAGGTTCATTATTTCCAAATCTCACACTACCACCATCATAATATTCCATGTACTCAAATTTTATTTTATCTCTAGTCATATGATGTGAGCAGCCACTATCAATAATCCAAGTATCATTTTTTCTAACATGAGAGATAAGTTCCATCTTATCTCCTTCATCATTATATTCATCTTTTAAAACAATATGTACCATTTCATCTTCACTATTATCAGAATCTTTAGCCATAAAAAATATTTCTTAGCTTTTTCCTTGTAGTTCTTGAATTCCTTCTTGCCTTTGTACTTATTTCTTTTTTACCCATCCTTGTTTTATCTATTTGGACACCTAGCACCAATGTTACCAATTTCTTCACAAGAAAAATAGATTAGAGGAATCTTTCCTTTGGAATATTTCTTTGCAAGTAGAGCTTCAACATTTTCAAGATCACTATCAGAAATTTCTTTTGTTTCTTCTTCACTTCTTTATTGATTGGCCTTTGATTTATAACTCTTTTTCTTGAGTGAGAGTTCCACTTCAAATGTAGACTCAATACCTTTGGAACTAGGAACATAGTTATCATAGTTATCCAACTCAAAAGATGTCAATCTTCCAACTAGAGCATCTAAATATATTTTATTATTTGGATCACATCTCATCTCTTGAATATTAGACACTCAAATTTCATAGATAGGAAGAAGAGTTCTGAGTACCTTTCTTGTAATTTTTTTCTCATCAATGTCTCCTCTAGATTCTTTGATTATACTCACACTTGCTTTGATTACTTCCACATATTTTGCAATATTTTCATCTTCTCTCATTTTCATCTAATCAAATTGACCTATGAGAATTTCTTCTTTAGCTCTTCTTACATTATCATCTCCTTCATAAATGTCTTTTAGTTTGATCCATATTTCATGAGCTGTTTTGTAGTCTTTTGCATGACTAAGAGTAGATGAAATATCAATCATCATGATGTTATGATTCTTCTTTTCAACAATATCTTCAATTGATAATGTTCCAAAAGGGGTCTTGTATTTAGTATCAAGATATTGACAACCTAAATCACTAAAGATTTCCAAATGTAATCTCATAAGTCCTTGTCATGTTGTAAAGTTGTCTTAGTTTAGCTTGAAAATCTCTCTTCTATAAGACATCCTGATCTTTAACTTAAGTCCTTGAAATCTTCATTGCAAGCACCAAAAGATTTGTTACCAATTTTTAGAAATATAAGAGGAGTAACTAAGAGGGGAGGGGTGAATTAGTTGCTACAAAATAAATCCTAGATCCCTTAGATGTCAATACAAAATAAACTCTAAAAAATAAACTTTGTTAATGCTCAGTAAACAGATTGAAAATGTTGTAACTCTGTAAATACTGAGATTTCTCAGCAAACACTTAATATGAAAATGTTGAAATGTTTATTTATAATTAATTTAATTTAGTTTAGTTGTAAACACATAAAAGAAATAGCATGAACACATTTGACACCAAGATTTAACATGGAAACCTAATTTGAAAAAACAACCAATTGCAACTAGTTACTTATTTTCACTCTTTTGAAGTGAGCCCTATTAGGAGCCAACCCTATTAAAGGTTACAATACACACTCCTAGGTGTGACCCTATTGGAGGATTTAATCACCCTGTTAGGAGTGGCCTTGTTATAGGTTTTTAGACACTTCAATAGAAATATCACCATGTTAGAGGATTTATAAATAGCTATTAAGACAAATCTATTAAGATATTTAGATCACTACTACAATAGTTATAGAGTAAAAATGACATGACCTAATATGGATGCATGATGCAGGGAGGCTGGGAGTAACTAAGGCCAATAGACACACTCGACTATCCAAACCACCATGCAATAGTTAACAGAATGAAAGAAAACACAAAAGAGAATACGACTATAGAGAGAGAGAACAATATTCTTTATTGATTCATGAAAGTATCACCATACATGCCTAGTTGTAAGGCCTTTTGGGTTATAGCCAGATACAAAATACATTCAAGTCCAAGATCCAGCTTCAAGTTTAGATTTCCATCAATTATATACCATCAAATATGATTAAGACTCTATCTAAGACCCCTACTTATACTAGTATATTCCACAAGTCAGTCCATACTGCTAAAAAGCTAAAATTAAATACTTGAAGAGCCACTTGTCAGCCTACATCAGCAATTAAATGTCCATAAATCTATATCCAAGAAAATTTTTGATATATCCTAGCTTTAATTGAATTAGAAATCAAACTTCAAAATATGTATATTAATTTAGGTCCTCTAAAACTTTGTAAAGGTGAAAAGTTTGATTCACCAAGGATAATTGTGCATCCATCCTAAAAGTCAAGCACGGAAAATTGTCATGCAGAACTACTAGAAATTGATACTCTGGGATAATTTCCATATCTCCCAACTTATGAAGAATTAGAACCTTATCCTTTGATACAAGAAACTAATCTAGGCCTTCTTCAATTTCTCAAAATTTCATCCTCGTATTCATTGTGAAAAATTAGTTACATGGTCTGCAATAGGCACCCAAAAACTAGAAAAATAGAGTTCCAGTAGCAAGGTAAAAATTGAAAACATGCAGGATAGTAGTGCAACCTAGGATGCCTCTACACCAGACAACTAGGGTTGGAAGAAATTATTCTCTTGAATCATTGAGATGTCACAACCTAAGCTAAATCCAACTCAGATTAAGAAATCCATGAAGCATCTTCCATAGGTTTGTTCTTCCACTTCTCTACATATTCATAATAATCTTTTCCCCTTGTGCTCTTACCAACTCTTTGATCCAATATCTATTCAACTTCTTCAATTTTCTTCTTAGGATAGTCCTCTAATATAATAAATTCATCATTTGGCTCATGATACTTGTATAAATCAGCAAAATTGAATATTGGAGATATATCCATGTCATTAGGTAGCTCAATTTCATAGGCATTTCCACTATCAAACTTCTTCAAGATCTTACAAGTTCCAAACTTCTTCATCTTCAACTTACTGTATAATCCAATAGGAAACATCCTTTCTTTAGATGAACCATCACCTTATCACCAACTTGAAAATCATGATGTCGCCTAGAGTGATCATCATTCTCCTTATACTTCTGATTGCTTTGTTCTATCCTCAACTTCACTTCCTTATTGTTTATGAGAGTAGTCCAAGGATTGCACCGGAGCTAAGAAAGATGGAGCAAGGGGAGAGGAGAAGTGTTGAGGTAGAAGAATGTTTTGAACATGTCAAGAACCTTTATGAGGAGGTACATGCACATATTACCAAGATGAACCAACATTATAAGGCTAGGTCAAATCAAAAGAGGAGACATATGGACTTTCAAGTTGGGGATTTGGTTATGGTATATTTGTGGAAGGAATGATTTCTAGTGGGTACCTACAACAAGCTGAAGATGAAGAAATTTTGCCCCTACAAAATTTTGAAGAAACATGATTTAGGAAATGCATATGAGGTGGAGTTTCCAGATGGGATTCATAGTTCTCCTATTTTTAATATTGTAGATTTAATAGAATATCATGAAGATGGTGTAGATGAGGATTTGATGTTGGACCCATGTACAATTCCTACTTCTAACAAGGAAGACATAAAAGAAATTATGGATAGTCATGTGGGTCAGAATGCTAGAAATAGGTAGTATGCAAAACACATGGTGAAGTGGAAAGGATGACTAGTAGAAGATTCAACTTGGATATCTACAATAGAGGTTTCCCATTTGGATTTTCCTCTACTAGCTATAAAGTGATAGGGTTACTTTTCAATCTATCATGGGTGTCTAATGCAGGAGCATCTATTGGTGTAAGGGAAATACTATATCACCCAAAAATATGCTTAGTTTATGTTTATGTCTACAAATATAGGTTCCAACTCTCATAGTTCCACTATTGGTTTTCTAGGTTAGAGTTTTGAGAACCTTGAGATACATGCCAATGTAAAAAATAAATTATTTTTTAATTGAGCCATAATTATGATGAGTTAGAGTGGGTAAGCTAGAGGGATGATTATAATTGTAGTTTAAAGAACTCCAGAAAAAGAATCTAGTCAAAAGGCTTTACAATCTGAAAGTTATTGTAGTTTTAAGTTGCCTAGAGACCTCCTTAGACCACTTCAAAGTCAGATTTGAGGTACTAAATGGCCTCATATAGGCCCAGAAAATGGGTAATAAGTAAAAATAGTCCATAGGACTATAGAGCTCTTGTAGAGCTTTCTAGAGATGTTAATGGTTCATAGATTAGAGTCTTGGATCAAAGGTTATGCCTCCCAAAAGTTGGACTACCATTTTTGGATTCTTCTAATTTTATAGAAACTTCTAATGTAATTTTTATAACCTTTTTTTTTTGGTAGTGGATGCCAAATGGCATACTCTAGAATGTATTACTAACCCTAAACCTAATAGGGGTTAATTAAGAACATTTATGGCATTGTAAAAGTAGTTTTTCGGTGGAGTTTGGGAGAGGGTACTCTGAGGAGGATTTTTCTCTAGAATCATACCATTGTAAGCCCATAGGGCATGTATTTGAGTATATTTTTATTGTACTAAATGTAACAGCATATCACTTCTGATAATATATTTCCCTTTTCCTATTGCATTCATTTTGGTTTTCATTCATGCCCTCATCAAGGGTAAATCCTTTGAATTAAGGTTGACCTAACAATCATTTGTAAATCTTTTAACTAGGTGACATTCCAAGTGAATGGTCTAAAGTCCTCTAACAAGGCTCACTCCAAATAGGGTGATTAAAATCCTTTAATAGGTTCACATTTAACAATGTGTATTGTAACTTTTAATAAGGTTCACCTTTCATAGGGCATCACTTCAGAAGAGTGAAAAAGAGTAGCATGTTACTAGTGGTTTTTACCAAATTGAATTTCCATGTAAATCATTTTGTCAAGTGCGTTGATGATTTTGTTATGTTTTATATTTAAATTTTTGTAAGTTGATTTGACAGTGACCTACAAGTTTTAAGTGATTGCATAATCCAATGGATGCATGCATGATGATAAATGCTTATGGGTTCTCTAAGTTGTGAAAATTTTTATTTATACATCTAGACCTTGGATAATTGATTCACCCCTCCCTACTCTCCTTGTTAGCTATTCTAAAGTATTCCGACAATATATAGGTCCAAAAGGCTTACAATTTACATGTTAATTCATTTGTGGATTTATATAATCTAACAAATTTTTAGAAGTATGATTGTGAATTTATATAATCTAACATAGTCCAAAATTTACATATACAAGCTACAAGACATATTGAAGGTGACACAAGCTAGGAAAGAGAAGGTTGGTTAACACCATCTTGGTTCTGATGGATTTATTAAACTTCACTCACACCTTGTAAGTAGTAGTAAATAAAATTTCAAATCAATTTTTTTAAATATAAAATTAAAAATAAGTAATACATTAATTATTGATGATAATATGAAAAAAAAATATAGGGCATTTAATTTAATCTAGCACCCATGGAAGAGAAAAACCAAATTAGCTTCAAACGAGGCTATAAAGTAGTGGTTAACTGCCAGCACACAAATTATAATGGTGAAATAGGTGTAGAAGATTCTAGTGCATTAGTTGACACACAGGTAAATAGGCCTAATGAATAATAATAGTAATTGAGAACTTCATGAGAATAATCTATTTGATGTTAATTTTGAACAATGATAACAATGTATGCATGAAATTTCCTTGCAGCCCACTACTCCCAACATAGATCTTAATCATGATGATGAAGGCACAAATCTTACACATGATGAAGACCTCTACATGAATCACAATGATACAAGTACATATTCAAACTCTATTGAAAATTAATAATGTAATTATTAATAAAATTTAACATCTTAAATTGCAATTGGTGTAAGCTTTATGTGATATTTTTTGAGTATGCAGAGTGTGATGTTAGTGTTGAGTATGTTTAGGTTGGAGTTGAAAAAAATATGATAGTAAATGATGTGGCACTATTAGGGAAAGAAAAATCCCTATTATTTTCTTTAGATTAATGAAATACTTATAATATTAAAAAATATTATTATTAAACCCATTTATTTCTTGTTGTAGGAGCGCATCAACCTTGTCCTCAAAAAAGAAAACAGGAAGCCTCATGTCATAAGATCATAACCACAAGAGCCACAAAATTCCAAAGATAGTCACAATGTGCCTATTAACCATTATCTTGAAAAATATAAAAAATAGAAGAAGAAATGAATGTTGAAAACCTTGTTTAATGATGAATGTGTTGATGGATTTTTATGAATGTTGCTTATTAATGAATTTTATGTTATCGATTATTGTTATGTGATTATAATGATTGATGTGTTCACAAATTATTGATGAATTTTTATAGGTATTAATGAATTATATGTCCTATTAACAAAAAATATGTGAATATTGTTGAAGAATGAAGAAGATTTATTGCAAAGAGGGAATTTTTTGTTAAAGAATGTTTTCAATCATTTTTTTGTTATTGATGTCAAAATTGCTATTTCCTAGAATGAAAATTACTTCTAAGATCCAAGTACTATCACTTCATTGATTGATGAAGAGGATTTAATCAACAAGATGTAACAAAAGCACCTAAGGGAAAGGTTGAGTTATGGTTTTGTAATGAAGTGCAAGGATCAGTTAAGACAATGATAAAATGATGTATTGATAATATACTTGAAGATATAGAGGTTGGCCATACTTAGAAAAATTGGAGGAATAAGTTGCAACAAGTTTGATTGCTAAGCTTAACTAAGTTCATTAGTGAGTGCCAAGCAAGCTAGTTTAAGCCGAGCATATTTTTAGTTAGTGCCAAGCAAATGAAAAATCTAGTATGTGCTGAGTTATACAGAAGGAGCCAAGCATGTTTAGGTGTTGAGAAAAGTAGTAGGTGCCAAGTGTCAAAAAATATTAGTGGATGTCGAGTGAATCCACAGTAACTGTCGAGCATCAGTAAAATGTAGTTGATGCTGAGTAACACAGTATGTTTCAAGCACCAAAATTTCAATAGTGTCGAGCTATTGCATTATTGGTAAAGTCAAAGATTCATCAAATCTGAGCTAACAAATTTTTTACCTTGAATTTTTTGAACTAGTTGGATGATAAGGATGATGAGCTGGTTGCACAAAATTTTATGTAAACTATTTTTGAGTGAATTCAAGAGGATTCTCCATAATTTTTATAGAAGGAACAAGATTTAGATTCAGTGAATCCTACATAATCCATTCAAACTAAAATTAAAGGAGGGAAGAATTTAGTGGGAAAAGCAATTTTAGACTTCTATTGGAGTCATAGGCCAAGAAGCTAGAGCTGTTGGTGTGCCAAATTGCAAAATTGTTGAAAGGTGTCAAGGAGAAGGCATCAAGAGGAGAAGGAAGAATAGAGCACAAAGATTCTACTTCGATAAGTTGGTCATATAGGACATTGTATTAGTACATCAAGCATGGATACTCAAGGAGATAAAGCTTGAAATAAGGATAAGTTGTTAGAGTTGTAGAGGCTGAAAGCCAAGAAATGTTATGAGCTAAATTGTGATCTAAAATCTACAAGATAAGTTGTGAGTTGTATCAGGTCAAAAAGCCCTTTTTGTTATTCTCTAAAAATTATGTAAGCTAAGGTAAAATCCTATGGACTTAGGTTGGTTTAACAACCATTTGTAAATCTTTTAACAGGGTGACATTCCAAGTGAATGTTGTAAAGTCCTCTAACAAGGCCCATTTCTAATAGGGTGGTTAAATCCTTTAACCAGATCACATTTAATAGTGTGTTGTAGCCTTTAACAGGGTAGGCCTTTCATAGGGCATCACTTCAAAAGAGTGATAATTGAGTAGCATGTTACTGGTGGTTTTTCTTAAATTGGGTTTCCACATAAATCACTGTGTTATCTATTGATCTTTCATGTGTTATGCTTACATCTTGATTTTTAGTAACTTGCTAAGTAAGAAAAGGTTAAGCTTAGATGTATGAATAGTTTAATAGGCTTACTTTACTTGATGGAAAAGTTTGAATTGGACATTTAGACCTTGAATAACTTATTCACCCCCCCTCTTAGTTATTCCAAATAATTTCTAACAATTGGTATCAAAGCCATCTTCTAATTTAGTTTAAAAGTACTAGAAGTAGGAAGATCAAAATTTCCAAGAGAGAAGTTCCCAAGCTCAATAGAGACAACTTCACTAGATGGCAAAGCCTAATGAAACTACACCTTGGATCAATAGGTGATTATGCAAAAACCTCAATTGGAGTGGAACATGTAGATCCAACTAGAGCTATTACTACAGATGATTTGAACAAAAGGAAGGAGCATGATCAAAAAATGTTGGAGATTGTCTCTACCCTCAACTATGCTGAATTTGATGACATCAAGGGATGTGACTCTACCTTCAAGATATGGAAATCCCTATCAAATATCTATGGACGAGATCTGAATGTTCAAAGAGAAAAGAGAGAAAGCCTCAAAAGAAAGTTTGATGACATGAAAATGGAGGAAGGTGAGAGTGCTACTTAATATGCCTTTAGAATGAAAGAATTAGTAAGTGTAATAAGAAGTTTGGGTGGTCAATTGGAAGATGATACTGTTAATAGTAAATACTTAATAACCCTACTCCCTATCTATGCTATTAGAGTTTTAGCCATCCAAGACTTAAGATGTGTCCCAGGAAATTAGTTAACCTTTGAAGGTATAGTGGGAAGACTTACTACATTTGAATTGTCAAAATTTGATAACTACAAACCTGAGAATCTTGAATCTGCTTTCAAGGCCAAGCTAACATTAAAAGATACTGAGGAGGTGAAATCAAAGAAGAAGAGAAGAAAAGGAAAACATGTCTCCAGTGATAGTAGCACAAATGAGGAAGATGTAGAACAATTGGAAGCACTACTGGCTAGAAGATTCCATAGAAGCAAATGTAAATTCAAACGTAAGCTTCCTATAATTTGTTTTAATTGCAATTAGATAGAACATATTGCTACAAGGTGTACATAGAAGAAGAACTTCAAAGAAGGAAACAAGTACCAGAACAAAAGAAAAGGTGATAGCAGAGATTAAAAGGAAAAAGGAAAAAGATGCTACATTGTTGAAGAATATTCTAATGAGAATGAATATGAAGTAGTCTATGTAGCCATGAAGGATGAATTAGATGAAGATGAGGCAACAACACTGGTAACCTATGTGAACAAAAATGAAAAATGGATCATAGATAGCGGATGCTTATATCACATGATAGGAGACATAAGTAAGTTTATTACCTTTACTCAGTATGATGGAAGTAGTGTTAGATTTGGAAATGATGCTCCATGCCAAATCAAAGAAAAAGGTTCTATCAAACTTATAGAGAAAATTACAAGTGATAATGCATACTCTATTGAAGTATTGAACTATAATTTTCTGAGTGTATCACAATTAGGAAATGTAGGTTGCAAAGTAGAATTTGGAAACAAAACTATCAAAATCTATGACATTGATGGAAATCTGATAGGAAAAGGAGAAAAAACTAGTAGTAATCTATTTAACCTAGATATGGAAGATGCAACCTATCTTATTGTTAGACTTGATGATGTTTGGTTATGGCATAAAATGTTATGTCATGTTAACTTTGGCAATCTGATTAGCATCAACAAAAATAAGAAAGTCAGAGGTTTTCCTAAGTCAAAGAAGCCTAAAAATACCATGTGCAAACAATGTCAACTAGGAAAGATGACCAAGTCAAGTTTCAAAAGCAAAGCCTACACTTCCAAAAAAGTTTTAGAACTTGTTCATATAGACCTACGTGGCCCAATAGAAGTATAAAGCTACCAAGGAGATAGATACATAAATCTATTTGTAGATGACTACTCTAGGATGCCATGTTCTTAAAATAAAAAACTGATTTATTTCAAATGTTTGAGTGGTATTTGGACAAGGTAGAGAAAGAAACAAGAATGATTCTAAAGTGCCTAAGGTTAGACAGAGGAGGAGAGTTTACATCAAAAGAATTTGAGATATTTTGTAATGATAAAGGAATTAAAAGACAAACATCAACACCAAGAACTCCACCTTAGAATGGTATTGCTAAGAGAAGGAATAGATCAGTGATAGACTATGTTAGAACATTAATGATGGAGAAAAATGTTGTTCTAAAGTATTGGAGAGAAGCTATAAGTACTATTGTTTACAACTTGAATTGAGTAAAAGTTAAGAAAGCTATAAATGCAACACCTTTTAAATTATGGTGTGGTCACTCGCCTAATGTAAAATATTTCAAAGTGTTTGGTTGAAAATGCTATATTCTTAACAATACCAGGAATGGCAAGTTTGATGCAAAGAGTGATGAAGGGATATTCCTTGGATACTCCACTAGAAGCAAAGCATATAAGTGTTTGAATACTATCACTAACAAGATTGTGGAGACTGCAAATGTAAATTTAGATGAGCATGAAGAAGTCCAAGTTGATGAATCCAATAAACCAAAAGATTATAGATCCTTTGTATACTTCTATGAAGGAATGTGTACTGAAGATGAAGCTACCAATCAAGTTGGGAATCAACAAAAAATTTCACTATTAGCCAAGTCACAGCTAGTGAATGTTGAGCCACATTCAAAAACCAAGTTGCGGAATGAAAAAAATGAACATTCTAACTCTAAAATTAGTACACATGAAAGAGACAATGAAATACTAGATGGTGATGTGCAAAGTGACTCTGAAGCTAAAGGAGCAAACATGGAAAGAAGGACATAACCAAGACTATTCAAATATGTGAGAAGACATCACCCTACAGAACAAATCATTGGTGACAAGGAAGTAGGACCAATGAAAAGGAATAGACTAAGGAGTGAATCATGTCTACTGAGAAAGGTTGAGCCCAAAATAGTGAAAGATGCACTGCAAGATGGAAATTGGCATAAAGCTATGGAAGAGGACAGAGATCAGATTCAGAAGAACAAAACCTAGACCCTAGTTCCTAGACTAGATGATAAAAATGTAATTGGTACCAAATGGGTCTTTAGGAACAAACTTGATGAGAATGATGAGATAACAAGAAATAAGGCTAGACTAGTTTGCAAAGCCTATACACAAGAAGAAGGATTGAACTATGGGGAAACATTTGCCCCTATTGTAAGAATGAAAGGGGTAAGAACACTGCTTGCATATGTTACTTACAAAGGTTTCAAAGTCTACCAAATGGATGTAAAGTCTACTTTTTTGAATGGAATAATAAAAGATAAAGTCTACATAGAACAAAAAAAGGGATTTGTAAATGACAACAACAAGGATATGGTTTGCAAATTGCATAAAAAACTCTATGGTTTGAAGCAAGCATCTAGAGCATGGTATGAGAGACTGCACATATATCTTTTGAAGATAGGATTTGAGAGAATAGATGACAATAAAAACCTATACATCAAAGTAGAAAAAGGTAAAAACATTTTGATATCTGAAATCTTTGCTAATGATATAATATTTGGAGTAAAAGATGTCCTATGCAAAGAATTTGCTGATCAAATGAAACATGAGTTTGAGATGTCAATGTTTGGAGAAATCAAATTTTTTGTTGGATTGCAAGTACATCAACTAAAGCATGGTATATTTGTGACCCAATCATAATACATCAAGGAGATACTCAAGACATTTGGATTAGAAGATTCAAAACTAGTCAGTATACCAATGGTAATAGGACATAAGTTATCCAAGAATGATGAGTCGGCTGAAGTGAATCAGACAATGTATAGATCAATGATTCAAAAATTGTAGTATGTTATAAATAGTACACCAAACATTGCATTAGCTATTGGAATAGTGGCAATATTTTTTGCTAACCCAAGAGAGAATCATTTGATGGTAGTAAAGAGAATACTAAGGTACTTAAAAAGAACTAATGACTTTGGTTTATACTACAAGAGAAGTGAAAGGTTTGATTTGAGAGCCTACACTAATGTATATTGGGGAGGCAATATTGATGATAGAAAAAGCACCAGTGGAGGAGCACTTTTCTTAAGAAAAATATTGAATACTTGGACTAGATAAAAGAAAAGTTGCACCTCACAGTCCACAGCAAAAGCTGAGTATGTTGTTGCTGCTATCAATTGCACCAATATTGTATGGATCAAAAATCTATTGCAAGGTATGAAGGAAGATGTAACTAAACATGTGATACTATATTGTGATAAAAAAAGTGCCATCAACATATCAAAGAATCATGTGATGCATGTCAAAACAAAGCATATTGCAATTAAGTATCACTATGTAAGAGAATTGGTGGAAGACAAGCAAGTGAGAATGGAATATGTGAGCTCAAAAGAATAGATTGTTGACATATTCACCAAAGCACTACCTAAAGATGCTTTTGAGTATCTTAGAGGTAAGTTAGGGGTGATAACCCTAACCAAGGCTACTTAAGAAAAAATGAGACTGCCCTACATCAAATGAGTTAATTGTTGACATATTACAAATTGATGCAAAGGATATTTAGTTTAGGATCATGCTTGAAGTAATCAAAGTGCTGAAGTTTCAAAATAGTCACAAAGCAAGGTGATAGAGGGAGAAATTGGAGTTCTTAAAAATCCTACACTTGCATGTTAAAATGTTGAGATAATATGTCTTTGGCATTATTGTCAAAGAGGGAGAAGTAGCAAAAAACTGATCAAAAGATTTTGATTAGTTATGATCAACAACATTTGATGATCAATAACATTTAATTGGATAGAAGGAGAAGTAGCAAGTAACTGATCAAATCTAAAAGATCAAATGAACAAAGGGAGAAGAAGGATGATCAGGAAGATATAGTAGAAACGAAAGAAACATGATACAATAGCTAAGAGGGAGAAGCAGAAGCAAAGTAATCAGGATAGTAGATCAGAGAGGGAGATGTGAAAACTCATGGTAACACATTTTTATTTTTAGCATTTAATTTACTATTTTAAGCTAGTTGGAATTTTGATAACTTGGTTTATTAGTTTAGTTTTCCATCAATTCGAAAGAGGGAGATTGTTGTTAAAGAATGTTTTTAATCACTATTTTGTCATTGATGTCAAACCTACTATTTTTTGGAATGACAGTTCCTTATAAGATCCAAGTACTATAACTTAGTCGATTGATGAAGAGGATTTAATCAACAAGATGTAACAAAAGCACCTAAGGGAAATGTTGAGTTATGGTTTTTTAATGAAGTTTAAGGATCAATTAAGACAATGCTAAAATGATGTATTGATAATATACTTGAAGATATAGAGGTTGTCCATACTTAGAAACATTGGAGGAATATGTTGCAACAAGGTTGACTGCTAAGCCTAACTATGTTCATTAGTGAGTGCCAAGCAAGCTAATTCGAGCCAAGTATATTTTTAGTTAGTGTCAAGAAAATAAAAATCTAGTGTGTGCTAAGTGATATAGAAGGAGTTAAGTGTGTTTAGGTGCTGAGCAAAGTAACAGGTGCCAAGCATCAAAAAATCTTAGTGGATGCCAAGTGAATCCACAGTAGGTGTCGAGCATCAGTAAAACATAGTTGATGCTAAGTAACATAGTATATGCTAAGCATTAGAATCTCAATAGTGTTGAGCTGCTACATTATTGGTAAAGTCAAAGATTTGCCAGATCTAAGTCAACAAAGTTGTTACGTTGAATTTTTTGAACTAGTTGGATGATAAAGATGATGAGCTGGTGGCATATAATTTTATATAAACCCTTTTAAAGTGAATTCAAGAGGATTTTTCATGATGTTTCTAGAAGGAACAAGATATGGGTCAAATTCAATGAATCCTACCTAATCCATTTGAACTAAAATTATAGGAGGGAAGAATCAAGCAAGAAAATCAATTCTAGACTTCTATTTAAGGAGTCATAGGCCAAGAAGCTAGAGCTGCTAGTGTGCCAAATTACAAAGTGGTTGAAAGGTGTCAAGGAGAAGACATCAAGAGGAGAAGGAAGAACAAAGCATAGAGACTCTTCTTTGATAAGTGGTCATATAGGAGATTGCAATGGTACACTAAGCATGGAGACTCAAGAAGACAAAGCTTGAAGGAGGACAAGCTATTAGAGTTGCAGAGATTGAAAGCCAAGAAATGTTCTAAGCTAAATTGTGATCTAAAATCTACAAGATAAGATGTGAGTTGTATCAGGTCAAAAAGCCCTTGTTGTTACTCTCTAACAATTATGCAAGCTAGGGTAAAGTCCTATGCACTTAGGTTGGTTTAATAGCCATTTGTAAATCCTTTAATATGGTGACATTCCAAGTGAATGTTCTAAAGTCCTCTAAATAGACCCACTTCTAATAGGGTGGTTAAATCCTTTAACTAGGTCACATTTAACAGTGTGTTGTATCCTTTAATAGGGTAAGCCTTTCAGAGAGCATCATTTTAGAAGAGTGAGAATTGAGTACCATGTTACTGGTGGTTTTTTCCAAATTTAGTTTCCACCTAAATAATTGTGTTATGTGTTGATCATTCATGTGTTATGCTTACATGTTGATTTACAATAAATTTTTGAGTAAGAAAAGTTGGATGTAAGAATAGTTTAATAGGCTTACTTAACTTGATGAAAAAGTTTCAATTGAACATTTGGACCTTGAATAACTGATTCACCCCCTCTCTCAGTTATTCTAAAGCTTTTATAAAAATTTATATAATGATTAATGTGTTCACAATTTATTGATGAATGTTTATATGTATTAATTAATTATATTTAATGATAATGAATGTCATATGATAATAATGATTCAGTGATATACTTATAAAATGAATGAATAAAATATTTACTTAGTTATTAATGGGGAATTTAGATTGATTATAGAGGATAGGGGAGAGGACAAATGAGTTTTCACCTTCACGTGGTTGGCCTGGTTAAGTAGAGAATATATAGTTGGGAGCAAACAAGAATTTCAACTTGGAGGCAAGTAACATCCTATAGTGGAGTGGGTTGAAACTGAACTAGAGGCTTTTTTGTTTGTGTTATGTGTTTCAAGGTCTCATATTAGGTTATATGCTTTTCATTTATGATTGAAACAAATAATTCTATATCAACCATCATGTGTTTTTAATTTGATATGATTTTCTTTTTGAAATGTGGGTTAAAATTGCTTTTGCCATCAATCTTCCAAATAATGCTACTAAAGATTTTTTAAGAAAGTTGTTTGAACCTCTTGGGAAGGTATAGTTTTTTCTTCATTCTTTATTATAAAATTAAAATTTGAGAATGGTCAATTTCTTAGCTGGTTGTTGAGATATTTGTGTGTGGCTACAGTTAAAAAGAGTTGCTATATCTAGAAAGAGTAATGTGTATGTTGGCTTTCTTCACTTCTTGACATGTGTTGTAAGTATAAAATTAGATGTGAAAAAAATATGTTTTCATAAGTATGCTATGCTCTTTTTTGATGCCACAATTGATGAGAATAGATTGAAGAAGACTATTAAAGAGGGAGATTGTTGAGAATGGATTGATACAAAGTATGATCAATATGATTCAAAAATTGTTTTGTCATTGATGCCAAACCTACTATTTGTTGGTAAGACAACTTCTTATATGATTTAACTACTATCACTTATTTGATAGATGAAGAGGATTTGATAAATATATGTAACAATAGTACCTAGAGGAAAGGTTGAGTTATAATTTTGTAAAGGAGTACATGAATCAGTTAAGATAGTGAAAACATGATGAATTGATAATCTACTTAAGGTTACAAAGGCTAGTTACAGTTAGGAAATTTAGAAGAACAAGTTAGAAAAAGTTTTTCTACCAAGATTGACTGAGAGGATAGTAGGTACCAATCAAATTTAGTGCAAGCCAAGTAGAAAATTAGTTGGAGCCACGTAAAATTCTATTCTAGTGTATGCCAATCAAAAAAATGGATGCCAAGTAAAGTTTAGTTGATGTCGAGTACCAATAAACTTTAATTTGTGCTAAGTGATTTTATAGATAATGTCAAGCAATGTAGTATGTGTCAGGCATTAGAATCTAGACAATGCCAAGCCACTACATTATTTGAAAGATTGTGAATTTGATGAATTTGAGCTGACAAGCTTATTTTCTTGGATTATGTGAACTAAGTGGAAGATAATATTGATGAGTTCATGGCATAGAATTTAAGGTAAACTATTTTTAGGTGAATTCAAAGACGATTCAAGAAGAACTTTGTAAAGGAGATATGTAATATAGGGTAGATTCGTTGTATCCTACCTAATCTATCCTAACCCTAAATTAGACAATAGAGAATAAGTGGCAAAAGATCTTAATTTCTTATTTATAGGAATGATTGGTCAGAAGTAAAGGTTTTCATGTGCAAGAACCTAAGGAAGACAAGGAGTCAAGGGTTTTACTTCATATAGTGACCTAAGAAAAAGAGTCTCCATTGGCGTGCTAAGAAAGAAGGCTTAAGGGTATGAATGCTTGAAGGGTGAAAAAGATATTAGAGCTGAAATGTATGAGGGACAAGAAGAATGGAGGACTAAAATAGAGATCTATAATCTTCAAATGAAGTTGTAAGTTGTTATCAGATGAATCCTTACCATTACTCTCTAATAATTGCATCATTCTAGGGTAAATCCTTTGGATTAAGGTTGACCTAACAGTCATTTATAAATCCTTTAACTGAGTCACATTCAAGCGAATGATCTAAAGTCCTCTAACAGGATCACAACTAATAGGATGACTGAAATCCTTTAATTAGGTCACATTTAACAGTGTGTATTGTAACCTTTAATAAGGTTGGCATTTCATAAGACATCACTTCAAAAGAGTGAAAAAGAGTAACATGTTACTAGTGGTTTTTCCCAAATTGGGTTTTCACATAAATCATTGTGTCAAATGTGTTACTAAATCTATTATCTTTCATGTTTACATTTCTACAAGTTGATTTGATAGTAACCTACATATTTAAAGTCATTGCACAATATTATGGATGCATGCATGATGATAAAAAAATTTATGGGTTCACTAAGCTGTGAAAAGTTTTATTTATACATCTAGACCTTGGATAAATGATTCATCCCCCCTCTTGGTTATTCTAAAAGTATTCCAACAATTGGCATAGAGACATCTACTTATGAGAACTACTTTCAAGGCACTAGAAGCACAAAGATCAAGATGTCAAAAAGGGAAGTACCCAACCTTAATAGAGATAACTTTCCTACATGAAAAAGTTTGATGAAGCTACACCTTGGAGGACTTGGAGATCATGAAAAATCTACAATTATTATTGAGCATGTTGATTATGTTGGAGCTCCTACTACTGATGTTATGAAAAGGAAGAAAGAATACAACTTGGTAATGCTTGAGATTGCCTCTACCCTAAGCTATGTTGAGTTTGGTGATATTGAAGGTCTTGATAGTGAAAAGAAAATGTGGGATGCCTTATCCACAATTTATGGAGGAGACACTAATGTTCTAAGAGAAACATTTGAAAGTCTTAGAGGTAAGTTTGATGATATGAGAATGGAAGAAGGTGAAAATATTGCTCAATATGTTGCAACAATAAAAGAAGATGTTAATGCATTAAGAGGAGCTACTAGAAAAATAGATGATGATATTGTACTAAGAAAATATTTAAGGACACTACTACCTATATATGTTATTAGAGTTTCTACAATTCAAGAACTAAGATGCACACCAGGAAATAGTCTATCACTTGAACATCTAGTAGGTAGACTCACTACTTTTGAGCTATCTAACTTTGATAATTAGAAACTTGAGAATATCAAATTTTCTTTCAAAGCTAAGGTGTCTTACAAAGAACATGTTGAGAAGAAAAAAAGGAAAAAGATGAAGCATGTATCTAGTCACAATGATACAGATGAGGAGGATGTAGAAAAACTTGAAGTACTACTAGTAAGAAGATTCCACAAAGGCAGAGGCAAATTCAAAGATATATTACCTATCCTTTGTTTCAATTGAAATGAGGTTGGTTATATTGCTGCTAGATGTCTAGAGAAGAAGAACTACAGAGGTGGTGAAAAGTACAAAAGTAGGAGACAATGAAAGGAAAATCTAATGAAGATGAGGGAACTGCACTAGTGACTTCTTTGAACAAGAATGATAGATGGATCATTGATAGTGGGCATTCACATCACATGACTGGAGAGAAATGTAAGTTCATTACCCTAAATTTTTATGATGGAAATAGTGTAAGAGGGTAAAAGTACAAAGTTATGTTGCCTTTCAGGCTGACTAATCAGAATTACTAAATTTGAGTATTTCTATCCAAAAGCCTTTTTTTTAAAACATGTGATCTAGATAAATTCATTCTAGCTAAGTCATTTATGGTCTCACAATTTTCCAATTGAAAATGTCTATTAAATGCATGTTTTATACTAGATTGTATCCAATTACTAAAGAAATAAAATTATTTTAGAAAAGTTACATTTCAATAATTCTAACTATTTTTTATGATTTTTTCTAATAATATGTAAATACCATTTTGTAGCACCTGTTGGAATGTTCTAAATGGGAAGAGTACTTCTTGTGGGGGGGGGTGTGAATTAGAAGTAACACACAACACACCTTTAACCTTTTCTAATCCTTTAAATCAAATAACTAAGAATAAATTTCCTGCATGTACATACATCAAATAGCCATAAAGTAAACACATGCAATAACACATAACATAGGATTTGGTAACCCAGAAACCCTCCAGGAATAAGAAGGTAAAATTGGGGTATGGATGATATCCACAGAAATTACTACAACAATAATTATTTGACTACTTCTGATAGTCTGCCCTATGATAGGCTTGCCCTGTTAAAGACTTTACACTATGTTAATAGTGACTTGACTAGAGGATTTACAAACACTTTACATGAAGTGTCACCCTGTTAAAGGATTTACAATAGGATTTTCAATCACCTTCTTCAAAGGTTCTCCTACCTAGCTATTAAGCTAACCTATCAATATAGGATTTTCAACTTCTAACACAATGGCAAGAAAGTATTAGGAATCTTTGACCTGATTGCATACAATCCTCAATTACTGATTTTAGGCACTTGTTCTGCTCCTTCTGACCTTGATCCTTTGAGATCTAATATCTAGTCATGTCTCTTTTCCATTGTACTATTTTGATCAATTGGATGTATAATTTATGCTATGTTCCTCTAAGTCTTTTACACTTTCACTCTAAATTTTTCTATAGTCTCCCCATACATTATTCTCTACCACATATGCAATGGGATTTCAACTTCCTTTTTAAAGATTGTGAAGACTTAGGGTTAGGTATGGATCTGTGATCCATATTGAATTTTAAATTCTTCCTCATACCTTTCATTTTTCTCATTGTTTGCATATCAATCACATAGGAATCATAAAAGACTCATTCTTATCCTTTTTCTCTTTTGAAATCCTTCTATGTCGGCTCCAAAAATGGTTTACATCTATGTTTGTGAGGGCACAAACTCATATGCTAATTTTGTGTTACTCAACACATATTGAACTACTGGTGCTCAGCACATATACTATGATGGCTTGCTTGGCACCTCTTACATTCTATCTTGCTAGGCACATATATGTTCCTAGCTCACTCAGCATATGAAGCATTCTTACTTGCTCAACATCAATTGGGACTTGGAACCTATATGTCACTCGGCAATTATACTACTCTACACCTAAATTTAGTTAGCACCTATTGAAAATTTGACACAAAACACACTAGGGCTTGGCATACATAGTGTACTCGACTTCAATGTAGAAAGTGATTAAGTGTGTTGGCACTCAAATGTCAAAAATATCCAAGGACCAACAATCTCCCTATTTGACATCAGTGTCAAAAACACTTAACTAAACATCACTAATCTATCCTTAGGAATATTTTATCCACAAAATTTCAAAATTTGTTCAAAATTTATTTAAAAATACCTTAACTCCCCCTGAGCTGATTATGCCTTGTCATTCTTGTAACCAAAATTATGTGTTGAATGTGCCTGATACTCTTTCTCTTCTACCTTGTACCTATATTCTATACTTGTGTCTCTTTATCTAATCTATCAAAGCTTATGGAGTTTCTCCATTTTACATCACAGCTATTTTCCATATGATTGCCAAAATTTTGTATCTACCCCTTTTGACTATATCAAAATGAATGAAAGTGTTGGAATTAAAGATAAAGTAACTGAGAGGGGGGTTTGAATCAGTTACTTACAAAAATTAATCCACAATTCCCTTAGATGTCTTAATGAACTAGTTGTTGTAGATACTTGGTAAACGAATGCTACAACTTGGTAAATTAAGCTATTACTTATCTTTAAGCATTCATACATGTAACTGAAAAAAAAAAAGAACAAAAGAGACACCAAATTTTAATGTGGAAACCTAATATGGGAAAAACCACCAAGTAACTAGTCACTAATTTTCACTCTTCTAAAGTGAGCCCTATTAGGAGCCAGCCCTATTAAAGGTTACAATACACACTGTTAGGTGTGACCTTGTTAGAGGATTTGATCACCCTATTAGGAGTGGCCTTGCTAGAGGTCTTTAGAACAATTCAACTGAACTATCACCTTGTTAGAGGATTTACAAAATGGTTGTTAAAACAACTCTATTAAGAGATTTGAAATCACTGCTACAATGGTTAAAAAGCAACAATGAATTGACCTGAACAAGATGCAACTGAATTTGCTGGATACAGGTCTCTATTCAGCATTATTAGATCCTCCTTGATCAAATATGACTCTGCTGCTCCTTAATGATCTTTGATCATTTTTCAATTTTGCTTCCACAAGAATCAGTCTTCATATCACCTTAACTTCTCATATCTCCATATCATGTTTTGAATTCGCAAGTTGACTTCTTACTTATACCATTCAGGTTGTCAAGTTGGCCCATTTACATGTTATATTTACCAATAAACCATTCATCAATTGGCTACAGATATTATTCTTAAAAAAATAAACCTCCTTTATTGGCCAACCCTGCTCGGTAAATACTGCTTCCAAGAATTTCCAGAGTTAACCTTCTTGACTCGGTTAACATTACAAAATCTTAAAATCTTTTGGTTGTTAAGTTTACTCAATAAGAACTGCTTTTACCAAATTACCTTTGATGACTGAGTGAACTCGATAAGAACTATTTCTGTCATATTTTCTTCGATTACTGAGTGAGCTCGATAAGAACTGCTCTTATCATATTTTCTTTGATTACTGAGTGAGCTCAGTAAGAATTAAATTTATTTGATTACCTTGAAGGCTTAGTAATTATCTATCTACTTGATAGACACTGCAAGCTATCTTTACTAACCTTTTGGGCTCGGTAGACACTGTCTATTGCCTTGCTAACCTTTTGAGCTTGGTAGACACTTTCTATTGCCTTGTTGACCTTCTAAGCTTGCTAGGCACTATCTATTGCCTTGCTGACCTTTTGAGCTCAGTAGGCATTATCTGATGACTAATATGAAATTTTTGTGACATCAAAGACAACACATAATTGTATCCAACAATCTCCCTCTTTGGCATTGATGGAAACACAACATGTCATAGCATAATGAAATTTGAAAACAAGTCATTTTAATGAATAAACTCCCTCTTACATATAATCTCTCCCTCTTATACAAACTCTTATTATTTGCAAATTTTAGAAAGATATGAAAAAATATATTCTCCCTCTTTGAAAACACAAGCCAAAGACAAGATAACTGAATATCATTGTACCTGACGTATTGATTCATATGCAATGTCTTCATTGGTTTGCTGCATCAACTAATAGATCTTCAATTTTTTTCCTGTTGAGGCATCACTAAAACTATATTTTAGTGAGCTTTAGATAGGAGAATGACCCATAACTTACCTCTTAGATACAAGAATGCATCCTTAGGTAAAGGCTTTTTGAATATGTCAGTAATTTGTTCCTTTGTATGAACATATTCCAATCTTATTTCCTTTTCTTGCACCAATTCTCTAACAAAGTATACTTTATGGCAATATGTTTAGTTTTTGAATGCATCACTAGATTCTTGGATATATTAATTGCACTGGTGTTATCACAAAACATAACAACTAGTTCTATGATTTTGATGGGGACACAACCCAAGAACAGAATGGAACCAACAGAAAGGGAAAATTATATTAATTGAGAAAATAAGCTAGTACAAATAGTACCAAGAAAATAAACTTCAGAACATGCCCTAAGGGCAACTTGACAAACCTGGCAACTCTATACAAACTTCTTCACATCCTGTGTAATTTGAGGCCAAAAATAATGTTCTCTAAGAATGGAAATGGTCTTATCCCAACCAAAATATCCTGCCATCCCTCCACTGTGTTTCTCCTTAATCAGATTTTCCCTCATGGAACTCCTTGGAATGCACATTTGACTACCTTTGAACAACATGCCATCCTAAATCAAATAGTCTAATCACTTGGTTCTATCCACAACAACAGGTTCTTTACAAGCTTTCCATGCTTCAGCAAAATCAGGATCCTCAGGGTACAAATTCTTGAGTTGATCAAACCCAACTACTTCAACCTGCATTGTTGTAAGCAACAACTGTCTCCTACTTAGTGCATCTGCAACCCTGTTAGATTTTCCACTTCTATGCTTCAACACAAATGTATAACTCTGCAAGAATTCTACCCACTTCATATGCCTCTGATTCAATTTACCTTGGCTATTTAGGTACTGTAATGCCTAATGATCAGTATACAAAAAAAATTACTTTGGCAATAAATAATGCCTCCATTTCTTTAAGGCCTGAACTATTGCATAGAACTCTTGATCATAAACAAAATACTTCTTCTTTGCATCATTCAATTTTTCACTAAAATATGCAATAGGCTTACCTTCTTGGCTTAATACAGCCCCAATAAGACTACCACTAGCATCACAATCCACCTGGAATACTTTTCTAAAATCTGGAAGTGCCAACACAGGCTGTTCAGTCACCTTCTTCTTCAGCAATTCAAAACTTCTCACAACTGCTGCAGTCCATTTGAACTCTTTTCTATCCCCTCTTATTGTATCAGTCAGGGGTGCACATATGCCACAAAAATTCTTAATAAACTTCCTGTAAAAACTAACCAAACCATGAAATGATCTTACCTCAGTAGCAGACCTTGGAGTAGGTCATTCCAAGATGGCTTTTACCTTCTCTGGATCCATTTTGAGACCTTCAGGTGATATAACAAATCCCAAATAGAATAACTCCCTTTTTGCAAAGACACGCTTCTTTAGATTAATTAACAGTTTCTCTTCCCTTAGCCTTTCAAGGACACTAAAAATGTGCAGTAAATGTTCTTCCAAAGTCTTGCTGAAAATTAAAATATCATCCAAATAGACAATAACAAATTTTCCCAAGAACTTCTTAAGTACCTCATTCATGAGCTGCATGAAGGTGCTTGGGGCATTCGTCAATCCAAAGGGTATGACTAACCACTCATAAAGACCCTCCTTGGTCTTGAAGGCTATTTTCTACTCATCTCCTTCTTGAATCCATATCTGATGATAGCCACTCTTCAGATCTATCTTTGTGAAGTACTGAGCTCCACTCAAGCAGTCCATAAGATCATCCATCCTTGGTAAAGGAAACTGGTACTTGATGGTTATCCTATTTATAGCTCAAGAATCTGTACACATCCTCCACTCTCCATCCTTCTTTGGTGCAAGTACTAAATGTTGGTCTAACTTTTTGTGTAGTAGAATTTTTCAGTTAAATCATAGAAAAGTCAAATGTTCTATTCCTAAGTGAAGCATAGGGTTTTGGATAAATCATCCATAAGAAATAATCATCATGTAAACCCTATATCATCTCTATTCATAAATTGTCAGGTGCAAAATTTTGAATTTTCAAAAGAGACGAATATGCTGTCATATTCCTTTTCCTTTCTCCCGGGTTACCTTTCTTCCTATTTGTCCCAACCGTCAGATCCGACTAGATCTACCATTGTCATTGCCTCACTATGACAAGTTGCATGCTTATTAAGTATGGCAAGGTGACGAGTATTGAGTATTTTAAGAGGCAGGACCATAAAGTGAAGATACGGCGATCGAAGATTTGCTTATCAAATGATTTATTGTACAGGTACACTTTGCAAGTTACCATCCAAAAAGGATAGGGACCCACTAGAATATCTGACATCAGAGCCGAAATGATGGTTTTTTTGGACGTTTCACCACCTCGCTATCAAAAAAATCAGGCACTTCGCCGTTAGCAAAGTAGCGAGGCCACATGAAAATCTGAAGATGATGACATTACATCTTGCTTGTATCATAATTACACCAGGTGGCATGAGCAGTCATAAATATCGTTGTCAGAATCAATTTTAATTGACAAAAGTGATTACTGGGTAACCCTTGCATTTTCCAGCACGAAATCCTTTTAAGTGTCGGAGCTCGCTACCTTGCTATCAGAAAATTCAAGTGCTTCACCGTTAGCGAGTTAGCCAGGCCCCGTAAAATGGTAAAAGATCAGCAACATCTTTGGTGACGTGGAATGACAAATGACTATGGTAAATTTTGACATGTGCCAACTATGCAGAGATCCGATTCTCATTAATGCCTATCTGAATGAATGTACAAAAAATCCTGAACATCAGCTTGAAGTGGATCAACGGAGCTCACTACCTCACTCTGACAAGTTGCATGCTTGTTAAGACATGCGACATAGCAAATATAAATCAGGAGATCTTGTGTTTCTTCTTCACCTTTGATTTGGTAAGTGATCATTGGCTGTCGTCTCCTCGCTATGAAGAGTTGCAAGGGAGATAATTATAGCGACATAGCGAGTTGGGCCCACTACCTTCCCTCTTAAGAAGCCTTGTAGCATATCTTTCGATCATTTCCAGATCAGATCAACAATTGTCGCCGCTTCGCTATGGCAAGGTGCCCGTTCTTTATGCATAATGAAGTAGCGATGTGCTGACACGTGTTCTCAGTTGTCAGTGGGTCCAAATATAAGCGCCATCAAAGAAAGAATTCTATACATGGCAAGTTCTCATTGGGTAAAATAACTGACATGGCAAATATAACTCCTAGTTGTTCTCTCTGTACCACATGATCGTAGGATCTTTAAAGATCAACGACGCAGTTTTAAATAAAAAATGTGGTGCCACTCTCTATATTAATTAGACAAGAAAGCTTCATCTATGAGGAAAAACAGAGTATAATACAGAGAGATTTCATCAGTTTCATTTTACGTGAGAAAAGATTTGGAGCCATTCTTGTGCAGAAGCCATTACTGAAAGAAAAGCGTGCCAAGGTTTGATAAAAATTGTCAAGTTGTCTGTTCGCGGAAAATTTGCAAGAATACAGAGGAAAACAGAGACAAAATTCAAGTAAGTAATACTACCATAATCTTTGTGAGCTTTTAAGTTCTAAAAAGATAGCCCAAGATGCCTCCGAAGAAGGGATTTTCAGATGCAATAAACTACTTGGATAGAAATGTGCATGATGATTTGCTTGAGTTACTTCCTGAGTCTACTGTAGAAACAGTGCAAGTTAAGCGGTTAACCTCACTGAACCCTAGGCTAAGGATAGCTGATGGATTGTATGATAAGGGTAATTGGGTTCAGGATGCTCAAACTTCTCAAACTAGTTTGAGTTTATTCAAAAAATGGTTTGCGGAAAGGAAGTTATATGCCCCTCATGCCAATATATGGAATTTTGATCTTGGAAAGCTTGTTGTCCCCAATGTGTTTATGGATTTTGACCTACTTGAAGCTATAGCAAAAAATTATGACCAAGCCACTAAGGTAGTGAGAAGAATGGATGGTGAGGCTTTAGTCACCATCAGTCCCAAGGAGATTAGGAAGGTTTTCAGTCTGAGACCTCTCACTATGTATCATGTGCCCATTAATTTGATAGAGTTAGAAAAAGAATATATATCCAAAAGGGATGTAGTTAGACAAGGTGCACTGAAAGCCCACATAGGCTGGATTGGAGGCCTCCCAACCATAACATCGTCTTCTAAATAACCATTCAAGAAATCATGCTTTAATGCCAGGGCAGTAGAGATATATAGGACCCTGTGCAGAGTCGTCGGAGAGGGCGAAGAAGACTTTATTCCGGTGAGCTTCATGTATATGATCACCCAAATCTCCTCTTTTGGTGTGGAAATAATTTTTGATTTTGCATCTTATTTGGCTAATGAGATTCACCAGGGATTGGTGGGGATTGCAAAGGGCAAGGTGGAAAAGGTTTGGGGTCAATACTCCTTATTGATGCATATGTTTCTTTTTAAAGGGGCCACTTATTTTGGTAAAGAAATGGTTTTAAATAGGGAACAAGAGGGGGAGGCACTGCTAGTCCAATTATGGAGTGCAAACATGACTTGGGAAGCAGAAAATGCTAGCTTTATTAGATTTGATAGGCACTTTGCCTCTAAACTAAGATGCCTCATATTGAGTGATAATCCCAGAATTCCTAAGGCACTAATGCATCTTGTTAGGCCTATGGACAAACCCCATAGTCTAAAAGTTTCACATAATTGGGGAGATATTATCCCATATTCAGTCTCTACTATCATTAGGGTCCATGGATTCAAAGGAACACCCCATGAACTACCCTATCAGGTACCTTTAAAGGTAGGGATAGCTGAATTTTTGTGGCAGTTAGGAGGAGTGGAGGAGGCCTTTTTGCACAAAAGGGGAACATGATCAATTTTTCCTACTTGCACTATAGCGCACCAATTTGTGATAACTAAAGAAGGGTGGATCTTTCTCCACAAAATTTTGGATCAATATAAGATGGCAGTGTCTCATGCTCGTTTTTGTGATACAGAAGGTTTCTTTAACTCTGCCCTTAGACTTAGAATCAAGCTTCATCCAATTCAGCATGAATTCTATTTTCTTAAAGATATAATAAGAAATGAATATTCTCTCCATGAGCAAGAAATAAAGAAAGAAAAATGGAGAGTCTATTCAAAAGTTTTGGAGTTTATTAATTGTTTTGACAAAGATTACAATCCTCTTAGTAATGCTGCAACCAATGCAGATAAGATAAATAAGCTCACGAGTACTTTCTCTGAGATAATGGAAATAATGAATGAGAAGAAACAACATTTTATTGATTCTTTTCCAGATAAAGCCAGAGAGGTTATGAGAAAATTGGGTTCTACTCCCAACATTGGAATGGGTCCACTGATGGTACGAAAGAAGACAGGATACACTATTGTTCAGCAGCAGATGCCCATTGTACACAACGAAAAATTGGTAGTTGAATCTACCAGTACTGTCCTGGAAGAAAGACCCCCTGAACCTTCTCCCAAAAGAAGAAGAATCCCCTGATGAAGGTTACTCACCTTCTCAAACTCCAATGAGAATTGAGGAAGAGTAGCTCACCAATGAGCAATTCGAACAAATGGGGTCACAAGGAGAAATTTTTGTTACACAAGCAGAAATTGATGAAGGGAACCCCCAGGAACCTCCTGTGCCAAGTTTTGAATTAACTATAGCAGATTTCAGAGGAAGGGAATTGGACCCTGTTTTGGAACAAGACAGTCAACATTTTTTGTCTGATAACAGTTTTGTAAGATCTAGGGCTTTCCATCAGTTTGCATGGAGGGTAAACATGCACATTTTTGAGCAAAGGTGTAAGAATATGAAAATAGAACATCCAAAAATGGATGAGGCCTCCATTCAAAATCAAATAAAGGAACAAATGATGCAAGAGTTCCAAAATATAACCCCTGATGAGGGTAGATAGATGGTAAAAAATGCAAATGTTTTATTATTGCCCAATTGGGATATTGCTGATGCATTAATTTTTAATTCTGTATCAAATAATTTAGGACTCCAGGATCCAAATAAAGAGGAATTCTTGGGTACAACATTCAGCAATGATCAAGTTGCCCTTGTTATGTGGTCCCTGAGAAGAGGATCCAGAACTACTTCATCACAGCCTGATGATTTAGGACTAGCAGGGAGTATCATTGTAAGGAGAGTTGCTGATACTTAAAATGTATAGGCAACTCACATGAATGTGGATTATTCTAAATTTGCCTTAGCCACTGCAGAAAGAGAAGAGAAGGAAATGATTGATATGCACAGTAAATATGAAATAGTGGTGGATGCTTATAATCAAGAGGTAAAAAGGAGAATTAAGCTGGAAAAGAGGGTATCTCAATTGGAGAAGATACTTGGAAAGAGGAAAGTGGGAGAATCCAGTACACTAAGAATTGCATATCCTCCACAGTCATCTGTGGGATTAACCCCTATCATTGAAATACCTGACACCCCTGAAAGACCCCAATTCTATACAGCAGAGGAATTTGAAGTAGAAAAAACCAAATTACATGAATGGCAAATAGAATTTAGAAATCAGCAGGAAGAAAAATGGAAGCAGGGTGTGACATATTTGAGGGATAAAATACAATGGTTGACTTTTTATGATCAGTTGACAAGGATTGTAACCCTCATGGATGAGTTGAATAAAGAAAAGGATGGACTAGATTCTCTTGCACAGAAATGGAGACAGAGAAATAATGATGTTACAATTATATGTATATCTGCAGTCCAAATGCCTTATCATCAGGTTGAAAAGATTTTTGATTTATTGAATAAGTTAGAAAATTTTGAAAATGAAAGAGATTCTTTACAGAGAAGATTAATACTCTGTTTTTCAAAATATCTTGCTGAAAAATTCACCCTATTTCCTTGTGCTTTAGAATCTATTGATACAGTAAAGGAAAAAGAAAAATGGAAAAAGGAAATAGATGAATTATTCGATAATAGAATAATAAACATCATCAGTGAGACTGGCCATTGGTTTTGGGAAAAGACAAACGAGGAGCTGGTAAAAGTACAATTTTACTATACTGCTATGATAAAAGAATTTGACGATTTAGAGGAAAATGCCAATTCTTTAATAAAGATACAAAGAGAAACTCTAAGTTTTGATTGGCCAGATGATGATACTTTTAATAAATGGAAAAATTAGTTTAGTGAACAGATGTCAGGAGACAATGAGGAAGAAGATGCAAAAGTAATAGTTACCCTTGTAATCAGCAATGATGACATGGAAAATCCCCAGGTTAAAGTGAGTTTGCAGGTAACAGAAGATGATACATCACTTACAGACCTCATGGGTATGTGCTCCGAAAGTGAAGAATGATTGTAAGGTCAGATCGTGCTCTTGTCTCAACAATTCAGAAGCATAACAGAAAGGAACCCGCCAAGAAATGTTGTTAATCTTTCTGTTATTTTGTTTTTGTCTTTCTTTTGAAAGGACACCTGTCACCTTCTTTAGCCTGAAGCTTGTTGCATCTCACACTATTTAAGTGAGATCCCAAGGCTAAAGAATGGTCCGAATTCTATTTTTACTAAGTGTTGAGCTTAGTCCTATTTTTGGTCCAAATTTTTGGAAAGCAAGTTTGTAGCATACTTTTCTGTCAAAATTTCTGAGAATACATGAATGTAGAAAGAACTGTGCTTCTTTTCTAAAGGTCTTTCTAGGTCTATTGTAAAGGATATACCATTTTCAAAGGAAATGAATACAAATTATGAACTATCCCTATATCAGTTCTTTCTAAAAATTTTCTCCTTTTAAATACTTAGCTACCTTGATGTTGTGTGAAAAGCTTATGCAATTGATTGCAATATAGTAAGGTTGTACATCCATTTGTTATTGTTGTTAATTCAATGGATTAAATAAAGGCTCTGATGAATGTGATGAGGTTTCTTAGCTATTAAAAAGGATTTTTGAATGATAAATTCTGATAAGAATTGCTGATAAGAATTTGTTGCAAAGCAACAAATTAGATCTAAGAATTTACTATAGACTCTAAATCCTCAATAGATGAGGCACTAATCGAAAGTATTTCAGCCAAAAGAGAAATATATTATGACTGGTTTTTTCAAAGTACATCATAAAATCAATTTTTACTTTTATTTCCTGTAAGATATTTGATGTTGGCCAGCACTTGCCTGCATGGATCATTTTAGCTTCATTTAGCCATTGCTGTTGAAAACATCTGCAGAGCTATAGAAGATTTCTTGGCCATATCTGTTCAAGGGATGTGTTTACCAATTCAGTAAGAGTTACGTATATGTTTGAGGATTTAGAAATGAGAATCAAAATGAAACTAAGAATAATTCTCATACAATTGTTCCATTTTTGAACCATCCCCGGGTACACCCGCCCTTGTTTTTATAGAGCCAAAAGAGTAGAAAACCGTCTGAGGTTTTGTTGAAGTTGGGTCCTAGTACTTTGCATATGCAAGTAAAAATGAGAATTGGATATTCTTTAGGTTGTGTATGTACTGATATCTAGGTATTAAGCCTTTTTTCGCTTAGTAGTTTTAGCACTATTTTAACATCATACAAAGACACCAACACTATAGGTACTGCACATGGACTCAGGCTCTCTCGAATCAAGCCCTTCCTTAGCAACTCCTGAACTTGTCTATTTAGCTCCTTTGTTTCAGTAGGAGTCATCCTGTGAGCAGCCTTGTTAGGCAAACTAGCTCCTGGAATTAGATCTATCTGATGACTGATTTTCCTTACTGGTGGCAATCCATCTCGAACATTATCAGAGATAATATCTCCAAATTCCCCTAGTAAATCTGAAACTTCAAATGGTATTTCACTACTACCTTCTTTATCTTTCCTACGAATCAAAGCATAGCACATATACTGATGTTTCATGCCATCTAAAAACTTCCTTCCATCAACAAGAAAAACCCTAGCACTGCTACATACCTTTTCACCTTCCTTTTTCATGGGCTTCAATTTGTGGCAAACTCCATCCTTTATCAGAGAGTATGTGTTTGCATGTCCATCATGTATTGCATGTCTATCAAACTACCATGGTCTACCCAACAATAGATGGAAAACATCCATCGAAATAACATCATAGAGAACTTCATCATGGTAACTCCCAATTTTGAATTTTACTAAACATTGTTCACTTACCAAGACCTTATGATCATCTTTTACCTAAGAAATCTGATAGGGTTGGGGATTTTTCTCCCTCTTGAGCTTTAGCTTAGAGACCATCTCTTCTAATACCAGGTTATCAGTGCTACCACCATCAATGATCACATCACAACATTTATCCTCACACTTGCATCTGGTACGAAACAAACTCCTTCATTGTCCTGGTTCATTCTCACCACTTAGTAGGACTCTTTCATTTACCAAGGTCTCTCCTCTTTTTGCATCCTTTGAATGTGATGATTGTGCATCCTCATCCACATGAGCAACCCTAGCTTGGCCCTCAACTCTCCTATCTGCCCTTCCTTGTTGTTGAGGGTATTCAAAGGCACGATGACCTTCTTCATTACAATGGAAATAGCTACCACGAAATCCTCCTCTTCCTTGTCCACATCCTCTACCTCTTCCTCTTTGATTTCCAAAGTGTTGATCATGGGAGCGGTTGAAACCCTCATTCCTCTGGTTTTTGCTAGTACCCACATCTTCATTTTTCTTTTGGGTTTCATTGTGGCCTCCAGATGATCTACCGCTTCCCCTTCCTCCTTGACCGCGCCCTCTTTGTCTTCCTTCAAACATTTTATTCAGCTTCTCTTCAACTCATAGGGAAAATTGGTATGCCTCTTCAATGCTGGTCATTCTTACCAGACTTAATTCCTCCTAGATGCTAGGTCGCAACCCACTGATATAACGAGCAACCTTCTCCTTATTTGCTTCTGCATGCCCCGCTCTAGTCAAGAGTCGGTAAAACTCTTCTGTATTTTCTTCGACTGATCTTCTTGCTTGCTTTAACCCATGCATCTTCTTAAATAGATCAAGCTCGTAGTCCACAGGAATGAACTGCTTCTTCAATTTTTCCACCATGTGATCTCATCTTGTGATCTTCTCCTTTCCTCTTCTAAGTCTTTCCAGTTGAACCTCTTGCCACCAGATTTTGGCATGGCCTTTGAGTTTGGCTTTTGCAAACTTAACCCTATCTTGGTCCCTTATATCCTCATACCAAAGTATTCTTCCAGTTCATTGATCCAATCGATCAACTCATCTGGTTTCAGATTTCCTGAAAATATACCCACTTCAATTGTAGGTCTTTTCCCAAACTTAGTAATGGCCTTAAAAAGCCTTTCCTCTACAGGATTCAAAACTTCCCCGTCAACTTCCTCTTTTGGTCCCATTACTTCCTCTTCATTGTCATCCTCACTATTGTCACCTGCAACAACATTTGCTCCTCTACGAAGCTCCTCTTGCAATGCTTGTACCTGCCTTTGGAGGGCTCTAACCTCCTCAGGATCAATAGCTCTAGCCCTTCTACCACACTCTCTTCATGGAGGCATCTTCTAACTTGAACCCACAACCACACAGTCCTGGTGCAAACTGCCTCACAGTCGGCGCTCTGTCTACACACTCAGGAAAACTCGCTCTGATACCACTTGATGGGGACACAACCCAAGAACAGAATAGAACCAATAGAAAGGGAAAATTATATTAATTGAAAAAATAAGCTAGTATAAATAGTACAGAGAAAATAAACTTCAGAACATTCCCTAAGGGCTTACAATAGCATAAATTTGGAGAATATTTCTCCTTTTAGCACCTCCTCTCAAACTCCACTTCGAAATACCTTTTACAATGCTAGAAATCTCCTAAAATAGACCCCGGAGGGTTAAGGACTAGGAGTACATTTTAGAAAGTGCTAGTAGGCATCCACCAAAAAAATAGAAGGTTTCAGAAGCTGCGTTAGAGGTTGGTGCAAATCTAGAAGAATCCAAAAATGGTAACCGAACTTCTGGGAGGCATAACTTTTGAACCGTAGCTCCGATTGACAAACCGTTTACATTTTTGAAAAGCTCTTGAAGTTCTCTATAGCCCTATGGACCAACTTCACTCATCCCCCATATATCAACCCTTTTTGAGGTCATTTAATGCCCCAAACCTGACTTTAAAGCATTCTTAGGAGGTCTCCAAAACCCAAAAAACTGCAATAACTTTCAAACCGTGGGGCCTATTGACCTGATTCTTTTTCTAGAATGCTCTAAATCATGATTACATTCATCTGGCCAATTCACACCTTCTAGTTTACCAAAATGATGGCCCAAATACATGCTCCTATTTTTTTGGGATTTTCAAACGCACTGGTAGTTGAACTATGAGATTTGGAACCTTTATTTGAGCCAAATGGGTATCCAAAAATGTAAAGACATAAAATAGAAACTAAGTCTAAGTACATTTTTTTTTGGGTGACACAGGATTGCCCTTATACCTTTAGGTGCTCCTGCATCAGATTTCTTGCTTCATACCTTTCAATAATTGTTTAAACCACACAATGATTGAACAATTCACTACTACTACAACATATTCATCTTGTGTTGTGGATTGAGATGTACAATTCTGCTTTTTGCTTGTCCAAGAAACCAACCTTTTTCTGAGAAAGAAAGCTCCTCCACTTGTGCTCTTTCTGTCATCAATATTTCCCTACCCAATCTACATCAGTAAACACCTTTAAATCTAGTTTTCCTCCAAGTTTATACCATAATCCATTATCTTCAGTTCCTTTCAAGTATCTCATGATCCTTTTGATTGCCATCATGTGATTTTCTTTTGGTTTTACTGAGAATCTTGCTGCAATCCCTACTACAATGGCAATGTCTAGTCTTGTGTGCACTACATATTGCAACTTTCCAATCATAGATCTACACAATGTCTGATCCAGTTCCTTTAATTCATCATCCTTGGTGAGTTTTAATCCAGTACACATAGGAGTCCCAACTGGTTTGCAATCTTCCATGCCAAACTTTTTCAGTATCTCCTTGATGTATTTAGATTGAGTGATGTAGATGCGATTCTTGTTCTGTTGAATTTGAAGACCAACAAAGGATTTTATTTCACCAAACATTAACATTTCAAATTCATTGTTCATTTGTTCTAAAAATTCTTTGCAAAGATCATCATTTCTTGTGAACAAAGTATCATCTACAAATATTTCTACCAAAACAATCTTATTATCTGGTCCTTCCTTTATATACAAACTACTATTGTCATTAGTTCTTTGAAAACCAATTTGAATAAGATAGTTATGTAATCTTTCATACCGTGCTCTAGGGGCTTGTTTTAGACCATATAATGCTTTATGCAGCTTACAGACCATGTCCTTCTTGTCTAGATCAACAAAACCTTCAAGCTGCTCAATGTAAACCTCTTCTTCTAATATTCCATTGAGAAATGTTGACTTTACATCCATCTCATAAACTTTGTATCTTTTGAATGCAGCATATGAAAGTAAGGTTCTGACACCTTCCAATCTTGCAATAGGAGTAAAATTTTCTCCATAGTCTACACCTTCTTCTTGAGAGTATCCTTGGCATACCAGTTTAGCTTTGTTCCTTGATACCTTACCATCTTCATTTAATTTATTTCTGAATAACCACTTTGTTCCAATCACATTCTTGTCTTTGGGTCTAGGTACAATAGTCCATTTTTTTTTTTTTCTCTATCTGTTCTATCTCTTCATTTATAGCTTCAATCCAACTTTCATTGTCTAGTGCATCTTTGACATTTCTAAGTTCAAAATCAGAAAGTAAACAAGTGTCTTTCAACTTACTTCTTGTCATTGTTCCTTCTGATTTATCACCAATGATCTGATATAGTGCATGATGCTTTCTGACATACTTGGCTAACATAGGCTCCTTTCCTTTTGAATGAATTGCATTGTTATCCTTCTATATCTCAAATTCTGATTCTAATTCAAGTTGCTCGAGCTCAGTAGAAGCTAACTCGGTGCTAATGTTTGCAACTCGAGTTCTTGCAGCTTAGTAGATGCTGACTCAATCTGAATTTCTTGTTACTTAGTTAATGAAGACTTGGGAGTTGAAGATTCCTGATTGATTGGTATACTTGGTATTGTATCAGGTTCAATGTAAATAAATCTTTTGTAGCCTTCAGGTTCCTTCTTGCTCTCTTCTTCTGTTCTTTCTGCAAACTCATCAACTTTTACATGTGCACTTTCTATGACTTTGTGAGTAGATAAGTTCAAACATCTATATGCTTTGCTTTTACAAGAGTATCCCAAAAATATTCCTTCATCACCTTTTACATCAAATTTACCTTTTCTAGATTCTTTCAAAATGTAACATTTGCTTCCAAATACTTTTAGATAACTTACATTGGGTTTGGAGCCATACCATAGTTCATAGGGTGTTTTGAATGAGTCCTTTTTCAGCTGTACTTTGTTCAAGGTATGAACTGCAGTGCTAATAGCTTCCTTCTAGTATTTAATAGCAATACCTTTCTCAATCATTAAGGTTCTTGCACAATCCATTATAGATCTATTCCTTCTTTCTGCTATTCCACTTTTTTTAAGAGTTCTAGGTGCTAAAGCATGTCTTTTGATTCCTCTTTCAATGCAAAAGTTATTGAGCTCATGTGAAATGAATTCACCACCTCTATCAAACCTTAAGTATTTTAGTCTTTTACCTGTTTCCTTTTCTACTCTAGCCAAATACCATTTGAACTTTTCAAATGCTTCTGATTTCTCTCCAAGGTACATGACAGTCATCATTCTTGAATAATCATCAACAAACAGAATGAAGAATTTTTCACCAGTATAATTTTCAATGCCAATAGGTCCACACAAATCAGTATGAACAATTTCTAGAACTTCTTCAGTCTGATAGTTCTTGCTTTTAAAACTAGTCTTTCCCATTTTACCAATTTGACAATTCTTGCATAGAGCAACCTTAGGTTTCTTTATGTCAGGAATACCTCTTACTTTTCTGAATTTACTGATCTTTATTAAGTTTTCAAAGTTTACATGACACAAACTTCTATTCCATAACCAACTTTCTTCAATTTGAGCAATGAAACATGAACATTCACTAAGTTCAATATAAAATAAGTTACCTTTTGTTTGAGTCCTAGCTCCAATCAGCTTTCCTTTGCCATCTAGCAATCTAGCTTTTCTATGCATGAATTCTACTTTGAATCCATTATTGAGTAGCTATGCTACACTCAAAAAATTGTGCTTTAGTACTTCTACCCAATATGCATTATCACATACAAGTTCCTTGGTTAGTGAGATTCTTCCTTTTCCTTTTATACAACAAAGTTCATTTTTACCAAATCTTACACTACCATCATCATAGTCTTCAAAGTATTCAAACTTGTCGCCAATCATGTGATGAGAACAACTACTATCTATGATCCATGTATCATTTTTTCTCATATGAAAAATTAGTGCCATTTCCTCATCATTATTAGATTCATCTTTTAAAGCAATGTAGACAATTTCATCTTCTTCTTCATCATCAGAATCATTGGAATCTTTTACTATAAAACATGTTTTCTTACCTTTATCCTTGAATAATTTGAAATCTTTCTTGCCATTGTACTTGTGACCTTTCTTTTCATCTTTGTTCTACTTATTTGGGCACCTAGTAGAAATATCTCCAATTTCTTCACAAGAGAAACATATTAGAGGAACTTTACCTTTGCATTTTCCTTTGCCTCTTGAATATTTTCTTGCTAGTAGAGCTTCAAGCACTTCAAGAACACTGTCTGAACTTTGTTCTAATTCTTCATCACTTTCTAATTGTGGTTCCTTCATCTTTTTTCCTTTTTCTTTGAGTGAAATCTTGGCTTCAAATGCTGATTCAACATTCTTGGCTGCTGGAACATAGTTGTCATAGTTGTCTAGCTCAAATGCAGTCAATCTTCCAACTATAGCCTCTAGATTTATTTTATGATTTGCCTCACATCTCCTTTCTTGAATTGCAAAAATTCTGATTGCATAAATAGGAAGTAGAGTTCTAAGAACTTTACTTATGACTATCTCCTCCTTGATATCTCCTCCAAATGCTTTCATTGCACTAACACATGCTTTGACTCTTTCAACATATTTTGCAATGTTTTCATCCTCTCTCATCTTCATTTGATCGAATTGTCCTTTCAGACTTTTTGCTTTGGCTCTTCTTACATTATCATCTCCTCCATAGATTTCTTTTAGCTTTTACGACATTTCAAAGACAGATTTGCAATCCTTGATGTCATCAAATTCTTCATAACTTAGAGCAGATTCTATATCTATCATCATAATGTTGTGGGTCTTCTTTTCAACAATATCATTGACAGATAGTGTACCAGCTAGTTCTGCATATTTTTCATCAAGATATTTTAGTCCTGTGTCTCAAATAGAAGCTAGATGAAGTCTTATCAACCCTTGCTATGTTGAGAAGTTATCCCTATTAAGTCTTGGAATTTACCTCTTATAAGACATCCTGATCTTTAGCTTAGATCCTTGAAATCTTTTCCTGTAAGCACCAATAGCTCTGATACCAATTGTTGGAATTAAAGATAAAGTAATTGAGAGGGGGGTTTCAATCAATTACTTACAAAAATTAATTCACAATTCCTTTAGATGTCTTAATGAACTAGTTACTGTAGATACTTGGTAAACAAATGCTACAACTTGGTAAATTAAGCTATTACTTATCTTTAAGCATTCATACATGTAATTAAAAACAAAATGCACACAAGAGACACCAGATTTTAACGTGGAAACCCAATATGGGAAAAAACACCAAGTAAATAGTCACTAATTTTCACTCTTTTGGAGTGAGCCTTGTTAGGAGCCAAACTTGTTAAAGGTTACAACACACACTATTAGGTGTGACCTTGCTAGAGGATTTGATCATCCTATTAGGAGTGGCTTTGCTAGAGGTCTTTAGAACAATTCAACTGCACTGTCACCTTGTTAGAGGATTTATAAAATGGCTATTAAACCAACTCTATTAAGAGATTTGAAATCACTACTACAATGGTTAGAAAGCAACAATAAATTGACCCAAACAAGATGCAACTGAATTTGCTAGATACAAGTCTCTATTCAGCATCATTAGATCCTCCTTGATCAAATATGACTTTGCTGCTCCTTAATGATCTCTGACCATTTTTCAAATTTGCTTCCACAATAATCAATCTTCATATCACCTTAACTTCTCATATCTCCATATAATGTTTTGAATTCACAACTTGAATTCTTACTTATACCATTTAGGTTGTCAAGTCAGGCCATTTACACGTTATATTTACCAATAAACCATTCATCAGTTGGCTATAGATATTATTCTTAAAAAAATAACTGGCCGACCCTGCTCAGTAAATACTACTTCTACAAATTTTTAGAGTTAACCTTCTTGACTTGGTTAATATTACTAAATCTTAAAATCTTTTGGCTATCGAGTTTACTCAGTAAGAACTGCTTTTACCAAATTACCTTTGATTACCGAGTGAACTCGGTAAGAACTATTTCTGTCATATTTTCTTTAATTACCGAGTGAGCTCGGTAAGAACTAAATTTATTTGATTACCTTGAAGGCTCGGTAACCAGATGTCTACTCAGTAGACACTGCAAGCTATTTTTACTAACCTTTTGGGCTTAATAGACACTGTCTATTGCCTTGCTGACCTTTTGAGCTCGGTAGACACTGTCTATTGCCTTGCTAACCTTCTGAGCTCAATAGGCATTATCTATTGCCTTGTTGACCTTCTGAGCTCAATAGGCACTATCTGATGACTAATATGAAATTTGTGTGACATCAAAGACAACACATAATTGAACAATTATATCCAACATGAAATATTGTAAAATTTTTTTATAGCATTCTCCCCCTTTGACATATCTTTCTTACTATTATTTCTCCCCCTATATTATTATCTCCCCCCTTTTTGACACTTATGTCAAAGGGTTCTAAGGAGTAATACCATACTTGGCCAAAAAGTTAGTATTTACCTTCATTATTGTTTTTAGAGTTGCATCCCAATTCTCCGAAGCTATGTCAAGTGACTTGTGTTGGATGGAAATTTTTCTAGCAAGGTGCACAAGTCCATCAAGTGTAGAAAGATTTGGATCTTTCTTTAAGATTGTTTTAGCATAAACTTGTTCCTTGTGGAGGACTTCTAAATGAGGGGTTATGGAGGATTGGATCTACATCAATTTAGCTTTAATATTTTCTTCCTCTATTGTTAGTACAGCTAACTCCTTTTGTGTGTGAAGAAATTGTACAAAATGCTTCTCACTTTGAGTTAGATCTCTAGGCAATTACATGCTAGAGATTTTCAATTTTCTTTCTAAGCTCATTATTCTTTGATTTGTCTCTTGCATGAAATTGGAAAAATCACACAACTTCTTGTATAATGAAAAAATGTTTTCAAGGAAAATTTTGACATTATCTATTTTCTTGGCCAATTCAACTTGTTCAAGTGCAATTCCACTTGATATCTTCTCATTCTGCCTTGAAATTTTCTTTCTGATCATTCCATGAGTTTAATATTGGTGTCCTAGTCTTCATTTGTCACCTTGTTAACTATGTCTGATAGTTTCTCTATTATATGCTTTGCTTCATTTGGTGACTACAAGCTGAAGGCATCCATAAAGATGTCCTTAATTTCATAAAGTGCTTGCTTATGTTTGAATTCATTCCTCAGTATTTCCTACATCATCATTATGTCTAATGAATTTTGCATTTCAGTCATTTGTGCCATTGTTATAGTCTTGGGATCATAGGAAGGAATTACAATATCTTCATTTAGTTTAGGGTCTCCATAGTGAAGTACCCTAGCCACTCTGGTTGAACTCAAGCCTAGAGTTGAAAATTACAAGGGGATGGCTTCAGTGCTCGGCTTTTGAATGGTCTTAGTAGGAGTTCTATTCTTTGGTAGCTCTACCAATGTCTAAATGGTGGCCTACTCATTTTCTTTTGATGTGTTCTCTTTCTCATCTAATTTCCTATCCTCTACACTTGGTATCTATTTAATGTCACTTGTTGCACTTGGTGGAGGTGGTGGTGGAAGTATCAAAACTTTAGTTCTAGTAGCTATGTATGTGAAAGGTGGATCCTTTTGTTTCACCTTTTCCTTTTGTGGTGTAGCTACTACTTTTTGTAACTCATTAACACTCACCAATATAGGGCTTGTACACAATTGTTCCTGTAGTGTATATTGTTGAAGGATCTTTGAGAGATCCTCTACAATTAGTGGATTGATGTTATAAGCTAACTTGTCAGTAACATCCTTTATGATTACTATCTCTATAGGCGTAGTAGTTACATGAGGTGGACTGGGAGGTGGAAATTGTGTGTCTTGCACACTCTATTCTTCTTCTTGCTGTTGATCGGTTGTTTCCATAGTTTCTTCTCCTTGAGCTGATTCTTCTTTTTCTTTCTCCTTATTTTCTTCCTCACTTTTCTTTTCCTCCTCTTTCTTTTCTTCATCTTTCTTCTCTATTTCCTTTACTTCTACCTCTCCTTTCTACTCTTCTGCCTTCTTTTCCTCTACCTTCTATTTGGCATTAGTTTCTACCTTATTGATTTCTTCTACTTTATCGTTAGTAATTTTAAAAAAAAATTTTCACAATTGTGTGGATTTATTTACAACATCCTTAATCTTGTTTTGAAGGATGCAAAAGGCTCTATACTTGGGTGCAAACTTGCCACTATGTTTCTTGTTTTCCTTTGTTATTTGAGCCTTTGTCATGTCAGGCTTTACTTATGCTAAGGTAGATTCTCTAATCTCCCTCTCCATCTTTAGACAATAATGCCACTTATTCTCAACTATTCATAAAGTTCCTTGGGCATTGTTAGAAAGATTAATCTTCCCTTGGATGTATTTAATTGGAATATTCCAAGGATCCCTAAATGTATTTTTTCCTATTGTACACATGTGGAGGACATGTCATTGTTTGTCCTTTATTCCACATGTGAGGACAACTCATTTTTTATAATTCTTTTATTAAGGAATTTAGTTTATCCTCCTTAAGAGGATTGTGACACTTTGCACACACCTATTATGAATGTGGCATTCATAGAAATGGGAGTTACACATGCAACTCCTTTCTCATCTCTTTAAAAGAGATGCTCCTCCTCCTTTCTTCTTTACTCTCATCAATTTGATGTTATTGTATTGAGCTATTTTGCTCCAACATTCTCTCTCTCTCTTCTCTAGGCATTTGCCTTCATTCATAATACTCACAAGGGATTTTCTTTGCTTTCCCCTTATAAATCCTTGTCTCCATTGTTGAACCATCTTGGTGTATGCTCTTGGATTTTTCTTATCTCATGGTAACATTGTTTCACACTTAACTTGGATTATTTCTCATTCCTTTCTCTATCTTATCGTTTCTTACATGGTATCAGAGCTAGGTATCTAATCCTTGTTTTAAGTTTTGTGTTGAAGGTTGCCATTCATTGGAGCACACCTTATTTGGAGACGTCATTGAGAGAAGAAGTTTGTGTTGCGGTTTTCTGCTCATTCTAACATCCTTTGTGTGCAGATTTTTATTATATATTTTTTTATTGTTTACTAACCCTCTTTGGAAGACTTGCCGCCAAAGGGTTCTCTGTTAAAAAAAAAATCAATTTTTTTCTCTTGTTTTGGAAGGCGTGCCACCAAAACAAGAAGTATTACTTCATAGCACTTATTTATTTTAAATTGTGCAATTTTTTAATATTTATTCTTCTTATCATTTCCTTCAATTATATTAAGGAAATAATAATCCTAAGTGTGCTTAAATAAAAAACCTTAGGACACTCCATAGGTTAAGTTTTCAAAAAAATATATAAAAATTTTACTTCTCATTTAAAAAAAAATAAAAAAATCTAATACATTTTTTTTTTTATAATATATTTTAATCTATATCTTAATTTATCTATTTGGCAAATCTAATTTTTTTAAAAAAATTATGAGTTTTTAGAACTCTCTAATCAATAAACTTTCTATTTTCTTTCTTACCTTTTAAGTTCTTAAAGATCGCTCAGATCTTTTCTTGTTTCTTTTAGAAACCTTCCTTATTTTTTTCTGCTCTTCGCAGTTTGTTTTTTAAAACCTCGTTTTGTGATAAGATCAGGGGGTTTGTTTTTATTGTGTTCAATCTGCAATTTCTTATTTGAATTCCGTGCACTGAGAACTCAAAACCCCAAAGCTGCCAGTGCTTCACTTATTTTTCCGTATCATTCTCCTTCCTCTGTCGACTCTGAAACTGTGTCTTTGTGCATAGATTGCAAAGTAGTATCAGCAGGGTCCGCGTCATTCATTCTTGTCTAAAAAATATTCCAAGTTTGGTGCTCCCCACATGCCTTTGATCCAAGCTACTCCTATAGTCTTTTTTTATTTATTCCCCTCGAAAATGACGCATTCATGCCCCTGCTAGATGCATTCCTACACCTGCCACTACCAATCCTGCTCCACGTTGTTTTTCATTCATTTGTGTCTGATGGAAACAACAAGCCAGGATATTCATTGCATGCATAAATGGTTTGCATGAATCATAGCTTCTCTCATATCTATTTGTGTTGGCATCTGTATCTCATAGCTTCTCTTTCATACATTCGTCTTTGCATATAGTAACGTGGTTTTCTCTCATACGTTTTCATTCTGCACCATCTTAATTATAGCAAATTAGATTCCTCTATTTTTTTTCAATCAAAAACACTAAAATGTTGTATTACATTTTTTAATCATTAGGAATCGTTAATATAGCCATCCTAAATATAGAAATTTGGATTTGTTGTTTTAGGCTATAATCATTTAATTATTCTAAAAACGCTTTTGTGGGATTCTTTTTTATTTTCAAATTATCCTTGTGCTAACGTTTCGTTGCAGAGTTATATCATTTTTTTCAGAAACTTATTCATAGTTCCATCATCATGTTTTGTTTTAATTCAAGTTAACATATAAGTCATATTTCTATTAGGGGGGACATTTTTTTTTCATAAAGATGTCAACCTTAATTCCAGAAATAAAACTTAGTCATTCTAATTATCATTCCTGGAAAACTCATTTTTCATTTTAAACACCTCTTCGAGATAGCCACTGATCCTTCTGTTGAACCTGGTTCAGCAGCTACCCAAGATGAAAAAGATACTTGGAAAACTAAAAATGAAGAAGCTTTAGGTTTAATTGGTATTTCCATTATTCCAAATTTATATCTGTTAATTGCACACTGTTCTAAAGCTCATGATGCTTGGTCAATCTTGCAAACCAAGTATGAGAGTGGAGATGAATACTGCAAAATACAGTTGCAGGATCAACTTGAAGATCTCAGGTATACAGATTTTAAGACTATGGATGAATTTCTGTTAAAATTTGATTCTCTTAAAAGCCAAATTATTGCTTGAGGTGTTCAGTTAGAGGACATTCATTTAATTCATCTTATTCTTAAAAAGTGTCTTCCTAGACAATTTCAATAGTTTATAACTAATGTTCATGCACAACTTGCTATTCCTACTTTAACTACTTAGTTAACTTATGTTATTTTTCAAACTTTATTAAGACAAGAAGAAGCTAAGCTAATTCAGTTTGGTACCCTTAAATCAACTGAACATGCATTTATGTCTCAAAATTCAAATAATAATAATTTTTGTTCAAATAATAATAATAATAACAAAAAACAATATAATACTAATTCGAATAATTCCAACAATAAATTTCATGCGAAATATAACACTAATAACAATCACCATAACAATCATCATAATAACAATTGTAATACTAATAATCAAAGGAATCATTCCAATTCCAAACCTCATTGTTCTTATTGTGGAAAAGATGGTCATGTTGTCAATAACTGTTTTAAAAAGAAAAATGATAAAAAACCTATGAATATCAATAACCATAATCAAAAATCAAATCATAAAAAGGGTAACTCTATTGGTTCTAATTCTCATCATACTTTTAGTTGTAGCTTTTGTTGGGTGATGCAACGCGCTCCCCTGCCCACAGGTGGTTAATTATGTGGTGTTCCATGTTCACTAACAGTCATGGCTTTTGGTGCAATGGTAAATGGGCCCAACAGTTGGTATCAGAGCCTAGTTTTGGCCTGGTCATGGGTTCAAATCTCCCCGGTGCCTTCCCGACCCACGTAAGCACCTGGTATGCGCGTCGAGGGGGAGATTTTTGGGTGATGCGACACGCTCCCTTGCCCACAGGTGGTTAATTATGTGGTGTTCCATGTTCACTAACAGTCATGGCTTTTGGTGCAACGGTAAATGGGCCCAACAGCTTTAATCTTTGGAGACCTTTAGAATGGATTGTTGACAGTGGTGCATCACAACATGTAACTTCTCATAAAGAAAAATTTGGTTCTCTGCAACCTGATATTGCTAACATTCCTATTCAATTAGCTAATAATCAGACTTGTAAAGTTGAAGGTTTAGGTGATGTAACTATTACTAATGGTAAATTGCATGATGTATTCTATATACCTGATCTGAAAACTAATTTGCTTTCTGTTTCACAGTTATGTCAGGACTATAAAGTTGAATTCTATAAAGATACATGTTATGTCATAGATCCTCAAACTAAACAAGTGATTGCTCATGCTAAAATGGATAATGACAACTTATTTAAATTCCATGAATTTGCTAGTTCATGATATTCTTTACATACTTCTATTGATTTCAATATATGGCATGAAAGACTTGGCCATTTAAATTTGGATTATATTACTTTAATGCAAAAAAACAATATGGTTGATGGCTTGCCTCAAATTATTCCTTCTAAGATTGCTTGTACAGGTTGTATGAGTGGTAAGATGCATAGGGAGCCCTTTCCAAGTGGAAAATCATGGTGGGCAACTCATAAGTTGCATCTTGTCCATAGTGACCTTTTGGGCCCCATGGAGAAAAACTCCATCCAAAGTTCTCGGTATGCACTTACCTTTGTTGATGATTTTTCTAGACAAACTTGGATCTATTTCTTGCATAGCAAGGATAAAGTTCTTGATATATTCATTGAATTTCAGTTATATGTTGAAAGGCAATCTGGTTTTAAACTTAAAATTCTCAGAACTGATAATGGGAAGGAATATGTCAATAATACTTTTCACTCTTATTTGAAATCATGTGGAATTAAACACGAGCTTACTATTCCTTATACACCACAGCAAAATGGTGTGGTAGAAAGAAAGAATTGAACCATTGTTGAAATGGCTAGAAGCATGTTGCATGCTAAGAATCTGCATTATAAATTTTGGGCTGAAGCCATGTTTTGTGCAACTTATATTCTTAATAGGAATCCTACCAAAGCTCTCAAGGATATTACTCCAGAAGAGGCTTGGTCTAGTAGGAAACTTGATTTACATCATTTGTGGATTTTTGGATCTGTTGCTTATGTTCATACTCCTAAACAAAAAAGGCATAAATTAGATGCTAAGTCTTCTCCTTATATATTTGTTGGTTATGATGAAAACACTAAGGGTTATCGTTTTTATGATTCCACTACTAACAAAGTTCAAGTTGCTAGAGATGTTTGTATTGTAGAAAATGGAGTCCATGACTATTCTACTGCACATGATGCAGAATTCAGTGGCACTAAAATTGTGCTGGTGGAGGACCAACCTCCTTCTCTTAACCCTACTCCTCCTCTTAACCCTTCAACTCAAGAACCACCTATTATTTCTGCTCCTACAAGTAATGATATTCAAGTAGCTATTAATGATGCTTTTATTGATAATGATTCTTCCTCTAGTGATAATTCCATTGCAACTAAATGTAAACCTAAATGGGCTCAAAACTTAATCAATAAAAGTGATGACTACATTTCTAGATTTGGTGGAATTTAACATAGAAGGATTAATTATTGTAATTATGCTTTGATGACTACTATTATGACTTCTAACGATCCTAAGTCTTTTGATCAAGCTAACTCTCAACCTCATTGGCAAAAGGCCATGCAAGAGGAATATGACTCTTTAATTGCTAATCAAACTTGGGACTTAGTCAATTTACCTCATGGAAGGAATATAGTTTCATGTAAATGGTTATACAAAAAAAAATTGAATACTAATAATGAAATTAGTAAATTTAAGGCTAGATTAGTTGCTAGAGGTTTTTCACAAATTGAAGGATTAGATTATAATGAAACTTTTGCTCCTATTGCTAAAATGCCTACTATTAAATTAGTTCTTGCTTTAGCATCTAAAATGAATTGGCGCGTTCATCAAATGGATGTTAAAAGTGCCTTCTTAAATGGTGATTTACATGAAGAAATCTATATGTCTTAACCTCCTGGATTTCTTAAGAAAGGTAGTGAAAATCTGGTTTGCAAATTGAAAAAATCTATTTATGGTCTTAAACAATCACCTAGAGAATGGTATTCTAAAATTAATTCTTTTTGTATTTCTCAAGGCTTTTCTAGAAGTAATAATGATCCTAATTTGTATATTAAACATACTAACAATGATATTATCATTGTTATTGTTTATGTAGATGATCTAATTCTCACTTCTAGTTCAGATTATTTGATTTCTAATATTAAGTTTCACCTTAAACAAAAATTTCAGATGACTGATTTAGGTATTTTACATTACTTCTTAGGTATGCAAATTTGCCAAACCCCTAAGGGTATCTTTCTTTCTCAAAGCAAGTATGCTCATGATCTTTTAGGAAAATTTAAGATGAATGATTCTAACCATGTTTCAATTCCATGTGAATTAGGAACTAAATTAATGGCTGATATGAATACTCCTTTTGTTGATGAAACTTTGTATAGACAGTTGGTAGGAAGTTTAAATTATTTAACTCTTACTAGACCTGATATTGCTTATAGTGTTGGTTTAGTTTCTAGATTTATGTCTAAACCCCAGCAAACACATTTTAAAGTTTCTAAAAGAATCTTAAGGTACATTAAAGGAACTATTAATATGGGATTATTCTATGATGCCAATTCTGAATTTATTTTACATGGTTATACTGATTCCGATCTAGGTGGAGATCCCAATTATGGGAAATCCACTTGCGGCTATTGTTTCTTTGTTGGTTCAAGTGCAATTTCTTGGAAAAGTAAAAAAGAACAATCTATTTCCCTTTGCTCAACTGAAGATGATTACAAAGGTTGTACCATGCAGCTAAGGAAGCTTTATGGATTAGAAGACTTCTTGACGATTTGGATCTACCTCAACAAGCACCTACCCCTCTACATTGTGACAATCAAAGTGCTATTGCCTTGGAAAAGAATCCAATTTTTCATGTAAGGACCAAACATATTCCACTTCAACATCACTTCATTTGAGAACAAGTTGAAGACAAGAAAATCACTCTTCTTTATTGTAAACGTGAAGATCAAGTGGCTGATATTTTAACAAAACCACTTTCTAAAGAGAGATTTCAATTCCATTGTAAAAATTTGAGTTTACAACCCGTTGATGTAAACTCCCCAAGTAAAGATTAAGGGGGGTGTTAGAAAGATTAATCTTTCCTTGGATGTATTTAATTGGGATATTCCAAGGATCCCTAAATGTAGTTTGTCCTATTGTACACATGTGGAGGACATGTCATTGTTTGCCCTTTATTCCACATGTGAGGACAACTCATTTTTTATAATTCCTTTATTAAGGAATTTAGTTTATCCTCCTTAAGAGGATTGTGACACTTTGCACACACCTATTATGAATGTGGCATTCATAGAAATGGGAGTTACACATGCAACTCCTTTCTCATCTCTTTGAAAGAGATGCTCCTCCTTCTTTCTTCTTTACTCTCATCAATTTGATGTTATTGTATTGAGCTATTTTGCTCCAACATTCTCTCTCTCTCTCTCTCTCTTCTCTAAGAATTTTCCTTCATTCATAATACCACAAGGGGTTTTCTTTGCTTTCCCCTTATAAATCCTTGTCTCCATTGTTGAACCATCTTGGTGTATGCTCTTGAATTTTGCTTATCTCATGGTAACATTGTTTCACACTTAACTTACTTGGATTATTTCTCATTCCTTTCTCTATCTTATCATTTCTTACAGGCATACTATTGTCAAGTTCTAGAGGTTTGTTTTTAAATTTTTCCATCATGGCATACACAAATTTCTCCACCTTATTCTTCTCTTCCCTACTAGGCTTATTGAAATTAAGAGAATTTAAATCATTCAAATCTGCATTTCTAATCTTATTACAAAGTTTATCTATTGCAAATTTTAGAGGATAGCTTACCACTTTAAATTGGTTGATGTCATTAGATTCTATTCTCTCTTCATCATCTATATCTGGTTGTGCCACATACCTTCTTCTTTTCTTGGGCTCTTTAGTAGGATGATCAGTGGCTTTCTTCTTCTCCTTTGATGTCTCTTTGGCTTTTTGAGTGGTTGCCCTTGTAGTGGCCCTTGTTGCTGTTGGCTTAGCTAGAGATGGTTTGGTTGGAGTTGGCTTGGTGACCTTTTTAGGCTTGGGATGAGTTGAAATCTATGTTTCTATCTTTCTCTTCTTTTTCTTGGTAGATGTAAGTGCTTCCTTGGCTTCTTCTCCCTCGACACCTTCCTCCTTATCTTCTCCTAGGCCTTGTGTCAGCTCTATTGGGCCTTGCCTTTGCTCTCCATCTTCTTTACTATCTCCTTCTACTTCTTCTTCTTCTTCTTCACCTACTTCTCCCTCAATGATTGCCCCAAATGTCTTATTTCTCTTCCTTACCATTTTATCTTTTTTCTTGATGAAAAAAGCTATTTTCAATTCAATCTCAACTTTGGACTTGACAACATTATATGTCCCAAAGTGAGGAGCTGCCTTATCAATTTTGTCTACAAGCAATGTTGTGATTGTTGTTGTGGCTTCATCTATATCAAGTTCTTATCCTAATAGCCTTAGCCACCTTACTCTTGGTATTGCTTCCTGAATATAGGTGTACTTAATGTGAACCAAGAAGCATATGTTATTGACATGTTTCTCTACTAGTGAAAATGGTATTCTCATTCTCTACTTCATGAATTTCTTAAATTCTTCAAAATATCTTGTCATTTGTGCCTCAAAATTATCACCCATTTGATTAATGATTTCATTGATTTGTGTAATATTAGTTTTTTTGGGGTTCCAATTTACCTTTCCTGTTGAAGGAAATTCTTCCATGACATAAAAGAATATACAGATAAAAATTGAGCCAAATTTGCATTGAACACCTTTTGATCTCCTTATAGCTCCTAGGTTCTCCTTAATTTTATACAACATGAGTTCTACCAAATCATTGGTATGATCTTTCTTTACTAGTTTGTAGGCTACATCAACTACTAGACATGGAACACTATTTAGTCAATGCTCATTCCCCTATTGTTCCACTTTGCTCCAATATTCTTCTCAATGACCTCCTTTCTGTCACTTCTTAAGGTCTTTAGCCAATCTAGGGTTGGGAATCTTGTAAGCCTATGAACTATTCTCTTTTTAATCTTGATAGGTCCTGTCTTTAACCATAGACATCCATCATGAATTTTACTCAAGACAATGTGAGTCCATTCAATTTTGAATCCTATAGGGTAGACGAGGGCATTAGTCAAACCCTTTTTCTCAACTATCTCAAACTCCTTCTTCAAGATCTTGTTCTCACATAATTTTTCATAAGCTTGGAATATTTCAAAGTCACCTATGGCACCAATTTTGTAGTTGTAGCACTTTCTCACATCTTGAACCATGACTACTTTAGGTGGAATGATGGATAATGCACCAGCTAGGTTATTTTTTTAGGCAACTTTAGGGATTGGCCTAAATTTAGGCTATTTGACTTCATTGCTGACTAGCTAAATCTCATGACTCTTTTTTTTGGGGGTTTCATGAAATAGAAGCCATTTTACTGAACTAGGGTTTTAAAAATATTGCAAATCTTAGCTTAGCACTTAATAAATACCTTTGAATTGATGAGATATTGTTGTATTGCTATTAGAATTCATGCAAGTGGGTGTTAGGCTACTGCTTGATTGCTTCTTCACTCTCCTCGTCTTTGCTCTGGTTCAAATGGTGTGAAAATGAATATAATTCAACCTTCTACCTATCAAAGACCTAGCATTAAATGTTTCATGCATACTACTGTAAACTTGGCACTTGAAGGATTCAATACAACTCAGCTTCCACCACACTTCTACTTCACTCAACTTCAACTATTAGCTCAGGATCCATTGGAACTTTACTCATCATGCAAGGGTAACTTGGCAGCTTCTTTAAAGTTTTACTCAGCATCTTTTTGATGCAGATTTCTTCTTTGCAATACTCTTTTTTTCTTTGGGACTAATGTATGATATAACTTTGTATATTAGTCCCATATATCTATTTTTTCTTAGTTTCAGGAGGTATTATCACTTGAACTTTTGGGTGAAGTGATCCCTCCATTAGATGTGTTGCACTCATATTTCTTTTTCCAAGTTTTATTCATTTGCCCTCTTATTTGTTCAAAATCAACCTTCTCTTTTCCTTTGTTGGCTTCTGTCTTGGGTGCTTTTGACTTTGTTGGGAAATTCCTACTTATATAACCAGTGTTCAAGCAACTAAAACATGTACTTTGGCTTAGCCATCTACTATAACTTCCTCTAAAATGTGTCCACACTCCTGACAATAGTGACAACTATACCTAGCGTTGTAATCCTAGTTGCAGTGATGTGCATGGTTGTTTCCTCTTGCAAGCTGATTAGGTGTCCATATAGGCTTTGATCTACATTCAAATGCTCTATGTCCATACTTTTTGCAGTTGTAGTAGTGACTTTAAAATTTTGATGTCCTCATGGTCTTGGTTCTACATTCATGTCCTTGATGTCCTTGCTTTTTGTACTTGTGAAAAAAGCTTGCATTTATAGGCTTATCATGTTGATGACTATTCTTACTCCTACACACATTAGAGGTATGTCCCTTTTTACCATAGAAATTACAAGTAGGTTTAGTGTTCTTACCTTTGTTAGTCCTTTCTTCTATAGTCTTGGATGATTCTCCTTGTTTAGTGCTAGTGTAACCAAGTCCTAAAGTGTCATTACTAGCCCTTGGTGCTTTTAGTAGTTGCCCAAAGTACTTGATAGCCTCATTGGGTTTGTTGTATATTTTTTCTATCTCTTTTTCTCTTTTCAAATCATTCTACAATTTTTCATTCTGCATCTTCAAGGTGGAGATCTTAATGTCCTTCATGTTGAGCTCATGATGAACATTCATCATTTGACTTAAGGTGTCTAGCTACATGTTTGAGATCTTTTCAAATTCAATTTTTTTCTCCTCCAGTCTATTGGTGAGATTTCTCTTGTCATCTTATATCATGGTCTTGTCTTCAATGGCTCTCTTCTTTTTTTCAGTCACTTCACAAAGCATTATAGCTTTTGTTTCTTGTTCAAGCTTGAGTAATCTGATTTCTTCAGCTTGTGCTCTATTTTTCTCCATCAGTTCTACTATTGGTGCATCAAATTCCTTGGAATCTCCATTGGAAAACACTTGTGTAGTATCAATCTCCTTGCATTGTATGTCATTTTTAGCTATGGCTATCTCCTTCCTTCTTTTTAAAGACTATCAATTCTTCTCTAGCTTCTTCCACTTTGTGTAGAGTTAGGTGCACATCAATCACCTAATTGTCTATGATCTTCCCAAGTTTCAAGAATTCCATATTTAGACCTTTTATCCAAGTTTTTAGGCTTCTCCTTGTGAGAACCTCACTTTGATGCCAATTGCTGAAATTTTCAAAATGGAAAGAGTACTTCTAAGAGTGGGGGGGGCGGGGGGGTGTGAATTAGAAGTAACACACTTTTAACCTTTTCTAATCCTTTAAACCAAATAATTGAAAATAAATTGCATGCATGTAAATACATCAAATAGCCATAAAGTAAACACATGCAATAACACATAACATAGGATTTGGTAACCTAGAAACCCTCCAGGAATAAGAACGTAAAATTCGGGTGAGGATGATATGCACAAAAATTATTGCAACAATAATTATTTGACTACTTTTGATAGCCTACCCTATGAAAGGCCTACCCTATTAAAGGCTTTACATTATGTCAATAGTGACCTAATTAGAGGATTTACAAACACTTTACATGAAGTGTTACCCTATTAAAGGATTTATAATAGGTTGCTAAACACACCTAATAAGATAGGATTTTCAATCACCTTCTCTAAAGGTTCTCCTACCTAGCTATTAAGCTAACCTATCAATATAAGATTTTCAACTTCTAACACAATGGCAAGAAAGTATTAGGAATCTTTGACTTGATTGTATACAATCCTCAATTGCTGATTTTAGGTACTTTTCTACTCCTTCTGACCTTAATCCTCTGAGATCTGATATCTAGTCGTGTCTCTTGTCCCTTGTACTATTCTAATCAATTGGATGTATAATTTCTACTCTTATCCTCTAAGTATTCTATACTTTCACTCTAAATTTTTCTATAGTCTCCCCATACACTGTTCTCTACCACATATGTAATGGGTTTTTGACTTCCCTTTTAAAGATTATGAAGACTTACGGTTAGGTATGGATCTATGATCCATATTGAATCTCAAATTCCTACTCATACCTTGCATTTTTCTCATTGGTTGCATGTTGATCACATAGGAATCATAAAAGATCCATTCTTATCCTTTTTCTCTTTTGAAATCCTTCTATGTCAACTCAAAAAATGGTTTACATCTAAGTTTCTGAGGGCACAAACTCAAATGATGATTCTGTGTTACTCAGCACATACTAAACTATTGATGTTCAACACATGTACTATCCTGGATTGCTTGACACCTATTACATTTTGTATCGCTTGAGACATATATGTTCCTGGCTCACTTGACATATGAAGCATTCTAACTTGCTCAACATCAATTGTGACTCAACACCTATATATCACTCGACACTTATACTGCTCAGTACCTAAAGTCAATCGGCACCTATTGAAAATCTAACCCAGCACACATTATGGCTCAACATACATAGAGTACTCAGCTTGAATGTAGAAATTGATTAAGTGTGTTGACACTCAAATGTCAAAGCTATCTAAGGACCCACAAAACCTTGCTCATGGTCAAGAATATTCTCATCTAGATTTTATAGTGTTCTAATTAGATATAGTATATTGTAATTAAAAAATTCTACAACCACCTATTTTAACACTTGAAAATATGTCAATTTTGAGAAATAAAAAAATATTAGATCATATCAACAAAATCTAAAAATTCTATGCCATTCTAGAGGAGAGATTCCTCTTCTAGAATGTATAATTTTTCTCTTAGTTAGAATAGATTTGTTTTGAAAAATGTGGTGGGAGATGAAAACTATCAATTTTAGGTGAGTTAAGATTTCAATCCTTATAAAAGAGAAAAAAATTATTTTTGATTATACCAAATTGTTATCTATAACATAGTCTGAGATCAAGGGAAATAAGTTTATTTTCATATAGTTTTGTGGTGGGAACTAGACCCCTAATTTTTAGTGTTTTTAAGCATCTAAAAAATCATCTATAAAAGTTAGGAAAATATATCAATTATTATTCCAAATAATTCTTAAAAAGTATAATCCTAAACTTTATCCATTTCTACACATTTCATTAATTTACTTCATTTCCAAATTCAAAATAATAATACTGATTTTATGTCATTGAAGGTGACTAGTTATACTTTTGTGAGCCTTTTCCTTTACAAAAAGGTGACACATGTTTGTTCTTTTACCCAAGATTTGGTAATGATGCACCATGTTTAACAAAAGGAAAAAGGTTCTATCAAACTCATAAATAATATTCTATGTGACAATACTTACTATGTTGAAGGACTTAAGTATAATCTCTTGTGTGTATCAAAACTGAATAATTTAAGATGTAAAGTTGAGTTTGAAAACAAGATCGATAAGATATATATGATACAAATGGAAAACTAATTGGAAAGGGTAATCATACTAGGAGTAATCTATTTTATCTTGATTTAGAGGATGCTACTTGTCTAGTTATAAAATTTGACGATGTGTGGTTGTGGCACAAAAGGTTATGCCATGTTAGTTTTGATAACTTGGTCAGTATCAGTAACATGAGAAAAGTTAGAGGTTTTTCTAAGTTGAAGAAGTTTGATAATATAATGTACAAACAATGTTAGTTAGAAAAAATGACAAAGTCAAGTTTTAAGAATAAAACTCATACCTCTAAAAGTATACTCAAGATTGTTCATACTGAATTGTGTGGACCAATTGAAGTGCAAAGCTACAAAGGAGACAAGTACATTATGATGTTTGTTAATGAATATTCTAGAATGATGAAAATTATTCTTTTAAGAAAGAAATCTAATGATTTTCAAATGTTTAACTGGTACTTAGCAAGAGTTGAGAAGGAAACAAGTAAAAGTCTAAAGTGTTTGAGATTTGACAGAGGAGAAGAATTCACATAAAATCAATTTGAGATGTTCTATAATGATAGAGGAATCAAAAGATAGACATCTACCCCTAGAACCACACCACAAAATGGAATTTTTGAAAGGATGAATAGGTCTATAATAGACTATGCTAGAATACTAATGATTGAGAAAAATGTTGGTTTGAAATACTGGAAAAAAGTTGTAAGTACAATTATCTATATCTTAAACCTTGTACAAGTCAAGAAAGGTACTCATTCAACACCTTTTGAACTATGGCATGGATACTCACCCAATGCAAAATATTTTAAGGTATTTGGAAGCAAGCGTTACATTCTTAAAGAATTCAGGAAAGGTATACTAGATGCAAAAAGTGAAGAAGGTATATTCTTAGGATATTCCACAAGAAGTAAAGCTTATAAGTGTTTAAATACTAACGCTAACAAAATTGTGGAAAGTGAAAATGTAAATTTTGATGAATATAAAAAAGTACACAAGGATAAACCTATGAAAGAACCAGAAGAATAGCCTACTGAAGAAGATTTTGCAAATCAAGCTACAAACCAACAGCAAGTTTCAGTGACTATAGAGTTACATACTATGAATGCCAAGTTGTATTTAGCAACCAAGTTACACTTAGATGCTGAGTTACAGAATGAAGTTGAAGCACATTTAGATTCAAAGATTAGTGTAAATGCTGAGGTACTTGATAGAGATGTACATTGTGATACTGAAGCTAAGAAACAAATTGAAGAAACTAGAGCTGAACCAAGATTGTCCAAATATGTCAAGAGACATCATCCTGCTAAATAAATTATTAGAGATAAAGATGTTAGAAGAATGACAAGAAACACATTGATAAATGATACATGGTTGTTGAGCATGAAGGAACCTAAATTAGTAAGAGATGCATTAGAAGATGCGGACCAGAGTAAAGCCATGAAAGAATAGATTGAACAAACTGAGAAAAACAAAACATAGACTCTAGTTCCAATACCAAAAGACAAAAATATGATTGGTACCAAGTAGGTATTCAAAAACAAGCTAGATGAATATGGTGAAGTCAAAAGAAACAAGGGAAGATTATTTTGCAAAGTAATTGACTATGGAGAGACATTTGTCCCTATTGCTAGATTGGAAGGAGTAAGAACTCTACTTACTTATTCTGCATACATAGTTTCAAAGTTTATCAAATGGATGTTGAATTTGCATTTCTAAAAGACATATTAGAGGAAGAAGTTTACATAGAATAGCCAAAAGGATTTTTTGATGTTAAAAATAAGAAGATGGTATGTAGATTACACAAAGTTCTATATGGCTTGAAATAAGCACCAAGAGCATGCTATGAAAGACTTCATAAGTATCTTGTGAAGATTGGATTTAAAAGGAGTGATGATAACATCAATCTATACATTAAGACAAAAAAGGAAAAGGTATTTTTTTATCTAAAATTTGTGTTGATGATATCATATTTGGAGGTCAAGATGCTTTATGTAAAGCTTTTGCAAATGAAATGAAGCAAGAATTTTTTAATGTCTATGTTTGGAGAGATCAAATTTTTTGTGAGTTTGTGGTATATACATCACTCATTCAAAATATGTCAAGGAAATATTGAAAACCTTTGGACTGGAGAATTCCAAACTAGTAAGTACACCTATGGTGACATAACTCAAGTTGTCAAATAATGATGATTAATTTGGTGTGAAACAAATGTTATATAGGTAGATGATTGGTAAATTACAATATGTACTACATAGTAGACCTGATATAGCATTATTTGTAGGGATAGTTGTAAAATTCTCTACCAATCCAAGGGAGAATCATTTGATGGCTATAAAGACAAAAATTAATATCTAAAAGGAATAGAGGAGTATGGTCTAGACTATAAGAATGATAAAAAAATTGAATTAAGAGCCTATACTAATGCTAATTGGGCTGGAAATATTGATGATAGAAAGAGCATGAGTGGAGGAGCATTTTTCTTAGGCAAGAGGTTGGTTACATGGACTAGAAAGAAACAAAATTGCACCTCACAATCTACTGAAGCTAAATATGTTCTTGCTATTGTGAATTGTACAAACATTGTATGGATCCAACCTTTACTCAAAGGTATGAAGGAAGAGATCAAAGAACCAGTAACACTTTATTGTGATAATACAAGTGCTATCAATATATCAAAGAATCTAGTGATGCACACAAAGACTAAGCACATTGCAATCAAGTATGATTACATGAGAGAATTATTTCAAGATAAAGAGGTGAAGATGGAACATGTTAAAACAAAGGAGAAAATTGTTGATATCTTCACAAAAGCATTACCTAATGATGCTTATGACTATCTAAGAGGTAAACTAGGTGGGATACCCCTATTAAAAGCTGTCTAAGTAATAAAAGGATGCCCTACATATAAGAAGTTGCTTTTTAGTATGAAAAATTGATGTAAAGGATCTTGCTATAGGATCTACCTAAAGTAATCAAACAATTGATTCTTCAAATCAGTTAAAAGAAAGGTGAAAAAGGAAGAAACTAAAGAAGCCTATACTTGCATGTTAAGATGAGAATTTTTTAAGGCATTGTTGTCAAAAAGGGAAATAGTTACTAATCAAGAAATGCAAGAAAGAGGGAGATAGTTATTGTTTAAGAATTATACAAGAGATTGGAAATTTTTGAAATTTAACAAAGAGGGAGAAATCCTCTACATCTACGTACTAAGAGGGAGATACATGAAGTAATTTAGAGGGAGTTACAAGGAAGAGTTTTGTAACCTATTCAAAAGATGGAAGTTGTTGATAGAGGGAGAGATTTCAATACAAGGAATTACTTTCTCTTTGGTGTTTTATTGGTCTTACTATTTTAACCTAGTCAGTTTCATTGATTAGTTTGGTTTGCCATCAATACTGAAGAGAGAGATTGTTGAGAACATATTGAAGAAGACTGTTAAAGAGGGAGATTGTTGAGAATAGATTGATACAAAGTATGATCAATATGCTTCAATCATGGTTTTTTCATTGATGTCAAACTTGCTATTTGTTGGTAAGACAATTGTTTGTTTGATTTAAGTGTTGATCTCAAAATGGTTTTGAAAATTGAGTGTCAACAAACTTAAGCTATTTGCTAAGTTCATGCTGAGCTAGCAACATATGTCAAGTATAAAATATACAAGTATCAATTTACAATATGTGTCAAGCCAAAAATATAGTAAGTGTCAAGTCACTCAGGTGCTGAGAAAATAGACAGTGCGAAGCAACTATATATGTCGAGCGAACAATAGATGCCAAGCATGTTCAAGGACTGAGCAAGACATAATTTTAGTAAGTACCAAGCATTATTAATCAACAAGTGTCGAGCAATACAAAATCAACATAAGATTTTGTGCCTTCACAAACTAAGATATAAACTATTTTGCATGTTAGTTAATGCATATATCTCAAAGCTTAGAGATAAGATCAAATCTATTTTTATTCCCTATGTAATCAACATGCAACCAATCAAATAATTGGAATGCTAAAGAGGAAAACTAGATGAATCTTAGTTATAGATTCATACCTAACCATAAGTCATGACATATTTTTAAGGAGATCAAAGCCCCATTATTCATGTGTACTAAATTATGAGAGTGTGATGCATGTGAGTGAAGAATAGAAGGAGTAAAATGGGTGAAGTGATAAGAGGACATTCAAGGTGACTTAGTAGAGCAAGAGTATTGCAAGATCAGTTAGTAGAATAGAGAATTAGCATTATTAGAGCTTCATATTAGATGAGTGAGGATCAGATTGGACCAAAAAAGGATCTAAAATCAGCAATATTAGATTGTAAGTGATTAGGTCAAACATTCTACTTTGCTCTCTAAATATTGTTGCAGCAGAATGAAATCTTATGGACCTAGGTTGGTTTAACAACCATTATACAAATCCTTTAACAGGGTAGCATTCCAAGTGAATGTCTTGTAAATCCTTTAGATAGGTGCACTTCTAACAAGGTGTAAAAGCCTTTAATAGGGTAGGCCTCTCATAGGGCAGACCATTGCTAATGATGAAACATTGTAACCTTGAAAATTTACCTTATTGTTGCAATAGTAAGTTCTGGGTGTCATCCCACCCCAATTTTACCTTCTCATTTTGGAGGGTTTCTAGTTGATCAAATCTAGTGTCAAATTATTTTTCATGCATGTTTTTACTTTCATGTTATTTCAATATGTTTTCATGCATGTATTGATTTAAGTTAAAAGTTTTAAAGGTTAAATTTTAGTACTTTTGATTCACCCCCCTCTCAAAAGTATACTTCCTACTTGTGAATTCCAATAATTGGTATCAAAGCTAAGTTCTTATCAGGAGGATCCTTATAGCTTGGAGAAAATATCTAGAGATGGAAGTCTACAAGCTTGGGAAGATTATAGAGAACCAGGAGATTGAAATAGATCTCATTCTAAATTCTCTAGAAGAAGTTAGGGAGGAACTAAGGAAATCCCTAAAGAGAAGAAAAGAAATAGCCATAGTTAAGAATGATACACAATACAAGGAGATTAACACCACCAAATTATTTTCTAATGGAGACTCAAAGGAGTTTGATGCAGAAATAGCAGATCTAATGGAGAATAACAAAGCTTAAGTAGAAGAGATCAAAAATCTCAAGATAGAGTAAGAATCACAAGCCATGATGCTATGTGAAGTAACTAAATAGAAGAAAAGAGCCATTGAGGACAACATCATGGTAGAAGATGAAAAGAGGACCCTAGCCAATAGAATAGAGGAGAAGTCAACTAAGTTTGCTAGAATATCCAACATCCAATTAGATACCCTAAGTCAGATGATGAATGCTCATCTTGAGCTAAATGTCAAAGACATTGAGATCACCATAATAAAGTTGTAGAATGAACAACTACAAAATGATCTAAGAAGAGGAAGGAAGAGAGAGAGAGAGAGAGAGAGAGAGAGAGCTTCAACAAACCAAATGAAGCTATCAATTGCTTTGAGAAACTACTAAAATCCCCTAGATCTAGCAATGACACGTTAGGACTAGGCTATACCAGCACTGAAGAAGGAGAGTCATCCAGGACTACTGAATGAAGGAATGAAAAAGGTAAGAATTCCAAATCCACTTGTCAATTTTATTGTAAGAAAGGACATACTGCTAATGTGTGCCAGAGCAAGACTAAACAAATTTACATTAAAAAGCTAAAAAGATGGGTCACTATCATAAGTGCAATAAGCAAGGTCATCATGCAAATGACTACAAGACTAGAACCATTAGGACACCAAGATTTGAAGGTCACTATTACAATTATCAAGAGTATTGGACATAGAGCCTTTGAATACAGATCTAAGCCTATGTGATCAAAACATAAACTAGCAAAGATAGGAAGTCATGGACACCACTATAACTAGGACTACAACACTAGGTAGAGTAGCCACTACTATTAAGAGCATGGACACATCCTTGAGAACTTCATAAAAATACATTTTAGTGGTAACTAGATAGTAGATGGTTAAGTCAAAACACCTATTTCAGCTTCCTAAAGATAGGTCACATCAGCAAGTATTGCCTAATGAGGTCAAAAGCACCCAACTCCGAGTTCAACAAAGGAAAAGGAAAAGTAGATGTTGAACATATTAGAGGAGAGATAATAATACATGGAAGAAAAAAGATGGAAGTAACTCATCGAATGGAGGGATCACTTCTTCTAAAAGGTCAAGTGGTCATACTTCATCCAACTAAGCAAGAGAAGATATGTGGGACTGATACTTAAAAGCTTTATCATACATTAGCTCCAAAAAAAATTAGTACTAAAAAGAATAAATTAGCATGAATAAAGATGCAAGATTGAATCTTCAAGTTTTCATCCTACTGCCGAGTGTGAAAAGTTTTTTTCTAAAGCTAAGTTAAATCCTAGTGTGTGTTGAGTTTTCAGCCAAGACTAGTGGGAGTCGATTGAGTTGTACCTTTGATTGAGTCGAGTAAAGAGAAATTCTATTGAAGCTGAGTAACATTAATTCCTATAGCTTTCAAGTGAAGCAGAATTTGCATTGATGCTAAGTAAAGAAGAAATTGCATAAGGAGTCAAGTGTATAGATGTATATGTGCTAAGCATTAAATGTTATGTATTGAAGGGTATAAGGTCAATGTTTCAATCATTTTTCATCATTCAAACATAGAGTAAAGATTAAGTAGAGCAGAAAAGCAATTTCCAAGCAAAGACAAAGTATTTGTGAACATTCCAGTAAAGTTTCAGCATCACCTCATCGATCTAAGGTATTTCTCAAGTGTTGAGCTATGTTGTTTCAAATTTTTTAGAAACCTTGGGTTGTAAAATGGTTTCTATCTCCAAAAGCCATAAGGATACGGAAGGTTTTAAGGTTTAGCTAGTTAACAATGAGGATAAGCAACTAGATTTTAGGGCAATTCTAGAAGTTGCATATAAGAACAACCCTACTGACACTGTCTCTTTTATTCCACCAAAAGTTTTAGTAGTTCCAATGTCAGGAAATGCTACAATTGCAAGGTTGGAGAGATTGGCTACATGGATATTTTCCAGGCCTATGAAAAACTATGTGAGAATGGGGTATTGGAAGAAAAATTCAACATTGTTGAGAGAAAGGGACTAACGTATGCCCTAGATTTCCCCACAGTCTTTAAAATGGAATGGATTAGAATATTTTTCAGTATGATTCATGATGGATGCTTATGGTTGGAAGGAGGGCTTATTAAATTGTCAAAGAGAATTGTGAATAGGGTTACAGGATATCCAACCCTAGATCAGCCAAAGACCCTAAGAAGTGACTCAAAAGAAGCCACTGAGAAGAACACAGGGGTAAAATGGAACAAAAGGGGCACAACCATTGATACAGTCAAAGATCCAGTTCTACAATTTGTTGTGAGGGTCATATCTCATAAATTCTACTAGTCAAGCTAACCAAATAGTGTGCCATGTATTACAGTGGATGTTGGATAAAAAATTGTTAAGAAAGATCATTCATATGATCTAGTAGAACTACAACTATAGCAAATTGTGGAGAATTTGGGAGCAATAAGAAGATCCAAAAGTGCTTAGTGTAGGTTTGGCTCAATTTTGAAATGTATCTTTTTCTATGTTCAGAATGAATTTCCCTCATTTGGTAAGATAGGATGGAAGACCAATAGGTCTATAGCTGTATAGATAAATGAGTACATAGAGAAAATGGGAGCCAATTTTGAAACCATCATGACAAGCTATTTTGAGGATTTTAAGAAGTCCATGAAGCAAAGAATAATAATTCTAGTTTCCTTAGTAGAGTAGAACATCAATGATATATATTTCTTAGTTGATATTGATTATACTTATATTCAAGTAGCAGTGCGAAGAGTTAGATGGCTAAGGCCATTAGGATATGAGATAGACATTGCTGAGGCATCAGCAGTAATCACATCATTTCTTGTAGAGGAAATTGATAAAAGTGCAAAAACTTTGGCACTTATGAAGTTTTTAGATAAAAAATTGACATGGATCTAAAGAAAACATCTGTATCGAAAAGGAAGGATAAGTTGGTCAAGAAACTTAAGGCCAAATTCAAAGAAGGAATTGTAGAAAGAGAACAAGAAGATGGTGAAGATGAAGAAGATCAAGAAAAGGTCCATGAACCACTTGCCTTGACACAAGGCATGGGTGAAGATGAAGAGGAAGAAGGTACTAAGGAGGAACAAGTTGAGGAAGCACCAACTAAGCCAAAACCCAAGAAGAGGAAAGCAAGCACATAGCTTGCAGCATAGACAAAGAAAAAGAAGGCTGCTTAGCCAAGCCTTGCAAAGGCTACTACAAGAGAAAGAAAAAGAGCCCCAAATCAAGAGGCTAAGGAGAAAAAAAGAAGAAGGAAAAAGAACAACAAGGTCCAACAAAGAATACATTAAGAAGAAAATATGTTGCACAACATGACTCTGATGAAGAAAAGACTAAGCCAAAAGACACAAGCCAATTCAAAGTGGTAAGTCATGCCACCAACTCTAATTTAGAGAATATTTGTAACAATATTAAAGATAATGAAGAACTAATTGTCTTGAAGAACATTTATTTTATAAAGTTAAGTAGGGAAGAACAAAACATGGTTGAGGAATTAGTCTATACTAGGATGGCTAAGTTCAAGAACACCCCACTTGAACTTGATAATTCAATGCCTAAATATTTATATTCCATTGTTGAAAATTAATGGCATTATTTCCTTAACATGGAGAAGGAAATAAGAGAGTCTACATTGGCTCGAGTAACACCAAAGTTTACAAAAGAACAAAGAATTAAAGCTAACAAGAAGCATGGGAGCAAATTTGCACCCAAATATAGAGCCTTCAACATTCTCCAAAATAACATTGAAGATGTTGTTAATAAATCCACTAAGATGTGGAAGTTGATATATGGTTTAACAACTATTAATCAATCCCTTTGCGGGAAAGAATGATGAGGAAGAGGAGGAGAATGACAAATAAGAAGATACTAACAAAGAAAAAGTAGATAATATAGTAGAGGAGACACAATAGAGAAAAGATGAAGTGGCAACAATTGAGGAACAATAAACAAAATAGAATGTGTCAGACACAAAACTACCACCTTTGAGCCCTTCACATGATATCTCTACACTTGCAGACATAGTAATAGTAAAGGATGTTCTTGACAACTTTGGTCAGAACATCAATCTATTGACTATAGAGGATCTTAAGAAGATCCTTGACCAATAAACATTACAAGCTCAATTATGCAATAATCCTATATTGGTCAATGTACATGAGTTGTGGAAAGTTGTAGCTGACTTAAAGAGGGATAAGGTTAATCCACAAGAACCACCTTCTATTATCCCTATAGCCTCTAATGGACAACCTACAATGCAAACATCAATAGACACATCTGCAAAGGTTGACTCCATAGTCAAAATGCTGATGATTATGCACAAGACTCAGACTGCAGAGGAGAAAGATTCTACACAAGAACAAATAGGATAGATGGATACTTTTGCCTCTATTGCACAAAAAAATGGTGCACCACCATAAATAGTTGTTATTGATAAAGAAAAATTAGAAGAGGAAAAGGAAAGTCCAAAGGAAAAAGAATAGGAAGTAATTCAAACATTGGTAAATCTACCAACAACTAGGACTCCTACAAGAACACTTCAAAAGCTGAGCATTGAGGTTATGCCACTACAAATCTCAACAACAGGCTCAAGCTCCACAAAATTTGCAAGGGTACTTCACTATGGAGACCCTACATTAGATGAAGAGATAGTCATTCCAAAATATGTCTATGACACTATTACACTTGATCAAATAAATCTATTGTAGGAGGCATTAGAAAGGAAGAAGAAGTAGGAGATACTAAGAAATGAGTATAAATAAAAGAAAGCATTACATGAGATTAAGGACATCTTCTTAGATGCCTTCAACTTTCAATCACCTAATGAAATAGAGCAACTCTTAGAAATAGTGGACTAGGTGCAAAGTGAAGACCATGACACTAATGCAAAACTAATCGAATGGTTAGAGAAGAAATTTCAAGCAAAGGTCAATGAAAAGATATGCAATGAAATAGTACTATCATAGGTAGAGATAGCAAACAAAATTGAGAAGGTGAAGACAATACTTCAAAATATATTATCACTATACACAAGATTGTGTGATGCTTCAATCTTCACACAAGAAAGTAGCCAAAGAATAATGAGCTTGGAAATAAATTTGAAAGTATCAGGCATGCAATTGTAAAAATATCTAGCTCAAAGTGAGAAGCACTTCCATAAAATGCTTCACACACAGAAGGAACTAGTTTTATTCATAGCAGAAGAGGCTAATACTAGAGCCAAATTAATTCAAATACAAGTTGCCTTAACCCATCACATGGAGATTCTACAAAAATAACTAGCCTATGTAGAAAATGTATTGAAGAAAGATCCTAATCTTTCAACATTAGATGGTGTAGTTCACCTTGCAGCATAGACAATAATAAAAATCAAATTCATAGAAGTTGCAATACAAAACTAGGATGTTGCTCTAAAGCTTATGATTGAAGTAAACAAGACCTTCTTTGCAAAATACTTAGTTAGCATATAGACCCTTTGACATAAGTGTCAAAAAGGGGGAGGAAATATAAATGGGAGAGATAAATCAAAAGGCCAGAAGGAGACTTAATTTGCAAGGGGAAACATGTGAAAGGGGGAGCCAAAAAAATAGAGAAGAGCAATAAAAGGGGGAGTACAAAGTAGAAAAGAAAAAATAGTGCATATTAGACCAGATCAGATAAATAGTATCAAAATGAATCAACATGAGGCAAATTCAATCAGAGAGATTTTGGATAAAAAAAAAGAACATCAACTTAAGGGGAGTGACAAAATTTTTAAGGTATATAGTCCTTCACAAAATTTTGAATAGTTTTGAAGTTTTGTATATATGCCAAAATATAATTGTATTATACTTAAGGGAGATAGGCTCATCATGCATAGTTAAGTGTTTTTGACACTCATGTCAAAGGAGGAGATTGTTAATCTTAGAATGGTTTTGACAATTGAGTGTCAACACACTTAAGCTATTTTCTAAGTTCATGTCGAGGTAGCAACATATGCCAAATATAATATATACAAGTGTCAAGTTGCAATATGTGTTGAGCTAGAAATATAGTAAGTGTCAAGTCACTCAAGTGCCAATCAAATATACAGTGTCGAGTGAGTATATGTGTCAAGTGAACAATAGATGTTGAGCATGTTCAAGTGTCAAGCAAGACAAAATTTTAGGAAGTGTTGAGCATTAGTAATTAGCAAGTGTCAAGCAACACAGAATCAACATAAGAGTTTGTGCCTTCACAAACTAAGATGTAAACTATTTTGCATGCTAGCTAATGGATAGATCTTGAAGCTTAGAGATAAGATCAAATCTATTTGATTCTCTATGTAATCAAGATGAAACTAGTCAAATAATTTGAATGCTAAAGAGGAAAAATGGATGAATCTCAGCTGTACATTCATACCTAACCCTAAGTCATGAAATATTTTTAAGGAGATCGCAGCCCCATAATTTGTGTGCATTGAATGATTAGAGTGCGATGTATGTGAGTGAAGAATAGAAGGAGTAAAAGGGGTGAAGTGATAAGAGGACATTCAAGGTGACTTAGCAAAGCAGGAGTATTGCAAGATCAGTTAGCAGAATAGAGAATTAGCATTATAAGAGCTTCATATCCGATCACTGAGGATCAAATTGAATAGAACAAGGATCTAAAATCAGAAATATCAGATTGTAAGTGATCAAGTCAAACATTCTACTATATTCTCTAACAATTGTTGTAGTAGAATGAAATCATATGGACTCAAGTTGGTCTAATAGCCATTATACAAGTACTTTAACAAGGTGGCATTCCAAGGGAATGTATTGTAAATTCTTTAGATAGGTGCACTTCTAACAAGGTGTAAAAGCCTTTAACAGGGCAAGCCTCTCATAGGGCAGACCATTTCTAATGGTCAAACATTGTAACCTTGACAAGTTACATTATTACTGTAGTAGTAAGTTGTGGGTGTCATCCCCACCCCAGTTTTACCTTCTCATTTTGGAGGGTTTTTGGGTGATCAAATCAAGCATCAATTTTTATTTTATGCTTGCTTTTACTTTCATGTTATTTCAATATGTTTTCATGCATGTATTGATTTAAGTTTAAATTTTTAAAGGTTAAAGTTTAGTACTTTTGATTCACCCCCCCTCTCAGAAGTATAATTCCCACTTGTAAATTCCAACATTAAGTACTATCACTTATTTGATTGATGAAGAGGATTTGATCAAAAGATGTAACAATAGTACCTAGAGGAAAGGTTGAGTTATGATTATGTAAAGGTGTACAAGAATCATTTAAGATAGTGATAAGATGATGAATTTATAATATACTTAAGGTTAAAAAGGTTGGTTAATGTAAAAAAGTTTAGAAGAACAAGTTACACAAAGTTTTTCTACCAAGCTTGACTGAGTGGATGGTAGGTGTTGACCAATGTTAGTGCAAGGCAAGCAAAAAATTAGTTGGAGCTAGGTAAAAGTCTATTCTAGTGTATGCTAAGAAAAATAGTGGATGCCAAGTAAAGTTTAGTTGATGGCAAGCACTAAGAAACTTTAGTTTGTGTCAAGTGATTTTATAAAGGATACTATGCAATGTAGTATGTGTCGAGCATTAGAAGCCAAATAATATTGAGTGGCTACATTATTTTAAAGATCTTGAATTCAATGGATTTGAGCTAGCAAGTTTATTTTCTTGGATTATGTGAACTAGGTGGAAGATAAGATTGATGAGCTTGTGGCACAGAATTCAAGGTAAACTATTCTTTGGCAAATTGAAAGAGGATTCAAGAAGTTTCTAGAGGAGATATGTAATATATGGTAGATTCATTGTATCCTACCTAATCTATCCTAACCTTAAATTTGGTGATGGAGAGTGAGCAAAAAAAGATGTTAATTTCCTATTTATAAGAATGATTGGTTAGAAATAAAGTTTGTCATGCAAGAGAACCTAAGGAAGAAAAGGAGTCAAGGGTTTTGATTCATCAAGTGACCTAAGAAGAAGAGTTTGTATTTTGCATGTTAAGCAAGAAGGCTTAAGGGTATGAATGCTTGAAAGGTGAGCAAGGTATTAGAGCTAAAATGTAGGAAGGGCAAGCATAATAGAGGACTAAAACAAAGATCTGTAATTTACAAATGGAGTTGTAAGTTGTTATTAGATCAAGCCTTACTATTACTCTCTAATAATTGTATTAGTCTAGGGTAAATCCTTTAGATTAAGGTTGACCTAACAATTATTTGTAAATCCTTTAACTAGGTGATATTATAAGTGAATGATCTAAAGTCCTCTAACAAGACTCACTCCTAATAGGGTGATTGAAATCCTTTAATAGGGTCACATTTAATAGTGTGTATTGTAACCTTTAACAGGGTTGGCTTTTCATAGGGCATCACTTCAAAAAAGTGAAAAAGAGTAGCATGTTACTGGTGGTTTTTTCCAAATTGGGTTTCCAAATAAATCATTGTGTCAAATATGTTTTTAAATCTATTACATTTCATGTTTATATTTATGGAAGTTTATTTGATAGTAACCTACACATTTTAAGTCATTTCACAATCTTATGGATGCATGCATTATGATAAATATTTTATGGGTTCACTAGAATGTGAAAAGTTTTATTTATACATCTTAGACCACGGATAATTGATTCACCCCCCACCCCCTCCCTCACCTCCACCCCCACCCCCCCTCACCCTTCCTAGTTATTCTAAAAGTATTTGAACAACAATTTGATTGATATAAAATAAAAACTTTTTTTAACACATTTAAAATCTGATGTATTCTTCTGACTTTTTTTTTAACATTCTATAATGGATTCTATGCTTGGTTTGTTTTTTGAGTGTGGATGGTGCATACTTGTAGTTTTTTGCTAAATGGCCATCATCCATTTTTAAAAATTCCATTTAAACAATTTTTTTCTTGTGCACCCTTCCATTGAATATCACTTTTATTGTTATGGGTGATGATTTGTCCAATGTACAATCACATACTTCATAATCATTTTCATTCATATTGTTTTCTGGGAGGCTTTAGAGATTAATAAGCAATAATTGAGATGAAAAAGATAATCAACATTGAGAAAGTAGGTAAATGATTGATTCAAATAATAGAATAGGTAAATGTATCATTCAAATAATAAAGTAGATAAATGTATCATTCAAATAACAAAGTAGGTAAATATATCTTTCAAATAAAAGAGCAATTTCTAGATCCTTTGTGCAATGCATGATAAAAAAATTCACAATCTATTTCCATTCAATGTTTTTTTTAGCACAAGGCTTTGGAGATGAAGATGCAATGATTGAGATTAATATTAGGCCCAATATTGAACAACCAATGAAAAGAGATGAGGGAGTAGAAACTATCTAGAAAGAAGGTGAGTCTATCATTCAAACACATATAGTTTCTTATGAAATGATTTGTGCAATGTACTATCATACAATACACAATTCATTTTCATTCAAAATACTTCTTAGCAGAAAGGGCATCTTTGATCATACAAATAGTTAGTTATGTTTGTGCATTGCTACATTCATGCCATGTATAATTACACAAGAAGAAGGAAAAGAAAATCAAAGAAGATGAACAAGGTATAGGTTTGAAGTTCAACAAGTTGGTTCTATTATATTAATTTCTTTTTTCTAATGTTTTGTCTGTAATTCTCATTCATTTAAATAAAAAAGCTTGCATTTATGGGTTTCTAAATCTAGATCACTTATAATTTTCTTAATAAAATATATGTGAAGTGTATGGTAATCATTCACACATGTGACTATAAAATTTCTCCCCATTTTAAAAACTACAAGAAAATAACGAGTAGGCTATTAAATTTCTAATATCGAATATATAGAAGCTCTATATTAACTACTTGACATTTCTTGTAGGTTATTGAGTAGTACAAGAAGGAGAAGGAAACAACGGATGACATGTTACATTATGATTCAAGAATTTATATTTTGATCAAATTATTGTTCAAGAATTCATATTTTGATTGTAGGACCTCGTTTAACTATATTGTATAATTTGTATGTTACATTAGTGTAAGCATTTTATCCAAATCAAAGCATTTTGATGTGTAGATGAGTATTTAATTCTACCATTATTGCATTTGTAAAACATTTTCTTTGTTGATTCATTATATTTTTATTTTGATCTTTTATTTTTATGTAATGTTTATTGGTCTAACTATATTTTTTTTGTATTTAGATGTGCTAGTCGAAGTTTGTTTCATAGGGCTGCTAATTTTTTTTTCTCAGAATAATTGGTTCATAATAAAATTTAGGGGGTAAAAGAAAAAATAGTTTTATTGTAATAGTATACCTTCAATCCATGTAATTTTTTGAAATGATTTTTTTAACTAGGAGTGCAAAGATCAATATTAATGAAATGAATTCATCTTAAACATATAGAGTTCTTCTACTTTATGACTATTATTGTAAGTTTATGACTTGATTCATTGGATGAATTTGATTACAAATTCTTTAGCATTACTTATAATGTTTTAATAAAAAAATTTAGTCTTAGACTATTCACAGTCTCTAGCCTCAAAATAGAAAAGGAAATTGTGTGGTATGAAAAAAATTCACTTACCCCTAAATTACTTATGTTGTTCTCCATGTTGATACAATGCTATGCAACATAAGATTTGGCCCAAAAAAAATGTGTCGACCATTGTTTTCTATACATCTGGAGTATAATAATTTTTTGTTCCTTTTTCGATATCTTCTCCCTCTTTATGCAATACACAATATTTACTTCTCCCCCATTTTGAGATAAATGCCAAAGGTTTATAATATCTATATGTTAATACCAAAATGTGACAACAAATTAGAGTGTACCTTGAAAATTTGTACCATAGTCTTGTCGTAATTGTCTTGTAATAATTTACTTGTGTACAATGCAATCTAAAATTCTACTAATAATTTCATCATGTGATCAATTATGAAGAATTTATTATCATGGATGAGTATCTTTGGATTTGCAATGTGTTTCTACAATGCATCTATGTTCGGAAGAATAATGCCCTAAATTTCTATAAGTGTGGCCCTAATTTTGGCATCTTCCTTCATTAATCTACCTGTAGATTTGTTAGATATCTAATCTTTGAGTAATGTGCAGAGTTATGACTTGGGTCAAGTGAAGCAAGCATGCACTCATCTTCATATCTTCATCTATCTTGGACAATTTATCCTTGATCTCTTTTGTGAAGATAGATGTGTCACTCAATTTGACAAATAATGAAACAACATTAGTGACAAATATTTCTAGAGAACTAAGAATAGTAGATAACTCTACTTGATATATTGCAATTCTTTGTACAACTTTTTCCAACACTCTATTCTAAAAATTTTTTTTAGCTCTTTGTAGCAGTTTTTTTTGTTCATTTAAATCTTCATTATATTTGCAGACAATTTTTACTAACTAGTCTAGAATGGGTTGTTTTCTATCAAGCTCAATACTCAAAGCATCAATAAATATGCTCTTTATGTCTTCAAGAAATTGATTTTCTTTCTTCTTTTCTTCTCTAAGATTTTATTGCTTAGCTCTCTTTTTCAATAGTTCACCCATGGTATCTATTCGATCAAGGGTGAGGATAGAGATATCCTGATTTGGAATAACTATGTCCTCACCTAGATCAATTGCTTCTTCTTCTTCTTTACCCATATCCTTTAAAATGGTAGAAATATTTTGTTTACCCTTATTTGAGATTTTAGTACTCAGTTGAGACTAGTTCTCAACTTTCATTGTACTAGCTATGGATACATTTGGAATAGAAACAATTATAGAAATAGATGGAGTAGAAATGAATGTAGAAACAACACTAACAATAGGAATACCTTGATGTTTCTCAGTCAAGGTTGAAGATGGAACTTGTTACTTAGTAGATGAAGTGTTGAGCACTTTAGTCAATGTTACATCAGAATAATAGATCCATAGCTTGGTGGGTGCTTTGTATAGTAGTGGTATCCACAAAAAAATTGGTAGAAGCTTTCTCCAAGCCTGATTACACTAAGGATTTTCTCAAAGAGTGAGGAAATGAAACCATGATTGCTGCTGCAATTTTCTCTATATTAGTTTCCTCGATGCATTGTATCTCTAGAAGTATTCCTCTAGTAACTTCATGCTCTTCCTCCTCATCATCCATATTGACATCATCTAATTCATCATCTTTTATTTATTCTTCTTCTTCCTCATTATTATCGGACTTTTCATCAATATGTACAAAAAAGTCATTGGGTTGATGCAACTGATAAATGTTCTTCCATGTAGGTGTAGCTTCCTTCACCACATATTCAATGTCCTTAAGAAATATCATGCATGTGTTTAACTTGAGAGTGAACTTCTTCTCATTTTGCTTCAAGGATTCCTTTACTTCCTTCTTATCAAGACTAAACATGAATTGCTTCAAATTTTGTTCAAAGATGTCATTGGTAGTCCTCTTTGAATTTTCCAATCTAGGCTTTATTGATTTCATAAGTTCACCAAGAATTTTTTGTGCAAGCTCATCTAGTGAGTAATTCCATTTACCTAGTTTGGTTACAATAATATCCTCAATATTAACTTTGTCTTCCTCATTCCTTTTCTCATATTTGAGAAACTTGAAAAATTACATTCCATTTCCTTCTTCCATTTTATTTAATCTTTCTTGAAGTGTAGGTGTAGATATTTTGAAGATAATATGCTTGACTTCATCTTCACCTAACTTCAACTTCTTCTTAGATTTAGTTGCCCTCCTTGTAAATACAATAGGGGAGGATTGGGAAAGTTTAGTTATATGATGACCTTCCCCTTCTTATTGGGAGGCTCTCCCTTCTTAGATTCAGATTCTTTTTCTTCATCATCTTCTACATCATCTCCTTTTCCTTCTGATAGCATGAGAGTGGAATTGCTTGTTTTGTGCTTTTCATTAAGTTTTCTATTCTCTTCCTTCCATTATTCACTACTTAAGGTAGCTTAATCTCAAGCACAATTCTTCCCTTAGCTTCATCATATGTTCTAAAATAGGTGGCTTTAGGATCCATGAGTAAAAGTACAAAGTTGTTTCACCTTTCAGGCTAACTTATCAGAATGACTGAATTTGAGTATTTCTATCAAAAAATCAAAATTTTTCAAACATATGACTTAGATAAATTCATTCTAGATAAGTTATATATGGTCTCACACTTTTCCAATTGGAAATGTCTAATAAATGCATGTTTTATACCAGTTTGTATCCAATTACTAAAGAAATAAAATTATTTCAGAAAATTGATGTTTCAATAACTCTTGCTATTTTTTATGGTATTTTTTTAGTAACATATAAATACCATTTTGTAGAGCTAAGTCAAGAATATTCTCATATATAGTTTATAATTTTTTTATTAGATATAGTATATTATAATTAAAATTCTCAACAAACATTATTTAAACACTCAAAAAGATGTTGATTTTGAGAAAGAAAAAAAATTAAATCATATTAAAAAAATATATGATGTTCTAGATGAGAGAGTCCTCTTCAAGAATGTATAATTTTTCTTTTGGTTACAATAGATTTATTTTCAAAAATTAGGTGAGAGATGAAAACTATTGATTTTAGGTGAGTTGAAATTTGAATCATTATAAAAGAGAAAATATAGGTCTAAATTTAATTTTTATATTTGATTGTTCTAGCTATATATGTTATATATAACATAGTCTGAGCTCAAATAGAAATAAGTTTATTTCTATATAATTTTGTGGTGGGAACTAAACCCCTAACTTTTAGCATTTTTTTAGCAACTAAAAAATCATCTTTAAAATTTACAAAAATATATCAATTCTTATTCCAAATAATTATTAAACATTTTAATCCTAAACTTTATTTATTTTTACACATTTCATTAGTTTACTTAATTTTCAAATTCTAAATAATAATACCAGTCTTATGTCATTGAAGGTGAATAGTTGTACTTTTGTTAGCCTTTTTCCTTTACAAAAGGGTGACACAGGTTTGTGCTTTTATCCACATAGGCTCATTCAACAGAGCTTTTATATTATCCTTGGTGTCATCAATGTTAACCTCATAGTCTAGAGACTTAACCCATGTCACTCTAGGTCTAACTGCCTGAATGTATACTTTGTCATAGTCAACCATGAAACATATATATTGCTCATAATTTTTCATGAGACTGTTAGGTATCCTAGACCTATTTTCCATCTTCTCTTTGAATGATTAAAAATAATTATCCATGATGCTATCAAAAATTTTGCACATTTCTACTTTATACTCATTGATCTAATATAAAATTGGAACATCCTTCCTCCATACTACAAATCCTTTGGAAGGGAAAAACTTTTGAATGTAAAAGAATAGAAATGTCAAAAGAGAACTAAACTTACATGGATTATTCTTTGACACTCTCATGCTCTCCATGTTCTTTTTGAATAGGTTCAACAACAACTTAGAAAGGTCAAAGGATAGATTATTCTTTACTACCTTGTATGCAAGATCAACAACTTCATATGATACATTGTTCAACCAACTAGAGTTGTATATTTTGTGTGCAATTAAATATATGCCAAATTTTAACTTTTTGTTTGCTACCCCATTTAGCTGCATTCCTCTTCCATCTCATATGACAAGAGTTCTCTTCATTAGTTTAGCCCAACCTAGGGTTTTGGTTGTCTTAGCTTTGTTTAGCATTGGAAGCCAAGTGATTTTGTGAACCATTTTCTTAGTAATCTGAATTGGTTGATCAAATCATGATTTCCTATTGTGAACATGACTTAGTATAATTCTAATCCATTTGACTTGAAAATCCCTTGGCAAATATAACATGTGCATCAAACCTTTGGTTTCCAAATGTTGGTGCTTGGGTTTCAATGCACCATCCGCACACAATTCCTTAAACACCTCATTAATTTCTATGGTTCCAAGTTCCTATATAGAATAGTGTAAAAATTAATGGATTTCATGCTTGAGTACTAACTTGGGTGGAATTTGAGACTATGCACTAGCTAGGTTGAGTGCTTTTACAATTGTTAGACTCAACTTGAAATTAGGTGCCTTGTAGTTGACTCCACAAATCAAAATTTTAGAACCCTTCTTTACTTTTTTTCTTGATGATGTCATTGCTTAGTAGGGTTTCTAAAAATGTGAGACATCTTCAACAACAAGTACTCAAATCACTCAGGGCTCTAAATTCTCTCTTCACTCTATGCTCTGTAAAATTCATAGTGACATAATGCAATTGATTTCTTCCTTTTAATAATTTTCCTCTTTTTGATCACAATTAATTATTTGTACTTCATAATCACTTGATAATATGTTTTCCTCCACTTATTTGAGTCTTTAATGCTTGGGAAACATCTACATGTTGGTAGAGTCACCAACACTTGATAAAAACTACCAACTCTATGTCTGCAACCTAAAATAATATGTAACCCAACCTTGCTCAGTAAGATCTTGCAACTTGACCTTGCTCAATAAGGTCTCCTACTTCTCATCATGCTCCATGATCCCTATGCATCTTGAATACTGATATGAATCTTTCTTCTTGTTGTTTGGAACCAATGTTAAATGACTTTTTTCTAAATCATAGTTCCAGTGATCTCTATAAGGAACTATGTTGAAATGATTGAGCCACCCAACTCATTGACTTGGGTGTCATCCACTTCATGAATTTGATTTGAATTCTCTAGAGATTTTTGTGCCCATTTTTTCCTCATTTGTTTTCTAATATTTTCAGCTTTGGCTTTCTTTTCATCTTAAATTCTACCTATGTTCATACAATTCTTAGCAAGATGTCCAAGTTCTCTACAAATAAAATATCTTTTTGTAGTACATATTTTCCTTATGTGATGTTTCACACAGTTTTCTCTAGTGTACCCAAATTCACCATAATAGTTACATGTAGACAATGTGTTATAATCCCATCCAAATATTGCTTTCACAATTACTTTTTTTGGGTTATACTTCTTGGTTTTGCACTCTGATGATTTGTGTCCTTGTTTCTTGCAATTGTGACATTTACCTTTAAACTTTGGTTTCTCTTTACATTCACTTGGTCTATGACCATGCTTATTGTATCTGTAACACTTTCCATTGAATTTTTCTTTTCCATTACTCCAACATTTTTTTAATGTATGCCCTATCCTACCACAATGATTGCAAGTAGGTCTTTTATTATTTTGAGATCCTTGCTGATATGATTCACCTTCTTCTGTATATCATGTTCCAACTTTTCTTGTGTGTCTATAATAACTTTGTTCATTCAATTGATTCATGCTTTCATGAGATTTCATTATTCTTTCATAGGTTTTATTTTCAATTCTGAGATCATTTTTTAGTGTTTCATTCTCTAATCTTAGATTCATAAGCTCTTTATATGCATTGGTGAGTTGATCAATAAACTCTACTTGCTAAAGGGATAGTTGTTGAATTTCATTATCCTTTTCATCTATCACTTCTTTGGATTTTTCTTTTTCTTTCATGACTTTGTATAACCTATCTTGTTGGATTTATTTCTCTCTTTTTATCTTTTTTATTTAGTTTTGAAGATTGTTATTCTTTTGTAATAGATCTTTGATTGCTTCATTAGCTTCATCTCAATTTCTTTTTGGAGATATATCTTCAATTCTTTCTTCATTATAGAGATTTTCATTAATTTGTACTACAAGATCTTTCCTTATTTTTAATGATTGAGAGAGTTTCTCCTTTGCTTTGTTAATTTTTCGAATAGCCAATTCTAGATCCAAATTTTCATAGTCAATAACCTTATTTAGCATGTATACCTCCATTTCCTCTAATCCTTTCTTAAGTTGTTAAACTTTTGATGTGAGAACCAAAAGAGCTTTGATACCAATTATTGGAAATATAAGGTAGGCTATGATGACATTAGAATCATGTTTGTTATTAGTGACACACACTTATTCAAATTGTAAGAATCTACTGAGTATATTGTACAGTTAACCAAGCATTTCATTCTCTACTGAGTTCTATAGTTGCTGCCAAATTCAAAGGATAGTATTCAATTTGCACCAAGTAGTTCCTACCATAATGGTGATTAGTTGTGTAAACCAACCTTCATAAGGTTTACCAAGTTTCTCAGTTTAAACTAAGTTATGCAATACTTACTAAGTTCATTGTTATAGTAATGTGAATCCAGAGTTAACCTAGCCACTCAATGTTTACCAAGTGATTCAATTTATACTAAGCTCATAGTGATAGCATTTACTGAGCCATGCAATATGAATCAAGTGATTTAGTGCATATGTTGAGTTTCACAAGTATTCACTGAGTCACTAGTGTAGACCAAGTTCAAACTACTTGGAAGTATGGATTGAGCTTCTACATCTACCAAATGCATTGCAATGTTGAGCATTAACTATGGATGTCAAGTATAATAGCCTCATCAAGTTAGTCTTTAGAACCTAAGTTCCTACAATTTGGGCTGACTTTATGTTTTTTGTATAAGCTTGTAATGTAGATGACTTTGTTGATTTGTAAATTAGATTGGTAAATATGTAATGTATTGTATCACATCAAAAATATAGTATGGAAGTAATGTAACAAGAAAAGAAAAATAAAAGTGTGAAATACAAATCTACAAGTAGTATAAGGAGCAACAAACATTTATCTATCATAGCAAGGTGATCATTACACTCAAAGAAATCTCATTCAACAAATCAAGTTGTAGATTAGAGATTAGCCATTATTTCATCCTAATAGGTGGATTAGTTAAATCCTTTCACAAGATAGAGTCAACAATATTTTGTAAAACTCTTTACTAAGTGCATACTTTATTGTATGTTTGTAAATCATTTTTCAAGGTGGACTTAATAGTCCTTATAGCTCCTAATAGGGTAGATCATCAAAAGTGATCATTGTAAGCCTTAATAGGCCAACTTTATACTATAGTACTAAAGCTTGTGGGTATCATCCCCACCCCAGTCTTATTTTCTATTTGGAAAGTTTTTAGGTCACCAAATTGTGTGTCAAAGTGTTATGAATGTTTAATATTTTTAGTTTCTCATGCATGCAATTAGATTAGATTACACATGAAGGATTAGTTGGTAAATAAGGATTAATTTTTCTTAGTTACTAATTCACCCCTCCCCTCTCGGTAACTTAGCCTATCATATATATTTTCAAAAATTGGTATCAAAGCTTTGTGGTTCTCAAAAAAAAGTTTAACAACTTGAGAAAATATCAAAGGCTATGGAGTTATTTAGACTTGATAAGGCTATTGACAATGAGAAGTTGGATTAGGAATTAGCTATTGCACAACTCAAGAAAGAAAGGGAGAAACTCTCTCAATCACTAAAAAGAAGAAAAGATCTTGCAATCTAGATGAATGAACATCTCTACATTGAAGAAGGACTTGAAGACATCGATTCAGCAAACAATCCAAATGAAGCCAATGAAGTAATTAAAGAACTATTAGAAAATAATGGTTCACTTCAAGAAGAAGTAAGAAAACTAAGAAGAGAACAAGAAATTTAGTTAGTAAGACTATGTGAATTCATGGAAGAGAAAAATAAGATAAAAGATGAAATAGAAGGAAAGAATAATGAAATTCAGCATTTATCTCTTCAGCATGTAGACTTCATTAATCAGCTCACCAATGCAAATGAAGAAATCATGAATCTAAGATCATAAAATGAAAGATTGTTGAATGAACTAAACTCTAATAAGAAAACCAATGAGAGGATGATGAAACCTCAAGCAGAGATGTATCAATTGAATGAACAATGTCATTTTAGAAAAAAAGGAAAAGCAGGAATCAGAATTAGAGAAGAAGGTGAATCATCCATGCAAGGACCTCAAAAGAATCATAGACCTACTTGCAGTCACTGTGGTAAGATTGGAAATGCATCAAAAAAATGTTGGAGCAATGGGAAAACTAAATTCAATGGAAAATTCTACAACTACAATCAGCATGGTCATAGAGTTGAATGCAAAGAGAAATCTAAATTTGAATGCAAATGTCACAAATGCAAGAGACATGGACACAAATATTCATAATGCAAAACTAAGATATTGAACTCAATAGAAAAAATTATAAAAGCTATATTTGGTTGGGACTATAACACTTGGTGTAGATTTCATTACTATGGAGAATTTGGACACATTGGAATGAATTGTGTAAAACATCACATGAGGATAAGAAACACCACCAAAAGATGTTTTATCTATATAGAACTTGGTCATCTTGCTAAGAACTGTATGAATACTAGAAGAATTGAAGATGAAAAGAAGGAACAAGCTGATAACATTAGAAATTAGATGAGACAAAAATGGATTCCAAAATCTTTTGAAAATGCAAGTCTAGGCAGTGATAATCATGTCACTCAAGAATTGGGTGACTCACGTATTTCTACTTGATCTCTCAAGGAGAACTAGAACTAGGATTCTAGAGAATAAATCTCATACCAGTTCTAGTTAGTAGAATGAAATATCCATATTAGTATTCAAGATGTAAAGGGATCACTGAGCATTCAAATATGCAAGCCATTATTGAGTGAGGTTGATTTACAATCCTTATTGAGCTAGGTCAGATTGCAAGACCCTATCGAGCAAGGTCAGGAGTAACTAAGTTTTTTATGGAAATGGAGTCATGGATGACTCTGGCAAGCATTTAATACAAGAGAAGTGGATGACAGTCTATCATTTGAATGAACTATCTTACCATGCATTTATGGCAATTGAAAGGCAAAATTTTAATAAAAGGGTGAATTCCATGAATTTAATAGAGTTATTTGTGCAAAGCAATTTTTGAGCATTTGAACAATCTAATTGAATCACTATTGGAGATTTTCATGTTTTCTTAAAACCTTACCAAGTGAAATGGCATCCACCAATAGAAAATCAAGGAAAGGATCTAATATGCTAGTTTGAGGCATGGAAGGGAAGGTACCAGACTATAAGTTGTGTCCTACCACCACAGAAGCCCTAGATTCAAGTGGAGCTCAATCACAAATACCACCAAAGGTATTACTAATCAATGAAATTCGTTCACATTTTTGTTGTGTGATTCAAGATATTGGAACATTTTCAATAGATGAAACCCTTGAGATGTTGTGTGTGAACAACATCTTAAAACTTGAGCATCAACACCTTGAAGTGAAAGGTTAAACTCACATTCCACATATGCCACAAGATTTCTAGATCAAATGGATAAGATTCATTCTTAGTCATGTGCATAATGGTCTGTTATGGTTAGAACAACCTATTTTGATAACCAAGAAGATGATCCATAGGATTACTAGTCTTCTTATGTTGGTAAAAGCCAAAATGACCAAAACCCTAAGTTGGGTGGAGCATAAAAAAAAAACCTTTCCCGAGTGGGATAGAAGGGGAATAAAGATTAGTTGTGTTACAAATATGGAACTAAATTTTGGTATTCATGTAAAGTTACATAAGATATATAGCTCAAGAAAATTTAACAATGTATCATGCAAAGCAGTGGATCTCACATACAAAGTGGTCAAGAATAACATGTCACTTGACCTTGCCAAGTTAATATTGAACCAGTTCAACATGAACATGGAGAGTATAAGAACTTCAAAGAAAAATCCTTTTAAGTTTAATTCACTCTTTACTTTTCTATTTTTCTATGTGCAAAAGTACTTCCCATCTAAAGGTACATTCATATACAGAAAGGATGTACTTGTTCTTTATCAAATTATAGAATATATAGCTAAAATGGGAGAAAACTATGTAAGTATTATGGACAATTACTTTTATGAATTCAAGGATAAAATGAATAACTGAATCAGGATACCTAAGAAACTTGATGACTACAAAGATGATTTATGTTTTATGGTTGATAGTGACAAAGTATATATTTAGGCAATTAGACCGAGAATTGTATGGGTTAAGCCTCTAGGTTATGAGGTTAACATTAATGAAACCAAGGAAATTATTGAAGCACTAATTAATGAACCTATTAACCCTAATGTGGCATACTTTGGAACCTATGATGAGGCAAAGGCCAAAATAGAACTTGAGATAAAACTCCCTCAAGTAGTCAACAAGGGGAAGAAGAGAATTCCAAAGTTGAAAACTATCTCCACTCTTCTATTGACTAGAGGCAAAGGAGAAGACATTAAGGAAGGTGAAGTAGAAGGTGAAGAGAAATAAAAGGAAGAAGAGCAAATAAATATGAAAGGAAACATTATAATAACCAAGCCTGCGAAACCATCTATTTCTATATTCACGATGAGGGCATCAAGGAAGATGTTGAAATCTACTTGAAAATGAAAGAGATTGTTGATGAAGACTATGTGTTTCAATCACTATTTTGTCACTAATGTCAAACTTGATACTTTTTGGTAAGATAATTTCTTATAAGATTCAAATACTATCACTTAGTTGATTAATGAGGAGGATTTGATCAACAAGATGTAACAAAATCACCTAGAGGAAAGGTTGAGTTATGATTATGTAATGAAGTAAAAGGATCGGTTAAGAAAGTGATGACATGATGAATTGATGATCTATCTAAGGTTACAAAATGGATGGCTACACTTAGAAAAATTAGAAGAATAAGTTAAAAAAAAATCTACCAAGCTTGATCGAGTGGACAGTATGTGCCTAGCAAAGTTAGTGCAAGCCAAGAAAAAAGTCAGTTGGAGCGGAGTGAAAATAAATTCTAGTAGATGCTAAGAAAAATAGTTGATGTTGAGTCACATGTAGTTGATGTTGAGAAACATTGTATGTTTCAAGAATCAAAAGGTTGATAATTCTGAGTTGCTGCATTATGATAAAGATCAAACATTCATCAAATCTAAGCTAACAAGTTCATTTTCTTCAATCTTGTAAACTAGGAGGAAGATAAGATTGATGAGCTAGTGGCATAGAATTTGATGTAAACCATTTTTAGGTGAATTCAAATGGATTCTAGGAGAAGTTTCTAGAAAAGACAAGATATGGGATAGGTACATTGTATCCTACCTAATCGATCAGAAAACCCTAATTTGGACGACGGATAATTAGCAGGAAAATATTCTAATTTCCTATTTATAGGAATGTTTGGTCATGAAGAATTTTTTTTTGAGAGGTTGGTGTCATGTGCAAGAACCTAAGAAGGAGAAAGTTTTTTCTTCATCAAGTGACCCAAAAAGAAGAGTCTACAATGGCATGTTAAGCAAGAAGGCATAAGGAGATATATACTTGAAGGGTGAACAAGTTGTTTGAGTTACACAGTATGAAAGCCAAGTAGAATTGAGGACTGAATAGAGATCTATAATTTGCAGGTAATTTGTAAGTTGTGTCATATCAAAGCTCTATTATTACTCTCTAACATTTGTATTAGTCTAGGGTAAATCCTTTGGAGTAAGGTTGACCTAACAATCATTGAAAAATTCTTTAATAGGGTGGCATTCCAAGTGAATGGCCTAAAGTTGTTTAACAAGGCTCACTTTTAATAGGGTTATTGAAATCAATTAATCAGGTCACATTTTAGAGTGTGCATTATAACCTTTAATAGGTTGGGCCTTTCACAGGGCATCACTTCAAAAGAGTGAAAAAGATGTAGCATGTTACTAGTGGTTTTTTCCAAATTGGGTTTCCATGTAAATCATTATGTCAAGTGTGTTGATGAATGTGTTGTGTTTCATGCTTTACATTTTTGCATATTGATTTGATAGTAACATACAAGTTTTAGTAAATACACAATGAATGTATGCATAGGTATGAATGTTTTATGGGTTCACTAAATTGCAAAAAGTTTTATTTATACATTTTGACCTTGAATGACTGATTCACCCCCCCTCTCAGCTATTCTAAAGTAATTCCAACAATTTGTATCAGAGCCATCTACTTAAGAGGACTAGTTTTAAGGTACTAGAAGCACAAAGATGAAGATGTCTAAAAGAGAAGTACTCAAGAGCAATAGAGATAACTTTCCTAGATGGAAATGTTTGATGAAGCTACATCTTGGAGGACTTGGGGATCATGCACAATCTACCATTATAGTGGTACATGTTGATCTAGCAGGAGCCCTAACTACTGAAGATATTAAGAAGAAGAAGGAACACAATTAGGAAATGTTGGAGATTATCTTTGCCCTAAGGTATGATGAATTTGATGATATCAAAGGTTTTGACACTACAAAGAAAATGTGGGATGCCCTGAACACCATTTATGGAGGAGACAAAAATGTTCAAAGAGCCAAATCTGAGAGTCTCAAAGGTAAGTTTGATGATATGAGAATGGAAGAAGGTGAAAATATTGCTCAATATGTTGCTAGGATAAAAGAAGTTGTTAGTGCAATAAGAGGAGCTACTAGCCATATAGATGATGATACTATGTTAAGTAAAGTCTTGAGAACATTACTATCTATTTTGCTATTAGACTTTTTGCAATCCAAGAATTAAGATGTATTCCAGGAAATAATCTAACTCTTGAAGGTCTGATAGGTAGGCTCGCTACTTTTGAGCTATCTAACTTTGACAATTACAAACCAGAGAGTCTTGAATCTACTTTAAAAGTTAAGTTGTTATTGAAGGATTCTAATGAGGTGAAGCAAAAGAAAAAGAACAGAAAGATAAAGTATGCATCCAATGATAGTGATATAGATGAGGAAGATATTTAACAATTCAAAGCACTACTAGCAAGAAGATTTCACAGAGGTAAAGGCAAGTTCAAAGGTAAGTTACCCATCATTTGTTTCAATTGTAATGAAGTTGGTCATATTGTTGTAAGATGTATAGAGAAGGAAACAAGTAAAAAAATAGAAGAGAAGATGACAACAAAGATTACAAAGACAAAGACAAGAAGTCATGCTACATTGCTAATGAATATGATTTTGATGAACATGATTCTAATGAACATGATGATTAAGTGGTATATGTTGTAATGAAGGATGAATCTGATGAAGGTGAGGCAACTGCACTTGTGACTTATGTGAGCAAGAATGATAGATGGATCAAACAGTGGATTCTCACATCACATGAATAGAGACATAAGTTCATTACCTTAACTTGTTATGATGGAAATAGTGTAAGATTTGGTAATGATGCACCATGTTTGATAAAAGGAAAAGGCTTAATCAAACTCACAGACAAGATCTCATGAGACAATGCTTATTATGTTGAAGCACTAAATTATAACTAGTTAAGTGTGTCACAATTGAATAATTTGGGATGTAAGGTTGAATTTGGAAACAAAACTGCCAAGATATATGACACAAATGAGAAATTGATTGGAAAAGGTGATCAAACTAGAAGTAATCTATTCTATTTGGATATAGAGGATGCTACTTGTCTTGTTGCAAAACTTGATGATGTATGGCTTTGGCACAAGAGATTATGTCATGTTAATTTTGATAACTTGGTTAGTATCAATAACATGATGCGAGTTAGAGGATTGCCTAAGTTGAAGAGACCAGATAATATAGTGTGCAAACAATGTCAACTAGGCGAAATGTCAAAGTCAAGATTTAAGAGTAAAGCTTATACATCTAAAGAAATAATAGAGATTGTTCATACTGACTTATGTGGACCAATTGATGTGTAAAGCTATAGAGGAGATAAGTACATAATGTTGTTTTTTGATTATTACTCTAAGATGATGACAATTATGTTTGTGAAACAGAAATATGATATCTTTCATATGTTTAAGTGGTACTTGACAAGAGTTGAGAAAGATACAAGTAAGAGTCTGAAATGCTTAAGATCAGATAGAGGAGGAGAATTCACTTCAAACGAGTTGAGATGCCTTGTAATGAAAAAGGAATCAAAAGACAAACATCTGCACCTAGGACTCCTCCACAAAATGAAATTGTTGTAAAAAGAAATAGGTCTATAATGAACTATGCTAGAACACTTATGATGGAGAAGAACGTTGCTTTGAAATCTTGGAGAGAAGCTATAAGTACTATTGTATATACCTTGAACCATGTACAAGTAAAGAAAGGTACTCATTCAACACCTTTTGAACTATGGTATGGATATCAACCTAATGTGAAATACTTTAAGATAGTTGGATGTAAATGTTATATTCTTAAAGATGTTAGGGATGGAAATTTTGATGCAAAAGGTGAAGAAGGTATATTCCTTAGATACTCCACAAGAAGCAAAGTTTATAAGTGTTTAAATATTAACAGTAACAAAATAATGCAAAGTGCAAATGTGAATTTTGATGAATTTACAGGAATACATGAGGTTAAACCTATGAAAGAACCAAAAGAATATAAATCATTTGTATACTTTTATGAAGGAATGCCTCTTGAAGAAAATGTTGAAAATCAAGTAACTAATCAAGAGCATGTTTTAGTGATTGCTGAGTCACATCCTATGAAAGCCAAGTTGCATTTAGGAACCGAGTGACATTCAGATGTCGAGTTGCAAAATGAAGAAAATGCACATTTTAATTCTGAGATTTGTAAAAATGAAAGATATGCTAAGTTACCTAATAGAAATGTACATAGTGACTTTGAATCTAAAATAAAAAATGTAGAAACAAGAGTTGAGCCAAGATTGTCTAAGTATGTTAAAAAACATCATCCTACTGATCAAATCATTGGAAACAAAGATTCTAGGCCAATGACAAGAAATATATTGAGAAGTGAATCATGTGTGTTAAGCATGAAGGAATCTAAAATAGTAAAAGATGCATTAGAAGATGATGACTAGTACAAGGCCATGGAAAAAGAGATTCAATAGATAGAGACGAACAAAAGATGAAGTCTAGTTCCTAGACCAGAAGATAAGAATGTGATTGGTACTAAGAGGGTATTCGAAAACAAGATAGATGAGAATGGTGAAGTAACAAGAAAAAAAGCAAGATTAGTTTGCAAGGGATATGCACAATAAGAAGGAATTGACTATGGGGAGACATTTTCTCTTATTGCAAGAATGGAAGGAGTAAGAACTCTACTTGCTTATGTTGCATACAAAGGTTTCAAAGTATATCAGATGGATGTTAATTTGCATTTCTAAATGGCATACTAGAAGAGGAAATCTACATAGAATAGCCAGAAGGATTTGTTGATGATAACAATAAGAACATGGTATGTAGACTACACAAAGCTCTGTATGGATTGAAGCAAGCCCGAAGAGCATGGTATGAGAGACTTCAAACTTATCTTGTGAAAATTAAATTTGAAAGGACTGATGATAACAACAATCTATACATAAAGGCAGAAAAAGAAAAAGGTATTTTTCTATCTAAAATATTTGTTGATGATATCATATTTGGAGGACAAAATGCTCTATGTAGAGAGTTTACAAATTAGATGAAGCAAGAATTTGAAATGTCTATGTTTAGAGAAATCAAATTTTTTATGGGATTATAAGTATATCAAATGAAGTATGGTATATACATCACTCAATCAAATTATGTCAAAGAGATTGAAGACATTTGGACTAGAGGATTTCAAACCAGTAAGTCCACCTATGGTAACAGGACACAAGTTGTCAAAGAATGATGATTTAGCTAAGGTGAATTAAACATTGTATAGGTCTATGATTGAAAAATTGCAATATGTAGTACATAGTAGACATAATATTGCATTATCTATAGGGATAGTTGCAAGATTCTCTACTAATCCTAGGGAGAATCACTTAGTGGCTGTGAAGAGAATAATGAGATATTTGAAAGGAACAAAAGAGTTTGGTCTATACTATAAGAAGAATGAAATGGTTGACTTGAGAGCCTACACTAATGCTGATTGGGCTGGAAACATTGATGATAGAAAGAGAACTAGTGGTGGAGCATTTTTCTTAGGAAAAATACTAGTTACATGGACAGGCAAGAAATAGAGTTGTACTTCACAATCTATTGCTAAAGAAAAATATGTTGTTGCTACTATAAACTGCACAAACATTATATGGATCAAACAACTACTCAAAGAAATGAAGGAATAAATCATAGAACTACTGATACTTTATTGTGATAATACAAGTGCTATCGATCTATCAAAGAATCTAGTGATGCACACAAAGACAAAGCACATTGCAATCAAGTATCATTATGTAAGAGAATTAGTTCAAGACAAAGAGGTGAATATGGAATAGGTTAACTCAAAGGAGTAAATTGTTAATATCATCACAAAACCATTACCTAAGGATGCTCATGATTATATAAGAGGTAAACTAAGGATGGTATCCCTATCAAAGGCTATGTAAGAAATAGAAAGAGTGCCTTGCATCAAACAAGTTGATGTTTATATAATACAAATTGATGCAGTGGATCTTACTTTAGGAACTGCCTAAAGTAATCATAGAGCTGAAAATTTCAAATTAGTCACAAGCAAGGTGATAGAGGGAGAAACTCAGAAATCTACAAAGCATAGATCTGCATATATTCAAGATGACAAATTTTTGGTATAGGTCTTTGGCATTGTTTTCAAAGAGGGAGAAATTACATTAAAGTTATCATCATCAGAAGAAGAGTTTTAATGATCAAGTGCAAGAGATAAAGTGGGAGAATGTCCTAAACTAATCTACTGATCAAAGAGGGAGAAAGATATCAAGAATAAATTTAGAACTAAGAGGGAGTCAGAAAGATCACATCAGAGGGAGATACAAGAAGGAATTGAGAGGGAGTTTTTAAGAAAGAGTTTTGTAACCTAATCAGAAGATGGAAGTTTTTGATAGAGGGAGGAATACATATAATTTATTTCTTTGGCATTGCCTTACTATTTGAACATAGTCAATTTGGTTGAACAAGATGTTCATCATTTGATTGACTTGACTAGTCAGTTTGGTTTGCCATCAATGTCAAAGAGGAAGATTGTTGAAGAAGAGTAAGTGTTTCAATCATTGTTTTGTCATTGGTGTCAAACCTTCTATTTGATGGTAAGAAAATTTCTTATAAGTTTCAAGTCCTATCACTTAGTTGATTGATGAGGAGGATTTGATCAACAAGATGCAACAAAAGAACCTAGAGGAAAGGTTGAGTTATGATTATGTAATGAAGTACAAGGATCAATTAAGATAGTGATGGCACAATGAATTGATGATGTACTTAAGGTTTCAAAATGGCTAGCTACACCTAGAAATATTAGAATAATAAGTTAAATGGAGCTTTTCTACCAAGCTTTACTAAGTGGATAGTAGGTGTCAAGAAAAGTTAGTGCAAGCTTAGTAGAAAGTCAGTTGGAGCTGAGTAAAAAAAAATTTTAGTGGATGTCAGCAAAATAGTTGATGCCAAGTAACATTTAGATGATATCGATTGATTCTATAGTTGATGTTGAGCAATACAGTATGTGTCAAGCATCAGAAGGTTGATAATGTTGAGCTGGTGCATTATGATAAAAATTGAAGATTCATCAAATCTAAGCTAAAAAGTTTGTTTTCTTGAAACTTGTGAACTAGTAGGAAGATAAGATTGATGAGCTGGTGGCACAAAATTTTATGTAAACCATTTTTAGGTGAATTCAAATGTATTCTAGGAGAAGTTTCTAGAAAAGACAAGATATGGGGTAGATACATTGTATCCTACCTAATCAATCCAAAAATCTTAATTTGGACAATGGATAATGAGTAGGAAAATATTCTAATTTCCTATTTGTACGAATGTTTGGTCATGAAGCAAAAACTTTTGAGAGGTTGGTTTCATGTGCCAGAACCTAAGAAGGAGAGAGGGTTTTGCTTCATCAAGTGACCCAAGAAGAAGAGTCTGCAATGACATATCAAGAAAGAAGGGTTAAGGAGATAAATGCTTGAAGGGTGAACAAGTTGTCAGAGCTATAAAGTATGAAAGTCAAGAAAAATTAAGGATTAAACAAAGATCCATATGTTGCAAGTGAAGTTATAAGTTGTGTCAGATCAAAGCTCTACTATTACTCTCTAACAATTGTATCAGTCTAGGGTAAATCCTTTGGGGTAAGGTTGACCTTATTGTAATTGCAAAATCCTTAAATAGAGTGGCATTCCAAGTGAATGGCCTAAATTCTTCTAACAAGGCTCACTTTTAACAAGGTAATTGAAATCCTTTAGCTGGGTCACATTTAATAGTGTGCACTGCAACCTTTAATAGGGCTGGCCTTTCATAGGGTATTAGTTTAGAAGAGTAAAAACGGAGTAGCATGTTACTTATGGTTTTTCTCAAATTGGATTTCCACATAAATCATTGTGTCAAGTGTGCTAGAGAATGTGTTGTGTTTCATGCTTTACATTTCTGCACATTGATTTGATAGTAACATACAAGTTTTAGTAAATAAATAATAAATGCATGCATGGTTATGAATGTTTTATGGGTTCACTAAATTGTGAAAAGTTTTATTTATATATTTGGACTGTGTGAATTTGGCTTAGGCTAGAATTCACCTAAGAACTAAAGAACTCAACACAAGCATACAGTAGACCAAAATAGACAGAGTATGATCAGAATGACAATATTCATTCAATAACTTGATTCCAGAATACATTAGGAGTGCCTAAATATAAAGGCCGCATGAGAGCTTCTAGAATGCATAGAAGTTAGCATCATGATATGTCATACAACCAGGCACATGTCCACCAGATATGTGTTATCCTCCATTAAGCATGGGATTAAGTGTGATGATGTAAGGATAAGCTTACAATGGTGTAGCATGAAAATAAATGGAGTAGAAAACATGTGCTAAATGAGGAGTGTAGATAACTATGTTGTCAACATGACAACTCAGTGAATGATGCATACTCCTGTGTTGTAGACACCATGTGCATAATTAGAGTTGCATAACTCAATGAGAATTCACAAACTCCTAAGTGTCTCACCTAAAATAATAATTAAATAATGCATTAACCTAAGTAAAACTTAAGTGTAATAAGCCAACACCCCCCCTTAATTGTAACTTAGGGGAAATTCCTTAAGCTTACCAATTCTAGGATGTAATGCAGTATGGGTCTTAGCTATTAGGCCATATTAGGTACCCATGTACATAATGATATGAAATCTCCCATAAAGCGGGGAAAGAGGGAAAACCTCATGGGAAAAACCCTCCCCCAAAAAGAGATATAAAGAGGATGCATGCATGGATGGAGTAATCAAGACCCCCCCATTACGACATACATCCAGTATATACATAAAATAATGATGAGAAGAGGAAGAGAGACAGGATGGGCTCCCCTCCAAAAGAAGAATGTCGAACAGTGACTACTCTGATGAAGAAGTTGATCCAAGACTGCAAAATGGTGTTCCTCCCCTTAGATAGAAACAATGCCAAAGGTACAAATGAGACGCTTCCGCTATGTGTGGAAAGAATCCCATGGATAAGTGATGTCTCTAAAACTTGCTCAACTAGCTAAAGAATCTATCCCAAAGAACTATTTGTCTCTACAACTAATGAAGAATTTTGTTGCAACTGCTAGTGATAAGTATCCACAATCACTTCAACCTGGAGGATTGATCATGTAGAGAATGAAAAAGAGAGTCTGATGAAACCCTCGTGACAATTGAAGAAGGTATTTCTGCATGAAGAAGAAGAGGCAAATCATCAACACTATCCCCCAAATCTGTCACTGAACTTGTATCTGGAAGACTAGATGTACCCTGTTGTTCTAGACCTATCACTGTGGCAATATATGCATGCAGACTAAAGTGATGAAGTGACCTCTCACTGTATCTGTTGATAGAACCCCACATGTCTGAAGACGTTGAAGCACTATCACTGGTGTCACTGTTAGTTTCCACACTGTATGATGTTTGAAGAGGAGTAGAGGACAAGCTAGGTGAACTTTCCTAAAAGTATACATCCTTCTCCGCAAATATTTGATGTGTCTCAAGATCTAGAATTTTGTATGCCTTCACACCATCTTCATAACCAATGAAGGTACAAGGCCAAGATGACTGTGCCTTGCATCCCTTGGAAGATCTCTTCACCCATGCAGGATGACCAAAGACTCTAAAGTGTGTCACAATAGGTTTTCTACCGCACCATGCCTCAAAAGGAGTTTTTCCATCTAAGGCTGGATGAGGAGAATGATTAAGAATGTGAGTACTACTTGAGATTGCTTCAACTTCTAATGATGGATTGAGAGACTTGGCATGAATCATGCAACTTACCATAGACATAAGAGTTCAAATCCTCAATGCTGCAACATCTGTCTTATGCGGACTGAATGCTGAAGGAGTCTGAATATCAATTCCCTCCTGTCTACAAAAGTCCTTAAGTCTTCTGTTCACATCCATGTTTCCATTGTCCATTTGGAGTACTTTGATGGCCTTTCTAGATTTACATTCTACATGAGCCTTGAAGGCTAGAAATGTGTCCAACACTTCATTCTTGTTATGCAAAAAGTAGACCCAAGTGAACCTTGAAAAGTCATCAACAAAGGTGAGTATGTAGCAACCTTGTCTAGATGCAAAAGGACCTACTAGTACCATGTGAACCATTTGAAGAACACCAGTTGCTCTTGAAGAATTCCCTCTTTGTAACTTCTCCTCTGGATGCATATCCATTGAATCTGTTGAACATTCACCCTTAGAAAAGTTGATTTCAGGTAGGCCTTTCACCATGTGGTATGTGCAGAGTTGTTGAAGATAGTGATAGTCAAGATGACCATGCCGCTCATGCCATAATTGCATGTTTGAATTTGATTGAGTTAACAAGGCCTTTGAAGGAGACTTGGGCACAAAATGAGAGAAAGAGTACAACCTCTTGTGATCATTCACTTTCCCCACTACAACCAAGGAATTGTCTTTAAGATTGTGCACTTTTACTAAGTCTGGAAAGAACTCAACTCTATGTCCATCTCCAAAGTGAGTGACTTGGTAGGTTGAGAGGAGGTTTGAACTTAGGTTTGGAACATAGAGAACCTCTTGAAAATCTCCATTTTCCATTTCCACATTTCCTTTTCCTTCAACTTCCATTTTACTATCATTCCCCATGAAGATGTGTGGTACCTTTGAGTGATTCAATGAAGAAAAGTCCTCCTTTGAAGAACCCATGTGATATGAGGCACCTAAGTCAAATATCCATTCCTTTGAAGAGTTTGAATTTTCCATGAGTGCTTGCCCTTTGCCCTTGGAATCTGAAGAAGATCCCTTCTCCTTGTAAGCATTAGGCAACGAAACATTATGTTTCTTCATGATGTTGGTTAATTCGTCAATCTTTTTGAGATAACACTCATGCTCTTCATGACCCATTTTCTTGCAATAAGCACACTTCTTCTTCTCCTTATTGTTGTCCCCCTTCTTGTTGGAATTTGAGGACTAGCCTTGTTGATTGGATTGAGGTGTTGTCTTTTCTGCATCCTTAGATTTACTCTTCCATTTCTTCTTACCCTTTCCTTTATTTGAAGATTGTGCAGCTAAATGTTGAGAACCCTCATTGGCCACCAATGCTTTGGACTAAGGTGTTTTGAGAATCCCCATTCATTTCAACTTCTTTTCTTCATCATCCAATAATTTTTCATATTCATCAAAAGTGACTTTCTTGTAGATAGACCCTAAGGTAGTCTTTGATGTGTTAAAAGAAGATACAAATGTGGAATATTTGGATGGCAGCTTGTTATGGATGAGATAGACCAGTCTATCATCTATGATAGAACTCCTACAATCAATAAGCTTTGTCCTTAATTCATTCACCTTAATGATGAAGTCATGTATGGAGTCATACGAATTAGGATCTAAAGATATGAGCTCATCTTCAATCTTGAATACATCCTCTTCAGACACTTTCCCATATAGGCTTTCGAGGGTATCTCAAGCTTCCTTGGATGTAGTACATTTCTTGATTTGATACATGATCTTATCATCTACCCCCAAACATATATCACCTTGGGCTTTCCTGTCCATGGCTACCCAATTTGAAATTTCACTTGTTGATACATTATCACCTACTGGTTTAGGAAGAGTACCTTCTACATATTGTGAAACTCCATTATGCATTAAGTGATACAACATTTTGATTGACCACAAAGCATAGTTATGAGGAGTTAATTTAGAAAACTTAAAGTTTCCCATAATGCAAAAAATGAAAGAAAATTTTAGAAAAGAGAGAACACAACACCAAGAACACCCCCCCTTTTCACTAAATCAAGAATCCCCCCCAAAATAGATGCTTTGGGAACTTTATCAGTAGTGCGATTACAATGGGCCACTTGCCAATTTTGGCCTTTGTGGACTTTTGATTTTACTTGTTACAACTTCTTAATGGAGTACAAATCTGAAACTTTACAAAGCGCTACAATTTTGAAGTATTACAAAGCAAAGAAAGGCCCTATTGCTGAAAGTGACAATTTTGTCCACACAACACTACAATTTGATGTTAGATCTTGAAAGTAGATGAAAAATATATACTTTTGTAAAAATGAAACCTATTTTCGACTCCAGATGTGCACCACTGAAAAATTTAGAATATTTTACCCAATTTCAAACAAAATTGCACCTGATTTGGAGTCTGGATGTGTGAGTTATGGCCTCTTGAAGTCAGATTGCAAAAACCAAAATTGATTTGGAGAGGGGTTGCATCAAAAAATGATGAGGTTAAGTTTGACGGTCATATGATCATCGCAACAGTTCAATATTGACCTAGAATGACATCCAGATGGGCATCAAATTTAGGATAGTAAAATGATGATGCAGCAAAAATCAAACCCACTAGATGACATGGTTGTTGAGCTGTCATTATATACTATGTGAATTGTACAAAACTTGATGGCATGTGCAAATGACAGTTGTACGCTAACTAAATGCTAATTAAGTGGATGAGGTGGGCTCCAAGTCCCTGTGGATGTGGCAATTTTTGTTGTCCAGGAGCTTCCACATGTTGGGCCTAATATGACACTGCGTGGACAGGGGCTAGACCTACATGATTTGCATGGCTACAGACATGGTATGGTGGGTGGCTTTTTAAAATCTACCACATGCTTGGGTAGTTGTAAAATGTGGGTGCCGAAAGATTATATAGTCATCAGTTTTTAGGATTTTATATGGCATTGGAGACTCTTTAAACTTTGTCCCACATTCGTGGGAGTTGGGAGTCTCATGCTATTTAAATATGAGCTTGCGATGGACAAAAACAAAAAGGAAGCCACCAAAATTGGGAAATTGTCGACAGATCTTGATAACCACTATTTGTGTACTTTTGTTGCATTATCATTGTTGGTGGTGGGATTTCTAGGAATTCACTATTTATCCAACATTTGTAGGTTGGCAATAGTTTGCACCCTTTATAAAGTGTAGTCCATAGAAACCAAAGTAAAAGACTCCCAACAGAGTTGAGGGCCGAGCTGAGATGTTGAGTGCGACATCGAATTTCGCATATATATGCAAAAATTGTAGGAGTGTGTCATGGATGAAATTTAATTAGCCCAAAGAATTAAATAGAACCCTCCAAATAAATAATTCCACCAAAATACAAATCTAGGATTTCACCACCTAGTTTTGTAAAAAAAATTCGCTAACCGAAAAAATTTCAAAAAAAATTTCTCCGAATGGGCAATAAAAGTGTTGAAAATACTTTCAAAAAATACCCTAAAATTTGCAGAGAAATAATTTAGATCTAAAAAAAAAAAAATTAGATCAATGAAACTATCATACCCGATTGCAAATCAGTGCCTTCAGGTGCTAGTTTGCAAAAAAAAATTTCCTCACGATCAAATTTCACTGAATATAGGCAAATTTATAGTCGATCTTCACCAAATCGATGCTTCAGACACAACGGTGACATCAGATCTGGCTCTAAACACTCCCAATTTTTGTGGATCCTTTGGATTAGTGTTGAGGTGCTGAAGCATAAACGGTCTCAAATGGCTACGTGATGAGAATCCTCCTTGGCTCTGCTACCATGTAAGAATTTGGCTTAGGCCAGAATTCACCCAAGAACTAAAGAACTCAGCACAAGCACACAGTAGACCAAAATAGATAGAGTATGATCAGAATGATGATATTCATTCAATAACTTGATTCTAGAGTACACTAGGAGTGCTTGAATTTAAAGGCCCCAAGAGAGCTTCTAGAATGCATAGAAGTTAGCATCATGATATGTCATACAACCAGGCACATGTTGACTAGATATGTGTTATCCTCCATTAAGCACGAGATTAAGTGTGATGATGTGAGGATAAGCCTACAATGGTGTAGCACGCAAATCAGTGGAGTAGACAACATGTGCTAAATGAGGAGTGTGGATAACTTTGTTGTCAACATGACAACTCAGTGAATGATGTATACTCCTGTGTCGTAGACACCATGTGCATAATTAGAGTTGCATAACTCAATGAGAGTTCACAAACTCCTAAGTGTCTCACCTAAAATAATAATAAAATAATGCAAAATAATTAAATAATGCATTAACCTAAGTAAAACTTAAGTAAGTGTAATAAGTAAATACTTATTTACACCAACATGGACATTGAATAACTAATTCTCCTCCCCCCCCTCTCATTTATGATAAATTAATTCCAATAGAAGAAACTTGATAAATAAGGAGGAGATGTGATCTTTAGAAGACGTCCGCCCACCTTTCAGGATAAATTGAAAGAAATGGACTCAGGAACTAGCATAACAAATTTCAAATTAGTAAAGTATGAGACTAGAACTATAGAGGAAAAAAAGCAAATAAAAGACATAATAATGTCTAAAATGGGTAAGTGGAAATACTCCCCAGACTAGCTTGTTTAGTAGATTCCAAGTGATCTAATGGAGAAGATCAAGAAAAGATGGCAGAATGCTATGAAAACTGCTAAAGACATATATGAGCAGACCTTGAGGTATATCATGTTGAGTTTGAATGATAAGGAAGAAAAAGAATCATTAAAGAAGAATGAAGAAAAGCTTACTTTGTGATTCATCACTTGTCTTATATTAATAAATGACATTGAACATGTGGTAAGAAATACCACCAACACTTGGGAAAACATTTTCAATCTTCACAAGCAAAGTGATTTTGTAGTTCACGTCGATGGCAAGGATGAAGATGATGATCAACATGAAAAAGATGAGGAAATTGATAATAAGGAAGTTACACATTTTGACAATGTAGATGTAGATGAGTAGGAAGATGAATAGGGATAGGAAGCTACTAAGGAAGATTTACCAGATGTTCAAAACATAGAGGAGACTAACCCTGAGAAAATTGTAGTAGTGATCATAGCCTCACTTCATCATTCTCCAAGAAAAACATTGAAAACATCAAGCCTAGAGAAAGCTACTACAGGATTGATTATGTCAAACACTATAAGTACAAACACTCAATCAATTTTTGCACATGTTTAGCTCAATACATCATTGATAGAAGCATTAAGCACTTCATCTACCAAGCAGTCAATAATTCCCTTTATATCAATTTTGGTTACACTAGGTAGTTCAATTGGCATTTCAATGATAAGTGCAATATCTATTTTTTCAGCTAGTTTGACTATCTCTACCATTGTTTCAATTCCAAGCAGGCAAACAATAAGTACAAGGATAGTTCAGTCCAAGTCTCAACTGAGTACAAAATTCTTCAGTAAAGGCAAAGAGAAAGAATAAGAAATTGATCTTGATGAGGAGATTGTTATTCTAAATTGGGACATCTCCAATCTTAACCCTGATCAAATGCAAACATTTGGAGAACTTCTTCAGAAGAAAGCTAAGTAGAAGAGGCTTAGAGAAGAAAGAAATAAAGAGTTTCAAATTTTAAGAATTTGGCTTAGGCTAGAATTCACCCAAGAACTAAAGAACTCAACACAAACACACAGTAGACCAAAATAGACAAAGTATGATCAGAATGATGATCTTCATTCAATAACTACCTTGAGAGTACACTAGGAGTACCTAAATATAAAGGCCTTAGGAGAGCTTCTAGAATGCTTAGAAGTTAGCATCATGATATGTCATACAACTAGGCACATGTCCACCAGATATGGGTTATCCTCCATTAAGCACGGGATTAAGTGCGATGATGTGAGGATAAGCCTAGAATGGTGTAGCACGCAAATTAGTGGTGTAGACAACATGTGCTAAATAAGGAGTGCAGATATTTGTGTTGTTATCATGACAACTCAGTGAATGATGCATAGTCCTATGTTGTAGACACCATGTGCATAATTAGAGTTGTGTAACTCGATGAGAGTGCACAAACTTCTAAGTGTCTCATCTAAAATAATAATTAAATAATGCAAAATAATTAAATAATGCATTAACCTAAGTAAAAATTAAGTAAGTGTAATAAGTAAATGATTATTTACACCAACACCCCCCCTTAAGTGCAACTTAGGAGAATGCTCTTAAGCTTACAAAATCTAGGATGAAATGCAATATGGGTCCCGGCTACTAGGCCATGTTAGGTACCCATGTAGATAATGATATGCAAATCTCTCATAAAGCGGGGAAAGAGGGAAAACCTCATGGGAAAAGCCCTCCCCCAAAAAAAGAGATAAATAGGGATGCATGCATGGATGGAATAATCAAACCCCCCCCCCCCCCATTATGACATAAATCTAGTATATACATAAGAGAATGATGAGAAGAGGTAGAGAGACAAGATAGGCTCCCCCCACAAAGAAGAATGTCAAACAGTGACTGCTTCGATGAAGAAGCTGATCCAAGACTACAGAATGGTGTTCCTCCCCTTAGGAAGAAACAATGCCAAGGGTACAAATGAGATGCTTTTGCTATCTGTGGAAAGAATCCCATGAATAAGTGATGTCTCTAAAACCTACTCAATTGACTGAAGAACCTATCCCAAAGAATTGTTTGTCTCTACAACTGATGAAGAACCTTGCTGCAACTACTAATCATAAGTATCCAAAATCACTTCAACTTGTGAGTATAGATCATGTAGAGAATGAATAAGAGAGTCTATTGGATCCCCTGTGACAACTGAAGAAGGTAATTTTACATCAAGAAGAAGAGGCAGATCATGAATATTGTCCCCCAAATCTCTCACTAAACCTGTAACTGGAAGACTAGATGTACCTTGTTGTTTTGGACCTATTACAGTGGTGATGTATGCATCTAGATTGAACTAATGAAGTGACCTCTCACTGTATCTATTGATAGAGCCCCACGTGTCTGAATCTGTTGAAGCACTATCACTGAAATCACTTTTAGTATCCAGACTGTATGATCTATGAAGAGGAGTAGAGGAAAAGCTGGGAGAACTTTCCTCAAAATGTAAATCCTTCTCCACAAATATCTAATGTATCTCAGGATCTAGAAGTCTGTATGCCTTCACACCATCTTCATAACTAATGAAGGTACAACATCGAGATGATTGTGCCTTGCATCCCCTAGAAGATCTATTTGCCCATGCAGGACAACTAAAGACTCTGAAGTGTGTCACAATAGGTTTTCTTCCACACCATTCCTCAAAAGGAGTTTTTCCATCTAAGGCTACATGAGGAGAACGATTAAGAATGTGAGTGGCACTAGAGATTGGTTCGAGTTCTAATGATGGATCTAGAGACTTGGCATGAATCATGAAACTTGTAATAGACTTTAGAGTGTGGATCCTCAAAGTTGCAACATCTGTCTTATGCAGACTGAATGCTAGCGAAGTTTGAAGATCAATTCCCTCATGTCTGCAAAATTCCATAAGTCTTCTATTCATATACATGCTTCCATTATCCATGCGGAGTACTTTGATGGCCTTTCTGGATTTTTGTTCAACATGAGCCTTGAAGGGTAGAAATTTGTCCAACACTTCATTCTTACTATGCAGAAAGTAGACCCAAGTGAACCTTGAAAATTCATCAACTAAGGTAAGTATGTAGTGACCCTAGCTGAATGCAAAAGGACCTGCTAATACCATGTGAACCATTTGTATAATACTTGATTCTCTAGAAGACTTCCCTCTTTGTAACTTCCCCTCTAGATGCATATCCACTAAATCTATTGAACATTCACCCTTAGAAAAGTTGATTTGAGGGAGACCTTTCACCATGTCGTATGTGCAAAGTTGTTGAAGATAGTGATAGTCAAGATGACCATACTACTCATGCCATAATTGCATGTTTGAATTTGATTGAGATAACAAGGCCTTTGAAGAAGACTTGGGTACAAAATGCGAGAAAGAGTACAACCTCTTGTGATCATTCACTTTCCGCACTACAACCAAGGAATCATCTTTAATACTGTGGACTTTTACTAAATCAAGAAGGAACTCAACTCTATGTCCATCTCCAAAGTGAGTGACTTGGTAGATTGATAAGAGATTTGAACTTAGGTTTGGAACATAGAGAACCTCTTGAAACTCTCCATTTTTCATCTCCACGTTTCCTTTTCCTTCAACTTCCACTTTGCTACCATTTCCCATGAAGATGTGTGGTACATTGGACTGCTTCATTGAAGAAAAATCCTCCTTTTAAGAACCCATGTGATATGAGGCACCTGAGTCAAATATCCATTGTTTTGAAGAGTTTGCATTTTTCATTAATGCTTGCCCTTTGACCTTTGAATATAAAGATGATCCTTTATCCTTATAAGCATTAGGAAATGGAACATTATGTTTCTTCATGATGTTGGTCAATTCATCAATCTTTTTGAGATAGCACTCATGCTCTTCATGACCTAATTTCTTACAATAAGCACACTTCTTCTTCTCCTTATTGTTGTCCCCTTTGTTGTTGGAATTCGAGGACTTGCCTTGTTTATTGGATTGTGGTGTTGTCTTTTTTGCATCCTTAGTTTTACTCATCCATTTATGCTTACCCTTTCCTCTATTTGAAGATTGTCCAGCTGAATGTTGAGAACCCTTCTTGTTGGCCACCAATGCTTTGGACTAAGGTGATTTGAGAATCCCCATTGATTTCAACTTCTTTTCTTCATCATCCAATAGTTTAGCATATTCATAAAAAGTGACTTTCTTGTAGGCAAACCCTAGTCTTTGAGGTGTTAAAAGAAGATACAAATGTGGAATATTTTTATGGTAGCTTGTTATGTATGAGATAGACCAGTCTGTCATCTTTGATAGAACTTCCACAATTAGTAATCTTTGTCCTTAATTCATTCACCTTGATGATGAAGTCCTATATTGAGTCATGCGACTTAGAATCTAAGGATACAAGCTCATCTTCAATTTTGAACACATCCTCTTAAGACACTTTACCATAAAGGCTTTCGAGGGTATCCCAAGCTTCCTTGGATATAATACATTTCTTGATTTGATACATGATTTTATAATCTATCCCCAAACATATATCACCTAGGGCTTTCTTATCCATTACTACCCAATTTGAAATTTCACTTGTTGATACATTATCACCTACTGGTTTAGAAAGAGTACCATCTACATATTGTGAAACTCCATTATGCATTAAGTGATAGAACATTTTGATTGACCATGTAGCATAGTTATGAGGAGCTAATTTAGGAAACTTAAAGTTGCCCATAATGCAGAAAATGAAAGAAATGTGCAAAAAAGAGAGAACACAACACCAAGAATACCCCCCTTTTCACTAAATCAAGAAACCCCCCAAAAATATATGCTTTGGGCACTTTATCAGTAGTGCAATTACAATGGGCCACTTGCCAATTTTGGCCTTCATGGACTTCTAATTTTTCTTGTTACAACCTCTTAATAAAGTACAAGACTAAAACTTTACAATGTGCTACAATTCTGAAGCATTACAATGCAAAGAAAGGCCCCATTGCTGAAAGTGACAATTTTATCCATACAACACTACAATCTAATGTTAGATCTAGAAAGTAGATGAAAAAATACGCACTTTCAAAAAAAATGGAACCTATTTTTTACTCCAGATGTGCCTGTATGGAGTGTTTCAAGTTGCAAAATGTAGGATTATCCAAGTATAGTCACCAATAAATGTAATTTCTAAACAATCCATGCACCAAAACTAGAAAATAGCTATGCCACTGAAAAATTTAGAAAATTTTACCATATTTCAAAAAAAAATTGCATCTGATTTGGAGTCTGGATGTGCGAGTTATGGCCTCTTGAAGTCGGACTACAAAAACCAAAATTGATTTGGAGAGGGGTTGCATCAACAAATGCCAGGTTTAAATTTGACGGTCATATGACCATCCTAGTAGTTCAATATTAACCTAGAATGACATCTAGATAGGTGTCAAATTTGAGCTCATAAAAAGATGGCATCAGTAAAATTATGTGCCCTCGGATGATGTGGCAGTTGACGTGGATTTCGTACTATACAAAATGTACGAACTATCTGTGTGGTGTATGATCTACTGACTCAGCAGATGAGTGGATGCTAACTGTACTCAAGCTAACGTGGTGAGGCTGGGACCTACATGGTAGTGACTGTGCAATCGAGCTAATGTGTCACAGAGATGTGACATGGCACAGTCTTGAGTTGTAGGTATGGTGTACAGCGAGTGAACCACTAGATTTTTCTCGTGTGTCCGAGATCTCCTTCACTACACATCGCCAATTTATATAGAGTGGGAGCCACAATGTTGTTTTTCGTTGCCATGTTATCGAGACTTTAATCCCACATTGGTGGGGTTTGGGAGTCTGCAACTCTTTAAATGAAAGAGCCTGCAAAATCAAGGACAAAGAGTGACATGGATTGTTGTAAGATGTGGGCTAGAAATTAGTATCCTATCATCGATTTGATTTGACTGTCGAAGGTTGTGGCAGGGTCCGCCAGAAGAGTTGACGACTGGCGGTTGGTGGAGATAATGCTAGATTTCGTAGGTGTACGACCCTCTAAATAATGAGGTCAAAAATTGAATGAACCCAATGAATTAATAATGCATACCCTGCAAAGATAGATAAAATTCCACCAAAAAACTAATAAAGTCGAGCCGAGGTGTCATTCCTCAGTTCAGCCAAAAAAATTTCTTTGCCTGTAAAACTATGAAAAAAATAATTCTAAAAAATCTAAAAATACTTAGAATTGCAGAGACGAAATTGAATATAGATCTAAAATGAAAAACTCAGATCAATTAAAATGATCATACCTGAATTGCAAATCGGGGCCTTCAGGTGCCAGTTTGCAAAAAAAAAATTTCTCACGATCAACTTTCACCCAACATAGGCAAATTTATAGTCGATCTTCACCAAATCGATGCTTCGAATGCAATGGTGAGGTCAGATCTGGCTCTAGATGCTCCCAATTTTTGTGGATCCTACAGATTTGTGTTGAGGTGTTGAAGCATGAACAGTCTCGAATGGTTACGTGATGAGAATCCTCCTTGGCTCTGATACCATGTAAGAATTTGGCTTAGGCCAAAATTCACCCAAGAACTAAAGAACTCAACACAAGCACACAGTAGACCAAAATAGACAAAGTATGATCAGAATGACGATCTTCATTCAATAACTAATTTGAGAGTACACTAGGAGTGCCTCAATATAGAGGCCTTGGGAGAGCTTCTAGAATGCATAGAAGTTAGCATCATAATATGTCATACAACCAAGCACATGTCCACCAAATATGGGTTATCTTCCATTAAGCTTGAGATCAAGTGCGATGATGTGAGGATAAGCCTATAATGGTGTAGCATGCAAATCAGTAGTGTAGACAACATGTGCATAATTAGAGTTGCATAACTCAATGAGAGTGCACAAACTCCTAAGTGTCTCATCTAAAATAATAATAAAATAATGCAAAATAATTAAATAATGCATTAACCTAAGTAAAACTTAAGTAAGTGTAATAAGTAAATACTTATTTACACCAACACAGATAATTAAAGATGCAAAGAATATTTTAACCAAGGTACAAAATATAAAGGTTGACACTTGTCAACCAATTTTGATTCAGTTACTGCAGGAAGTCCATAAATTCAACAAATATTTGAATGGATAGGAAAAATTATTGCATAGAGTTGAGAAGAAGTTTGAGAATAAAATTTTGGAACTTATTGCTCAAAAGATTTCTATTCATTAAGTAGAGTTCTCTACTATTCTAGGCTCATTGGAGACATCTTGCAACAATGTGACTACATTATTAAGAAAAATCTGTGATACATCAATATTCACCAAAGAAATAAGAGATAAATTGTCAAATATTGATGAAGATTTTCAAGAAAGTGCAAATCAACTACAACTTGATCCGAGTTACAGCCCTACCCACTACTCAAAGATCATATTCTTAACTAATATGTAGGCAGAATTAGTAAGAGAAGAAACCAAAATAAGAGCTAAATTGGTAGACATTTAGGGCATGATTCTCCTGAACATGGATGCATTATAAAAACATATTACACATGCCAAAAAACTCATCCATGATAACAAATTCTTAATTACTAATCATATGATAGAAATTTCAGCAAAAGTTCAAATTGCATTACACACATGCAAGGTGTTGCAAGGAAATTGGGACAAGACAATGGCACTAATTTTGAAGGTATATTTAGATTTCTTGTCACATTTTAGAATTACCATATAGTATATAGCTTACATCTTTGGTATTGATATCAAAAAGGGGGAGAAGATGTATATTATAGAAAAGAAGTATACATAAAGGGGGAGAAAATATGTATATCAGATGTCAAAATATGTAAAGTATATTATATAGGTATGGGAAGCATTATATATGTATAGACACTTAGTGATATAGTTTCTACAAAAAAATAATTTAAAAATCTCAAAAATAGAGTACTTTATTGAGTTGGAGACAGAAGGTGATGAATAAATAGTGTTCTTGAAATTCACTTTTGACTGATAAGTGTTTTTGTCACTAATGCCAAAGGAGATATTATTGTCATTACAGTCATGTTTTTTAATAGTAACACACACTTATTCAGATTATAAGTATCTACCAAGCATATTGTATAGTTAACCAAGCATTTCAGTCTCTACCAAGTTCTATAGTTTTTTATTAGATAAATAGGTTTTACAGGGATCTTGAAACTCAAGAGTTAATACAAAACAGGCTGAAAATAAGCGTTAGAAGCCCAGCCACAAAAGAAACAAGTCTAAAGGTTGAAATAGCACAAGGCCTAGCCAAATAAACAAAGGCCAAAGAAAAGGCCAAACCTAAAAGAAAAAATGAAATAGTCAAAAGCAAGAATGAAAAGCCAGCCATAAAGGAAAATAATAGGAACTACTCCTCGATCTTTCTTTCCAGCTCTTGCATGACCTGTATAGCCTCCTGTGCCATCTTGTTCTCCTTGGCCTCCTGCTGGTGAGTCTTGTGATCTTCCTAGTCTAGAGTAGAAAAGGTGATACCAGTGGTATTATCTTCATCAAATCTAGATTTACCCCTATATTTTCCTTCCACATCCCCCTACATGCCTCTATCTTTAAGCCACTCAGTTAAAGATAAAATGTTGTTATTGATCTAGTTGAGCAGTGAGATCGTCTAGCTTGACAGATTGTGATTATACTTTTCCAGATTGTGGATCCTCCTTTCCACTAGGCTATGCCTATCATCATAATCTGCACCTTTCTCTAGGCCCTTAAGATTCCTGGCTCCTTCCATTTGAACCACCTTCTCCTTAACCTCCTCTAGCTGATGAAAAATCCACTTGATTGACCTAAAATTATCAACCATGCTATTGCAAGCATTGTTCAAGAGGTTCATCCCAGAGTCCCTAGAATTATTAGAGATAGCCACTATCATAGGGTTAATGAACTCTTCAAGATGTGATTCCTCTTGATTGTCCACCAAGATTTGGGGGTTCATCACTTCCCTGAAAATACCCATTTTTGAGGTCATCACATTAAAATTTCTCCATGTTTTCCTCCTATCTTTGGCCAGCACCTCCCCACACTCAGCACCAAAACTATCCTGAGTCTGCTCCTCTAGATGGGCCTAGGGATGGATAGGGGAGAGAGGGATCGAGGAAGAGTCTAGTTCCTACTGCAACCTCTTATCCTGCATGCCCACCTCTTGCATTTCTTTCCACCCTAGGAGTCCATTTTTTGCTCCTGCCTTTCCTTTTCCTCATCTTCAAACTCCATTGCCTCCTCTTCATCACAGGTGTCCTGTTCCTCCTTCTTAGTCTTCTTTAGACCATGATCTCTAGGGCTAATTCTTCTAGGGATGATGGGGCAGGGAGACTTCTTAAAATTTTGTGAAGCTTTTTTACTCACGAAGGTAAGCCCTCCTTCTTCAGAACTAATGCTCTGAATATCATCTGATTCAGAGGAATAGCTAGAGCTATCAATTTCCTCATTCCCAGCCTGCAATGGGATGTTACTAATTGTCTCAGCCTTGAAGTGCTCAGAGATGAGTAGTAATAGCCCCTCATGCAGAGTAGGGTTAGCAAAGGGTTTTTTTATTAAGCTTGACACCACCTTACTCATAGAATTCAAAATATAAAAAGGGAAAGAAACTTTTCTATCATGACGAAAATGATTCAAAAGAACAAAATGGTGGGTGCGAACATGATCAAAACTAGGGTCAAGAGTAATGTACTCAATGACAATGCATAGAACATACCTCCAAATATTCATTATAGACTTCAGATCATAAAATGTATCACTTTTTTTCAGGGCATTCAACTCCTTAGGATTGTCAGCAAAGTCCTTCACAGCACTAGCCAAAAGTTTTTTATCCCTAAAGAACTTAAAGCCCACCATTGGAATCTTAGTCATAGCCGAGATCACCTCCTCCATTATCAAAAAAGCTATCCCATTCACCTTGACTCTACCATCCTTCCATGAATTGACCATGCTATCAGTCACATTTTGGTTGTAGCCATGCAACTTCGTGATATACCTTGAAATCTCGCCCTGAACCAGCTTCTCCCAAACTTTCTCCCTGCCTCTCCATTTCTCCATTTTTCCCACCAGTTCTTTTCTGCACCTTTCTCCCACCATTTTGGTACTTTTCTCTCCCACAATTATCATAAGAATAGCTCTCTAAAACCTCACCACTTGATAGGGTTCTCTGTGTTTTTGAGGGTGGTTGAAGAAATAGTTCTTGTCTTTGCTTAGATTATGAATGCAACAAAAGACCCATGAAGCATGCCGAATAAAATGTAATAATTCCCACTTCTTGCATTTACCAATGCAACCTTTATGAGTTCTACCCTTTCCCCATAAGCCTTTCCTATTCATAATAGTAGATTGATCTCCTCTATACTCCCTTGGATCTTATCCATCTCGATCAGACTCTTAACATTTTTCGAAAAACTCTTTCCCAGTTGCCAGGTCATTTTTTGGTCAGATTGGACACCATTATTTGCAAACCAATCTACCATTGGGTTTGCTTCCCCGAAAACATGAGTGACATGGGCTCTTTCAAATTTAGCAAGAGTCTCATGTGTCTCATTAATAAGATTTTCAATTGACCAAGAATAATTAGATTTTCCATTTAAACTTTTAATAATATTATTCGAGTCCCCTTCAAGCCATAAATTGGTAACTCCAACTTCAAAAGATAGTTTCACCACATGATAGGGTGCACTTGCTTCTTCAAAGTGATTAGTTTGGAAACCAAGCAAGAGAGAGAAGGCTACAACTTCATCCTCAAATTCATTCCTAATAATGCCTCCACATCCTGAGGAGCCAAGATTTCCCTTTGAGGCCCCATCAAAATTGGCTTTATGCCATCCTTCTAGGGGGAAAAGTCACTTGGCTTCCTATCTTTAATATAGTTTTTCTTTTTCCTTCTCCATTTTCCTACCACCCATTTCGATATCTCCCCCCTTCCTTTCTAGGTAGTTTTCCTTTATATTTTTGTTAATCTTTTTCCTAAGGACAATGGCAAGTTCCTCTCTATCTCTAAAGATTCTATTTTTTCTCTGCTTCCATATGCTCCAGTAGAAGTGGGGTAAGATCCAGGTACCTAAATCTTACAAAATAGGGGAATAGAACAAGGATTTCCAATGGAAAAAAAATCCAGGAGATTATCTGGCATGCACTAGCTAATTCCTAAGTCATGGGTCAAGAAGTCCTATACCTCCCTAGAGAAGGTATAGTGAATGAACAAGTGATTGCCAATTTCTAGCTGGTTATTACATAAACTACATCTACTTGGTAAAATATAACCTCTTTTTAATAGGTTGTCCTGAGTGAGAATTTTGTTTTGTAAGGCCAGCCAATAAAATATATTGATTTTTGGAGTGAGGCCTGGGATCCAAGCTTTTGACCAAGGAGGTCTCTCTTTTGAGCTCCAAAGAGCCATATACTTAGAAGAAATAGAGTAATTACCACTGGAGTTATCCCCCTAGATCATTTCATCCCTCTTGTTGTTGAGAACCATTGAATTTAACATTAACATGATTGGACTTAGATCTTCAGAGATTATAGATAGATCTATCCAACCCTAGTCATTCCTATAATTACAAACTTTCTACCCAAAATGTTGGATACAATGGTTTTCCCAAGCATCATAGACCAGATTGTTCATTAGGGGGCCCAAAAAAAGCCAATTATCAGACCAAAATTGGATATCCTCCCCATTTCCCAATTTCCAAGAAACTTTTCCCTTTTCTAGGTCCCTAGCTTTAAGTAAACCATTCTAGATAGCAAAACCTTTAAGAATGTCCTCACTAAAGAGAGAGAACTAGATAGAAGGCTTCTTAATGTACCTGTTGACCAATGTGTCTCTCCATTCCCTAGTACTGTTGAAGATATGTCATAATTGCTTTGCCAAAAGATCCTTATTAAGGTGAGAAAGCTTCCTTATGTCAAGACCTCCATAGTGCTTAGGAAGGCAGACTTTGTCCTAGGCAACTAGTGGGTATCTTTTTTTTCCCTTCAACACCTAACCATAAGAAATCCCTTTGAATTTTCTCCATCCTCTCTGCAAATTTAACTAGGATCACAAAGAGGCTTAAGGCGTACATTGGCAAATTTTGAAGGGTGGATTTAACCAGCTGACATTTGCTAGGTTGACTGAGGATATCTCCTTTCTAGCCTACAAACTTTTTATTGAACCTGTCCATAATGCCATTCTAGAAGGAGTCCAGAGGAGTCAGACCCAAAGGAAGCCCAAGATAGGTAGAGGGAAAATTTCTCACATTACAACCCAAAATCCTAGAGATTTTCCTCTATCTATCCTTTGGAGTGTTAGTAAAATATAAGGATCTCTTATCCCAATTAATTAGTTGGCCCACCACTTTGGAGTAGATATCCAGGACATTCTTCATGGCTTTTGCCTCCTACATAGAAGCTTCTCCCCCCATGATAGTATCATCATCGAAGTGCTGATGTGAACAAGGATCACTTTTGGAGGAAAGTTTTAACCCTTTTATTCTGACTTCTTTCTTTTTTCTCTCAATAAGCCTTCCCATACATTTAGCTAGGATAATGAGGAGAATAGGTGAGCGAGGATCCCCTTGCTGCAATCCTCTTGAGGGTTTGAAAAAATTTGATGGGGTTCCATTAACCAACACAACAAGAGAGGAAGTAGTGACAAGCTGAGAAATCAGTTTTGCAAACTTTGACATCAAAACCAAAAGCCTTGAGCACCATATCAAGAAAAGTCCAGTCAACTCAATCATAGGCTTTAGAAAGGTCTAGTTTAAGCAACATCCCTTCTTGTTTTCTAGCTTCAAAAGTGTGGATCACTTCATTCACCATCATGACTGAGTCTAAAAAATTTCTACCCAGGACAAAACCCATTTGTTGTTGTGAAATGATCAAAGGGAGGAGCTTGAGCAACCTAGAGGTAAGAACTTTTGAGATAATCTTATAAAAGGAATTGCACAAGCTAATAGGTCTGAACTTGTCAAAAGAGTTAGCCCCAGGCACCTTAGGGATGAGGACCAGAAAAGTGGACTTAATCTCTTTAAGAATGCTCCTGGCTCTAAAGAATTCCTAAACTGCCTTCACCAAGTTCTATAGTTGCTACCAAATTCAAAGGACAATATTCAGTTTGTGTCAAGCAATTTCTACAATAATGGTGATCAGTAGTGTAAACCAAGCTTCATAGCATTTACCAAGTTCCTTAGTGTAAACCAAGTTATGCAGTACTTACTAAGTTCATAGCTACAGTAATGTGAATTCAATGTTGACCAAGCCACTCAATGTTAACCAAGTGATTTATTTTATACTGAGCTTGTAGTGATAGAATTTACCAAGCCATGCGGTATGAATCAAGTGATTGAATTTATATGCCAAGTTTCACAAGTATTCACCAAGTTACCAATGGAGACAGAGTTCAAACTACTTAGAAGTGATCAGCATGGATCAACCTTCTATGTCTATAGAATGCATGAAAATGTCGAGCATTGATTGTGGATGTTGAGTATTAGAACCTCACCGAGCTAGTCTTTAGAACCTGAGTTCTTGCAATTTGGGCTAATTTTGTGTATTTTGCATAAACTTGTAATGTAGTCAACTTTGTTGATTTGTAAATTGGATTGGTATTATATGTAATGTATTGTATCACATCCAAAATATAGTATGGAAGTAATGTAACAAGTAGAGAAGAGAAAAATTGTGAAATACAAATCTACAAGCAATATAAGGAGTAGAAAAAATTATCTATCACAATAAAGTGATCATTACACTCAAAGAAATCCCATTCAACAAACCAAGTTACAGATCAAAGATCAGCCACTATTTCATCCTAACAAGTGGATCAGTTAAATCTTTTCAGAAGTTAGACTTAACATTCTTTTGTAAATCTCTTTACCGAGTGCATACTTTATTCTATGTTTGTAAATCCTTTTGCAAGGTGGACCTAGAAGTCCTTGTAGCTCCTAACAGGGAAGATCATCAAAAGTGATCATTGTAAGCCTTAATAGGCCAACTTTATACTATAGTACTAAAGCTTGTGGGTATCATCCCCAACCTACTTTTAATTTCTATTTGGAAATTTTTTGGGTCACCAAATTGTGTGTCAAAGTGTTATGAATGTTTAATTTTTTTAGTTTCTCATGCATGCAACTAGATTGGATTACACATGAAGGATTAATTGGTAAATAAAGATTGAGATTTCTTAGTTATTGATTCACCTCTCCCCTCTTAGTAACTTAGCCTATCATATATATTTCCAACAAGCTAAGGTTACTGAGAGGGGATGGGTGACCCAAAAACCTTCCAAATAGAAAATAAAACTAGGGTGGGGATTATACCCACAAGTTTTAGTAATGTAGTATAAAGTTAACCTATTAAGGCTTATAATTGATCACTTCTAGTGATCTACCCTATTAGGAGCAATAAGAATTGTGAGGCCCACTTTGTTAAAGGACTTACAAAAATACAATGAAGTATGCAATTGGTTGTGAGAATTAACAAAAGACTAGTAAGACTAACCAATTAAAAAAATTGACTCATACACCTATTAGGATGAAATAGTGGTTGATCTCTGGTCTATAACTCTGATTTGCTAAATGATATTTCTTGAATTACAATGATCACCTGACTATGATAGATAAATCAATGTTGTCCCTTATATTATTTGTAGCCTTCTTCAATTTGCACTCCTACTCATCATATTATTCATCACTTGCTTCTTTGGATATGATACAATGCATTACATATATACCAATCCAAATCACAACTTACTAGAGTCAGTTACAATACCAATTATAACTCAGGTTTTGAAGACAAACTTAGTGATGTTCTGATACATGCCAAACAATATCAACTTTTGAAAACTTTAGAAACTCGATTGAATTTGAAACTCGATCCATACTAATCACTTCCAAGTAGCTCAAACTTAGTCAACACTTTGTGACTCAGTGAACATTGAGAAAATTAGTAGTTGTTGAATCACTTAGTTGACATTGCATGACTTCATCAACACTAGATTCATATCATTAACACTATGAGCTTGATACATATAATATAACTTGGTTAACATACCAAAGCTCAGTTAACACTATGGTCTTCTTCACTTTCACTTGATTAGCTTGGTAGCCTCTACTACGCTTTGTTTGCATTGTACTTTGTTTCTGAAGCTCAGTAAATATTATGTAGCTTGAAGAATAGTGTAAATTGACTCAGATGCTTAGTAGACACTATATTTTGACTACTTGGCTCTAGAACAACTAACTCACTTGGTTAACACTACAAACTAAATGAAAGACTTGGTAGCAACTACATATCTGAATAGAAATGTAACTATTTCAGTAAGTGTTGAGTCACTGATAGAAAAATTGACCTTAATGTCAATAGCACTATAACATGTGGAGAGTTGTATCTCTTGAGGATTACTAAAATTATTGTTCAATTTGAAGAGTGTATTATAAAAAATTTCTATTCTTTTGAATCTCTATTTTAATTTTTTGTTCAATATTTTAACTATTAGTATAAGAGAAAGTTGTGTTCAATGGTGTTCAGTAGGAGAGATTCAAGTTTGAGTGGGAGTAATAGCACTTGAAGAAATAAAGGTTGATAGGTTCAATGGGAAAAAATATGAATCGTGAAAAATGTAGATGGAGGATTCTTTATAACAAAAAGATCTATGGTCGTGACCATTACAAAGTAAGGTTGACAAACCTCTAGTTATGGCCAATGAAGATTGAGACATTTTAGATAGAAAAATACTAGCAATAATCTAGTTATGATTGTCTCTATCTATGGCAAGGTAAACTTTAAGAAACCCACTGCCCTCCTGCAAGAAAAGATAGAATCTTACGTTATTTTGAAAAATAAAATAATTTTATTATTTAATTAGAAAATCTTACATTATTTAAATATTTTTAGAGAAATTTTTTATAAAAATGTGCCAATTTTAAATGTTTTAAAGAAATAAATTAATAGCCAATTGGTGAATATTGGCCACTAAAAAATACCATGATCTATGGCATTTAATATATCTAAAGAAAAAACAAAAGCTAAATTAATGACTATATTGGATGAATAGTATGAAAAACCTTTAGCATCGAATAATTTTTTCCTGATAAATAGGAGATAATTTCCTCAACAAGTAAAATTATTATATTGCTATCAAGATTTAACTAGTCAACTTTGTTCTTACTAAGCAGTTGGTTAATATGAAAATGGCTAAAGGTAAATGTATGAAAGAATATTTGGATAATTTTCAAACTATAAATAGTTAGTTAGCTTCTATAAAAAATAAATTTGACTAAGAAGTTAGGGCTTTGTTAATTTTTTCCTCCTTGCCAGAAAGTTAGAATAGTATGGTTATAGTAATAAGTAATTTTTTTATGGTTTGAATACCTTGAAATTTGATGACATTATTTGTGTGACTCTAAGTGAAGAAATGCACAAGAAAAAAAAGGGTGAGACACATGCTTTTATTGTAGATGATAGCAATAGAGAGAGAAAGAGGAAGTAAACTAAGTAATCAAGAAAGATCGCAAGCAAGGTCAAAATCTAGAACTAGAGAGACTCAATGTTAGTTTTCTTGAAAACTAGGAAATGCCAAGAAGAATTGTTGGACATTTAAGAATGTTTTAGAAAAACATAAAGAAGAAGAAGTCAATGTAGCATGCAAGCCTAGAAATTGATGATCACCCCTGCCTATCATATGATTTTCAATGACAGTTGGTTCATTTTATGTCTTGAGACAAATATTGATTGTCAATTTTTTTAATATGAATATTTTAATTTTAAGAACATTAAATAATATTTCAATATAATTAACAATATAATAAATATTAAAATATACTCAAAATTAAAAGCAATTATTTGATAAGAAATAATTTTTTGGAGATAATATTGTTTTATACAAATACAAATTAAAATATGTAAATTACTTGTTTGAGCAATGAGCTCTTCTTGTAGTTGAAATTACATGTTTGGGTAGTGGGCTCTTCTTACATAAATTATACCACAACTCCTAATAGGGTTGGTACAACACCTATGAGGGTTGGAATCTCCTAATAGGAACTCATTTTACTAAGTGTCATAATAGACTACTAACAGGGTCCATCCTCTAACAAGGAATATTTATATTAGTACATCATTTTGTGGGCATCATTCCCTCCAGGGTCTTCCTTCGAATCAAGGATTTCCCTAGTCAACATATCTGGTGTAATTTTCTATGTGCATCTTTGTATGGTTTTTGTTTACTTTGGTTGAATAGTTAAGTTTCTTTAAAGAAGATAAATATTTTAATTGTTGGATAACTGATCCCCCCCCTCCCACCCCCTAATTATCTTGGTGGACTATTGTTTCCAAAAATTGGTATCAAAGCATTAGGTCCTTAAAGAAAAAGTTTAACTTTGGGAGATCCATGTCGAACATGTTTAGGAAAGATAGGCTAAAGTTTGATGGAACAAACTATGACATCTAGAAGGAAAAGATGAAGACACATTTTTTCTATATGAGTCTGGGATATTGGATCTTGACAAAATCAGCGAAGACAATCATTGAAGAAAAGGATTTGGAAACTTGCACCAAGGAAAAAGGAGATCTTTTCATGTGTGACATGAGAGCTAGAGAAGCACTATTAACTGCACTTCCTAAAATTGAATACAATTAGGTAAAATTACTTGTAACTTCACATTTAATTTGAAAATCTTTGTAAAATAGTTTTGAAAGGTGATACACATTCTAAGAAGTTAAGGCTAAAAAGTTGGATTCATGTCTTTCAAGATGCTATAATTATGGAAGATGAATCTGTAAGAACATATATAGGTAGAATATCAAAAATTATTACATGTATTAAAGCTTAAGGAGGAACCAAAGAGGATGATGAGGTCATGTGGAAGATATTGAAGACTCTAACACCACAATTCAAGTCAGCAGTACAAATGATACAGTTGTTGATATCATGTACCAAAGATTTCACTAAGGAGAGATTTATTATAAGACTTGAAGCTATTGAGAATGAACTAGAGAATTGACCAAAAAAAAAACAACTTTTAGTGGCTTGAATATTTGACCTAACCTATCAATAAGCACAAGTGCTAGAGGAGATTTTGCTAGCAACAATAGATCTAAGGAAGATAGAAAGATTGAAGAAGGAGTGGTCCTTTTGGTAAGAAGAGAAAAAGGAAGTAAGAAATTTTTTAAATGTTGGACTTGTTATAAATATGGTCATTATACATCTAAGTGTCCTAAAAGGGAGAAAAAGTATAAGGAAGATCATAAGCCTAGAAAAGATAGAGATTTTTTGTATGCAAATGAAGATAATGATTTTGATGAACAATCATTAAGTGCTAGTGATGATGAAATTGGATTTGTGGCAATTAAAGAAGAAATTCTAGAAAAGATAGATTTGGTAGCATAGCTTGAGAAGAAATCTAATTGGATAATTGAGAGTGATTGTTCACATCATATGATTGGTGATATGAACAAGTTTTTTGACTTCAAAAGTTAGGATGGAGGAATTGATAGAGTTGGAAATAGTGCAGCATGCCAAGTTAAAGGTATTGGATCTATAACTCTTGATGGTAAAACTAATACTAAAGATGTATACTTTGTTGATGGTTTAAAGAAAAATATTTTGAGTGTTGGACAACTAGTAGATAAGGGTTATCAGTTGTAGTTCACAGAAAAGACATGCATGGCATAAGTGCACCAAGTTGTGGTGCCAAAAAGATGACACCCATTTTTTTTCTAACTTTGAATAGCATGTATGCACTTTTTAAAACCCCAAAATATTATAAATGGGCTACAAAATCATAGCCCATTCATTTTTTCATCATTTTGCAACTTCCTCTCCTCACAGAGCATATGTGAATTCAAAAAATTGAAGATTTTTGCCACCCACCTCATTTATATGCCTCCTCATCATTGAAGTTCGAGATCATGATCATGATGTATGTTGTCTAGCCTTCTTTTTGCATTGTTTTACATGTCTTTGTATTATTTTGTAGGTTTTTTTCAATTTTTCTTCAAATTTGTTTATTCATTTAGATTGTAATCAGTTTCTTATAAAGAAATGTGAATGATGAACTAGAAAATCCCCAACAAGATCAAAACCAAAGCCCTAAAAAAGATCCAAACCAAAACCCTCAACAAGATGAGAATCAAAACCCTCCACAACAAGAACAAGAAATTTTGCAACCTGCACTAATTGGAAGACCTCCTCCTGGCACACATAACAACATAATAAATGAAATAGAAAGAGGCAAAAATGAATTGTAAGCACTAATTGGTAGGTTGAAAGCTTGTGGACAAACCAATCTAATGAGAGCTCAATTGGCATCCTCCCTCAAGTCCATTATGACTCACATAGATTCTGTTAGTGGTCAGTTGGATATTTGGTAGGTTAAGAGGGATGAACAAAAAAAATATTATGCAAACAAATTATCCTATCAAGATGTAAAAAAAAAAAAAAAAGATATATCAAAAGGTAGCATTTGTGCATTATTTAGAAAGCCTAATGAACAAAATATTGCTAGAGATTCAACTAAATGGTTCCCCATCCATCACTGCATACACAATGGTATTATAAATCATTTTTGGGTGGTGGATGGATTTTTATGCCCCTCCCTACAAATAATCATGAGGTCCCAATGTATTTCTTAAGGAAATTGTATTGTGAGTTTGTCCTTGGGGAGATCCCTAATTATTTTGATATATTATTATCTCAGGGTAGAGGTGGGGGGTCATCATTTGAGAGGTCATGACCCTAATGTAGTTAGGGCACCTATGGTCAGGCCACAAGGTGAGCATTTGACTATTCCTTCAATTGTGAAGGAACATGTAGAGGCCAACACTTTAGGGACCATTAATGTTTTGACATAGGCCCCCATTCATTGCACAAATCCATTAGTTAAGGAGGATCCTTCTGTGCATCATGGTCACATGTGCACATCATGCGAACCTTATGCACATTTGGTAGTCATGTTGGAGATGGTGTGGATGATGGGCTAGTTACTGATCAGTTCCTGAATGAGACATTTGACATTGACACAGGTAAATTACAATTATAATAAACTAATTTGATCACATTTCATATTTATAGTGAATGACTAATTAATTAGCATGTATTAACATTGTTTAAAATTCAGGGTCAGAGTGTTGGTGGCCCTAGTAGCAATCCCCTAACACCATTTTTCGTCCTATCGATGAGTCCAAAGGTATGTATTAATTTAATCATTTAAATTAATACATAAATTTATTAAGTAATAATATGAAGGATTGACAAAAAAAAGTATGCATGTGCATCAGTTCTCTACAGGACCGTCGACATTCACTATGGACTCCAAGCCTAGACGTGATAGGAGCTTCATAGAGGTAAATTTGTTTCATGTTAATTTAATTCATTTGATTATATTTGTTTCATTTTTCATGTCACATGTTACATGTATTGTATGACATGCAACTCTTGACATCTGAGACTCCTCCTCATCTTTAGTAGTCCATCGATCATGGAGTGGCTGCAGCTATGGCTAGTTCAAAGCCATTGACTGAGGTATGAAAGAATTTTCTTCATTTTAGTTATTGTTTATAACAGTTAGTACCAAATTTCTAATGTTATTTATAAGTTATTATATTTATTGAATTGTTATAGGTTCTTGTTACAGTCGATTGTCCATGAGCTTTTGAGGTGGACCTATAGAGCAACCATTTGATGGCGATAAGAAAATAATTAATTTTCTATGTACATATATTTGATTTCAATGTATAATAATTATTGATTCATATCTACATTTTTTGTATCAGCTCAAGTTAGATAAGAGCCTCAACAAGAGGACGAGTGAGCATGTGAGGAAGACCCCATCATCCCCATCATCTCCCTCCACATGATGATCGAAGACCTCTAGAGATTTTTTTCCTTCCCCTCATTATAAGGAGAAGATATAGTTGATAGACACACATGTATAGGCATCAATAAACATATATGTTGGATTTTATGTCATGGACATATTCGATATACATTTGATGTATGACATTTATTTGATGGATGACATTATTAGACTTATGAAATTATTGGTTAATATATGATATCTTTGTTCATGTATGACATTATTGGTTATCATTTGATATCATATGTTTGTTCATGTATGACATTATTGGCTATCATAATATATTATATGTTCCTTCGTGTATGATATTATTGGTTAACATAATATATTATATGATCGTTCATGTATGACATTATTGGTTATCATAATATATTATATGTTCATTCATGTATGACATTATTGGTTATCATAATATATTATGAGGTTGCATGGGTACTTGTACCCACACCCCTGGTACTTGTACCCGCGTACCCAAGTGCTAAGTACTCAATGGAGAGCATCATAGCTAAGTATCTTGATTGAGATTTTGGATTATTTTTTAGTTTTTAGTTTGTGTATCAACTCATTGTTTATCAAGCTTAATTCAATACCTAACCAATTCGAAACTTTGATAGAATATTGACTAACAATAAACTTTATCACTATTCAAGCATAAGTTTATCATTTACAATATGTCATCATCATATGATTTATGATCTTGTTCATGTTTAAATTTTTCCTTCTTTGTTATTTGTTTATCAAGCTTAACTCAATACCTAATTAGTTTGAAACTTTGATACAATATTGATCAACAACAAACTTTATCAGTGTTAAAGACAAAAATTTATCATTTGCAATATGTCATTGTCATATGATTTATGATCTTCTTGTTCATATTTAAAGCATGCCTTCTATGTTATTCATCTAAACATTTATTATAAATTATTATCACAAACATATAAAAAATCTAAAACTTAAAACAATACATTACATTTGCAAACTTTATCACTGTTCTTGGTTTGAAAAATCATTGTCATGATTCATAAATTCAGGTTTTCTATAAATATAAAAGTATAATTAAAAGTAAAGTTTGACATACCCAAGTACCCCCATCCCCTATTATAAAAAAATAGTTCAACCCATACCCGTACCCATTCTCATACCCTAAGTACCCCAAGTACCCCTATCCACATGTAACCTTGTATATTATATGTGGATCTTTGTGTTTTCTCTACACCTATGTGGTCTATAGGATCTCTTGATACTTATAACAACCCCTGACCTTGCCCAACCTCCTCAACTAGGTTAACCGATCCAAACTTGTAGCATCACTCCCTTACTCTTCTAGGAACATTATCCCTCCAAAGGTTTTATAGGTCTACTAGGGTACCATAGAACTCCCCAGTCCAAAAAAGGTTTTCATGATTCCGTAAGGTGTTATTGGAACACTTGTACTATGTTTGAATGGATAAGAACAATGGGTTTGTACTTGATTTCAAGATTTCTTCATAAAAGGGCTACAAGGAGAGCCTCTAATTAGGCCTCCACCCAGATTTCTAGGGCCAATAGCTCCTTTATCTTAGAGTTTCAACACCTCTGGCCTTAAGAACAGTTGATACATAGGACCCATGCTCAAGGATTTTTAGGGTCTTAGGGTGCGTACAGGCTGTACAACAAAAATAGAAAAATTGAGGGTTTGGTAGGGTTTTCTTGGCTACCTATTGTCCCCACTTTTAAGACACCTTCCACACTTAATCAAAACTCCTCCTCCACAAGTTAGAACCTCCTAATACCCTTCTTCAATCCCTCAAAAGAGAAAGTCTTCATTCTTCAAGCTTTTCTCTTGAGAGCTCTTTCTTTGCTAATAGTCCCTAGTTGGGCATTGCCTAGCTCGCCTAGGGCTTGGTCAAAGAATTCTTTGCACTCATTTTTAGGGTCCTTGCTTGCATAATATAATACATTAGGGTCTATAGCCTTGAAATCTAGAAGACCATGGAATTTCCATAGTGGAGACAAGACTTATAGCCCTTTCATGATATACAACTCCAAAACTAGTAGCAGATAGGTATCTTTGAAGAAATTTATAAAACCTTTCAAAAATTTGTCACAAAATATAACTAATGCATGGAAAATGGAAAAAAAACAATAAGAAAACTACAACATGTAACAAAATGATAAGCCACGTGATTTTCCTCCAAACAAGATTAAAAACTGGTAAAATATATGTTAAAACAGTCATAGTCTGCAGCATAAATTCCAACAATATAGATTTGTACAAGAAATGAGTTGCCAACCCTTGATTAGGGTTGCTCCAAGCATAAATAGGTTGCTCCTTGGGTTAGAGATAGGTTTTAGGGCTTTTCCAAAGCTTCTTTACAAAGTACATGAAAATATTATACCTATGTTGGAACCCAATGTTGGTTTTCATGAAAAGAAAGAAGATAATCTTAGTTAGTTAAATATTCTTGCTTGGTAGTCTAGGATAACTTGAGAAGATTAGCATAGAGCTAGTAGAGTTCTTAGCAAGGAAGAATATATAGATGATTTTCTTAGACAACTACAACAACAAAGACAAAGACAAAACTAAATAACCTCTAGAAACCAAGAATCCCAAATATCTTAGTCTATAGCTCCTTTATCTTAGAGTTTCAACACCTCTAGCCTTAAGAACAGTTGATACATAGGACCCATGCTCAAGGATTTTTAGGGTCTCAGGGTGCGTACAGGCCGTACAACAAAAATAGAAAAATTGAGGGTTTCAATAGCTCCTTTATCTTAGAGTTTCAACACCTCTGGCCTTAAGAACAGTTGATACATAGGACCCATGCTCAAGGATTTTTAGGGTCTCAGGGTGCATACAGGTCGTACAACAAAAATAGAAAAATTGAGGGTTTGGTAGGGTTTTCTTGGCTACCTATTGTCCCCACTTTTAAGACACCTTCCACACTTAATCAAAACTCCTCCTCCACAAGTTAGAACCTCCTAATACCCTTCTTCAATCCCTCAAAAGAGAAAGTCTTCATTCTTCAAGCTTTTCTCTTGAGAGCTCTTTCTTTGCTAATAGTCCCTAGTTGGGCATTGCCTAGCTTGCCGAGGGCTTGGTCAAAGAATTATTTGCACTCATTTGTAGGGTCCTTGCTTGCATAATATAATACATTAGGGTCTATAGCCTTGAAATCTAGAAGACCATGGAATTTCCATAGTGGAGACAAGACTTATAGCCCTTTCATGATATACAACTCCAAAACTAGTAGCAGATAGGTATCTTTGAAGAAATTTACAAAACCTTTCAAAAATTTGTCACAAAATATAACTAATGCATGGAAAATGGAAAAAAAACAATAAGAAAACTACAACATGCAACAAAATGATAAGCCACGTGATTTTCCTCCAAACAAGATTAAAAACTAGTAAAATATATGTTAAAACAGTCATAGTCTACAGCATAAATTCCAACAATATAGATTTGTACAAGAAATGAGTTGCCAACCCTTGATTAGGGTTGCTCCAAGCATAAATAGGTTGCTCCTTGGGTTAGAGATAGGTTTTAGGGCTTTTCCAAAGCTTCTTTACAAAGTACATGAAAATATTATACCTATGTTGGAACCCAATGTTGGTTTTCATGAAAAGAAAGAAGATAATCTTAGTTAGTTAAATATTCTTGCTTGGTAGTCTAGGAGAACTTGAGAAGATTAGCATAGAGCTAGTAGAGTTCTTAGCAAGGAAGAATATATAGATGATGTTCTTAGACAACTACAACAACAAAGACAAAGACAAAACTAAATAACCTCTCGAAACCAAGAATCCCAAATATCTTAGTCTATGAACTATTCTTGGGAAAATTGGATTTTGTATTCTCTAGACAATACAGTAGATCTCAAAAAAGGGAAGGTATCCCTTATTCTATATTTCAATAATTAAAAGACCTTAACTTCTCACCAAACCTTATAGGGTCTAGGAGAAAAGCAAAAATTAGACCTTCATCTCCTTTGAAGGAAACCCAGTCAACTTCCACCTTACTATGCGGAAAACTTAAACTTTACATGGGACAAATATTCCCCCTAAAGTCACTATCTCAACTATAATTGCTGAATTGGTTCAACCATGGGGAGCTTCCACCTCTTAAGTGCTAATCTAGACAACCTACCTAAAGGAGATAAGGAAATCTTGCCCAAGTTCAATGGTAATTCCTATCGAGAAATGGTTGAAATGTAGGAAATCCCTAAATGTCTATTGACTTTATAAATTTTCATCTTATGTATAAATTTGATGTAAACAAATAGGGAAATATCTTGGTAATGTCAGAATATCCTTCATGTACTATTCCAACAAGAAGCCAACATATCCTTAAGACTCAGGGCAATACATTGTGCCCAAAGTAGCTAAACAAAGGTAAACATCATTTTTGTCAAGCCTTTGGTTCAAAATTTCATAGTTCAATGACTCCAAAATCTCATTTTCTAAAAAAAATCATACTTTTGTAAGTCATCCAAAAGTTTTAAAAATCCCCCCTATCACTACCTCAGATTGAACCCTAACAAATTGGATAAATTGATTTAATATGTCATAGGCCATCAATTTGTGCCTTGTTGATAAATAATTAACTAATGTTTTATCTTTAGAAATTGGTCAAAATTATGTAGTTCATTCCTCCATTGTTAAATTTGAGGCTAAAGTTGGTTCATATGACAAATATATCTCATTAAATATGAAGCTCAAACCATTCTATATTTTCATGTTCATACACAACCATAACATCAATAATTGTATAATTGACTCTAGACCCTCTGACAACACAATGCCTTGTATGTTCTGAAATCCTTAGATCCACCCCGCTCCCCCCTAACTAAAATCTTTGGTAAATGGTCTTTTATGGATTATAAGAAGGCCCCCCTAGTACAAAAAATAAAAAATTCTCAATTTGCATTAGCCACTCATCTAGGCAAGACACTAAACATAATTATTTTGGTTCCTAATATCCTAGTTAGTAATGACATGTCAAGAAAGAGTTTTTGTATGGCCCTAGGAGGAAAAGTTAAATTGGATTCGTCCCAAGATTCTATACTAGTGGGTAAGGAAATTGTGACACTCCAACCAAATGTAAAGTCTATATACATTCTTTTCATCAGAAGATCCCCAAGCCCAAATTCTATGCACTAGGTGTTAAATTTCTAACTACATTATTTTAGGGGAGGAAGAGGTTGTTGAATCTAAACTTGATAATAAGGATTCCCTAGAGGATATTGAGTTCAATGGTATCTATTCATCCAATAGTATAGGAGTTGGTGTAGTGTTGATATCACCACAAGGTAATAAATTCCTTTATTGTTTTAAACTAGAATAAGACAACACAAATACAACAATGAAGTACAAAGCCTTGTTGGTAGGAATTGCCAAACCTTGTTGTTAGGGAAATATTAAATGTGAAAAACCTAAGGTTGAAGAAGTATCAAAATAGGGCATGGGATGAAGTACAAAGATTTAAGGATTACCTTATTACCATAAAAAAATAACATGTTCAAATTGATGTGTATGATCACCCCTTTACCTTCTATCACAAGTCTCCATCATTGGATGAGATGACATATCTAGTTGTCATAGAGAAAGATCATTGCCCTATGGCATCTAGTGACCCTTAGGGACGTTTTGATTTAGCATGCTCGAGAATGTTTGAGTCCTCAATGGGATGGGATGAGTTGGGGTCTAGTGTTTACCTAGCCACCTAGAGCTGACAAAATAGACAATTTGATCCTACGATGAATAGTGAGGGAGATTTGGTAGTTGGCAACTTTGTACTGGCCAACACTATGAGTTTCAACATCACCCAAGATGGCATCACAAAATCAAAATGGAGTAAGATATTCAAAAAGTGAGAAAGGTTATTATAGGTCTCTACAACATGGTCCTATAGGACCTAGAATTGCATCCATATCTTGCACGAGCTCTGAGATATGCCCCATCAAAGATCACTACCCTATGGCATTTACTGACCCTTAGGGACATTTTAGTTTGGCATGCCTAAGAATGTTAAAGTGCTCAATAGGATGGGATGAGCTTGGTGCTAGGGTTCACCTAGCCACCCAAAGCTAATGGAATAGACAGTTTGATCCCATGATGAATAGTGAGGAAGATTTGGCAGTTGGCAACTTTGTACTGGCCAACACTATGAGCTTTAGCATCACCAGATGGCAACACAAAATCAAAATGGAGTAAGATCTCCAAAAAGTGAGAGAGGTTATTGGTCTTTGAAGCACGGTCCTATAGGACCTAGAATCACATCCATACCTTGCATGAGCTCCGAGATATGCCCTGTCAAAGATTGCTAACCTATGGCATTTAGTGACCCTTAGGGACATTTTTGTTCAGCATGCCCAAGAGCATTCAAGCACTCAACAATATGGGATGAGATTGGGGCTAGAGTTTATCCTACCACCTAGAGCTAATAGAATAGATAGTTTAATCTCACAATGAATGGTGAGGGAGATTTGGCAGTTAGCAACTTTGTACTAGCCAACATTATGAGTTTCAACATCACCTGAGATGGCATCACAAAATCAAAATAGATTAAGATCTGAAAAAAGTAAGAGAGGTTATTTTAGGTCTCCATAACATAGTTCTATAGGACCTAGAATCAGATCCATACCTCACACAAGCTCTGAGATATGCTCTATCAAAGATCACTACCCCATGGCATTTAGTTACCCTTAGGGATGTTTTAGTTTGGCATGTTTGAGAATATTTGAGTGCTCAATGGGATAGGACAAGCTTGGGGATAGGGTTCACCTAGCCACATAGAGCTAATGGAATATACAGTTTGATCCCACGATAAATGGTGAGGGAGATTTGGCAATTGGCAACTTTGTACTAGCCAACACTATGAGTTTCAACATCACTCGAGATGGCAACACAAAAATCAAAACAGAGTAATATCTCTAAAAAGTGAAAGATCTTATTGTAGCTCTCTACAACATGGTCCTATAAGACCTAGAATCGCATCCATACCTTGCATGAGCTTTGATATATGCTCTTTCAAAGATTGATGCCCTATGGCATTTAGTGACCCTTAGGGACATTTCAATTTGGCATGCACGATAATGTTCAAGTGCTCAATGGGATGGGACAAGCTTGGGGCTAGGGCTTACCGAGCCACCTAGAGCTAATGGAATAGATAGTTTGATTCCACGACAAATGGTGAGGGAGATTTGGTAGCTGGAAACTTTCTACTGGCCAACACTATGAGTTTTAGCATCACCTGAGATGACATCATAAAATAAAAATAGAGTAAGATCTCTAAAAAGTTAGATAGGTTATTGTAGGTCTCTACAACATGGTCCTACAAGACTTAGAATCACATTCATACCTCACATGAGCTCCAAGATATGCCTCATCAAAGATTGCTACCCTTAGGGACATTTTAGTTCAGCATGCCTGAGAATGTTTGAGCTCTCAATGGGATGGGACAAGCTTGGGATAGGGTTCACTTGGCCTCTCAAAGCTAACCAAATAGACAGTTTGATCCCACAATGAATAGTGAAGGAGATTTGGTAGTTGGCAACTTTGTACTAGCCAACACTATGAGTTTTAGCATCACCTAAGATGGCATCACAAAATCAAAATGGAGTAAGATCTCCAAAAAGTGAGAGAGGTTATAATAGGTCTCTACAACATGGTCCTATAAGACCTATAATCACATCCATAACTTTCATGAGCTCTGAGATATGCCTCGTCAAAGATCACTACCCTATGGAATTTAGTGACAATTAGGGATGTTTTAGTTCGGTGTGCCCAAGAATGTTTGAGTGCTCAATGTAATGTGAGGAGCTTGGGGCTAGGGTTTACATAGCCACCCAGAGCTAATGGAATATATAGTTTGATCCCATGACTCTTTTCCTGCTAAGTTGCAAATTTCAGCAACTTTTACAACTTTCAACAATGCAACTTTGCACAAAAAGTCCAATTTTTACATTTTTCACTTGATTCCACTTCTACGACTTAGAAAATGTTTGAAAAAACTGAAATAACTTATTTCCAAAGGCTTGGCCCTTCACCAATTCTCAAACTACTTCCATTCACAAATCAATACGCTACAAGAGGCCAAATCTTTCATGGTACTTGACCTAGGGCTTGATTAGAAAAATCAAAAAACACATCCTCTAGTCTAGAAACCATGGAATCTTAAAATGAACCCTATTAACTAGCATTTTCCAAGTGGGCATGAAATTTCAACCAAGGAAATTGTAGTTAGAGGCCCATTTTTGCTGTGTGCAACAAAATGTTGTCCTAAAAACCTAGTTTCACTAAAAATGCAATAACTTGAGTTAGAAAACATGTAGAATGATGAAACTAGAAGAAAAAGAAAGTTGATTCAAAGCTATATCTCAAAAATCTATCACATTTGGTCTAAAAGTTTATACATTTCATGTAGCATGCAAACAATAGTAAAAATGACTCAAAAACTGAATTTCTTTCTTTGCAACTTCTTCCAATCCATATATTAATGACCTCTAGACCTCACAAATGAGGTATATATATCTCCTATGTATATTTTAATGGTTACAACCAATATTTTAATACTTCTAACCCTTTTCCCACTGAGTTACAAAATTAAGCAACTTTTACATCTTTCAACATTGCAGCTTTGCACAAAAAGTGCAATTTTTATATTTTTCACTTGATTCCACTTCTATGACTTGAAAAGGTTTTCAACGTACCTAAAACCAACTAAAAAAAACTAAGTCCTATGATTTATTGACCAAAAACATTCAAAATTCTCAACTTGCATAATGAGCAACTTTTACTTATAAATTACATAAAGTGCCTTAAGCATACAAAATGGTGTCTTTCTTTGACAACCATGGACTTCTCATCTAAGGTTTGTTTATCCTAGCCTAAGTAGGTTAACAAACATGAAAACCAAAATATAAACCAAGTCGCAAGCACCTATCGGCTTATCAATTTCAAATTTGGTATAACACCTAAACTGGAGGTTGATGCTTTTCCCTATTAGTATGATGACAACTCTACCATGGTTATCTATCATTCCATCAAATTATAGGAAATCTCGTGATGTATTTGAAGAGGCCCTTTGTATGTCTCTATGAACTTTGTAAAAGCCACTAGATTGGGATAGTATCTAAGATCATGGAGGGAACATTGCATCTACTAATCCTATTTATCATTATGATGGTGTATATTAGCATATATATCTTTAGACTATTGTGTATTTTAGACTTGATGATCTATTTGCCTTAATGCCTTGCACCAATTTCCTTCAAGCAAAATGATGTAACCATCCCCTTTCTATTCTAACTGTGACTTGGGGATGGATTACTAACATGTATCATATGTAATTATGCATACTAATGTAGGGAATAGTCAGAGGATGCAGATAATTGGTGCAAAGTCTACAACCTTAATCCACTGAAACCTTCTTAAGTACCTAGTAGCACCCAACCCACTACAAGATGCCAAACAAGGTTTTTAGCCTTTACCCAATGCTAACCTCTATCTCTTCAAGTGGACTCCACTCCTCCAAGGTCTTACCCTCTCCCTAGGGTTCTTAAAAAACTTGGGCCAAAATAAGGCTTTAGGGACACTAGCCCTCAACTACGCCAAATAGGGAAAACAAGGCAAAATGCTTTTATGGGTTCAAAAAAAGACTTTTTTTTGTCATACTTAGTCCTATCCCACTGGAATTCATCCACTTTTAGGGTTCCCACACCACCAATAGGTCTATTTCCCAAATCTAGGCGTAGAAATCCTAGTAGGTCTATTTTTAGTTTTCCAAGGTTAACTCCCAAGCTCCCCAAAAAATGTGGACAAAAAAACACCTTTTTGGACACTCTTTTCTAGACTCTTGAAGATTCTAAAGATTCATGGGCTGATCCTACTCCAGCATACCAAAACATCAACTAGGTTCACAGTCCTAATAGGCCTAATTAGGTTGGCTTTCCGAGGCAAGTGTCAAGCAATGAGGTCATAGAATCAGCACAACCACTTGGGACTCTTTTTCACCATGCCAACAATCCATTCCACCCTTCACCTAGGTCATTACAACAAGTTTGAGAGTTTTACACCAATTTCTCTTCAAAACTAGGCTGAACACATGATGATGTTCACCCTAGGGCTTGTAAGCAAAAATAATAAACCAACTTTTCTACCCCTAAAACTCTTCCATATGTAAGAATAAAAAACTAAATTTCTTCCCACCAAATGGCATCAAGATCCCACTATTGGATTACAAGTTAGAGGGCCATAAGTGCAATCTAGTCAATCTATAAGCTTACCCAAGCAACCCTTAGTAAAATGGCAATATCTTACAAAAATGAATATATCAAAACCTCAAACCAAATGCAAATGAAATATACTTAAAATACCTATCAAACCATATCAAATTTTAACATGTGTCAATCTGTACACATTTGTACAATAGCAAAACACAAGAAAAATAGCAGAAAATGAGGTTTTTATTGCTTCAAAAGACATCAAATCCGTACAACCATCATCCAATGAGGCCTGTACGGTCATCTCATAAATATATTATTCCATTCAAATGGTTATAACCACATTTTAAATGGTGGTTGTAACACACACTTGGTTTTTCAACAAAATTGCAAAGTTGTCAGCATTTTTGCAATTTTGCTTTGACAACTTTTGCAATTTTTGACATCTTAACTCCTAGACACCTAAAACCTAACCAAATTACCCTAAGGACCTTTTTAACCTTCTAATAAATATAAAAATTATTCTTTCCTTGAAAAATCACCTATATTCCTCATTTTTGACCGCTTGGTTCAATTTGGCACTTTGGCTTATAATGGCACCTAGAGTCCAGTTGACCTTACATCTTGGGTCTTATTACATTATTTTGAAACCTTGTTCCTAATTCACAATTAGGATGAAACCTATCTATTTTCCTTGGTGCCTTGCACCAGTGATCATCCAACTAGACAAGTTTGGAGTGCTTGGGTGCATGAAAATGCATTAAATTTGATGCCATAGGTATAGCAACAGGAGATCTGCCTAAAGGAGGCCACGGTTTTATATAAAAAGGTCAAATTAATCATCATAAACATAGTTTAGGATCAACTAATAGGTCTTAGGAGTGATTTCTTGGTCAGATTTGAAAAGGCCCTAGTTTTTGGCCTTGTTTGGTGAGGGTTTCATAAAAAGCACATATAGAGAGTTGATGGGTTCAATATAATTGAATAATTCTCACTTTAAAATTATATTAATATACTTTCCCAATTTTTATGGTTGGAGGATAATTATTGCATATAGTTCCTTTGTAAATGGAGGAGTTTTTATGCCTAAAAAGTGGCCCATAGTCTAACAAAAGAGACTTGATCCAAAACAACCATACCTAATCTTTTCATATGTTGTAGAGAAGCCAAATTTGTATCCTAATATTTAATTTATTTTCTTTATGTTATGAAAAAATGTGGAGAAAATGCAAGAGGACAACATTTGACGGCTAATTGGGGGTTGTAGGCCTAGTAGGCTGGGATGATTGGTTAACCTTAGAGATAGGCTCTTGATATTTGATAAACTCATTATTTGGGGTGTATTAGGGTATTAAAAATCATTAAATTACTAAGAAGTCTTTGGATAAGTCATTTACCTGATTTGGGAAACTCAAGCCTTAAGGTTGCATTCAAAAACAGGTACCTTTAGGTAGATATTTCTTGATGTGTCTTCAAATTGTACTAGACCCACAAAAATATATTAAATATACACATGATGGTAATATAGGGATTACACCTTTGAGACTTCACATAGATTTGTATCTTTCAAGGTTTCTTTGTCCCTTGTGAGATTGTTTGAAGACTACTTCTCACATCACAATTTTTCATGAATAAGCATTTTTTGAAAAAATTCTTTTTGCTATTGAACTCAAAGATTATCATATTGTCAAACATTAATTAATTAATCAAAATAGTAACTCAAGCTATGTATTTTAGGTCAAACTCTAGGGCATCTTGTACTTTCAATTTCTTTTGTCGAATGCAGTTTTGAGTTTGATTGCATAATTCATCATTATATAACCTGCCAATCTTCTAGATTATCACTTGTCTTCTATTGATTTATTGCATATTTCACCATTAATATTCTTTTTGAGAATTCTAGTGCCTATCTTCTAGTGATTTATCATGGCGTTGTCATTTTGTCTAGTGAGAAGTCTAGTGTCGAATATAAATTCAAATAATGTATCTAGATTCTAAACAAATCAAAACATAAAATCTGTGATTTAAACTTATCTCATCACTTACACATAATAAAAATACCCACCTTGTCATGTGGAGAGTCCTGCGGGAGAGGTTGCAACATTGTATTTGGATCCAATTGATCACTCTTTCTCTCTCTCCCTCTCTCCCTATTTAATCTAATGAACCAACTAGATCTGCTCTGCATTTTAATGTCTCAAGTATTCCCTCATGGTATTCTCCCAAAATTTCCAAAGAATCTCATGGTTTTCAACCATATTTTATCAAGTGGACATTTTATGTGACAACAAGGTTTGAATAATTAAGAATCTTCCTCTCTGTTTGCCAATCCTTAAATAACCACAAGTTGGGGTTCTTCATAGAATATCGTCTAAGCCATGTGTCAGTTACAACCACCGCACTAATATGGTACTCTAAATCTTTACCATCTATAACCAAGTGATCCAATTTTTGTTTGACTTGGACACAATGACACAAATAATAATCTATCCCTTCTTCATTTTCTTCAGGTGCAATAATAGCAAAAACATGGCCTACAATGACAAATGTAAAAAATGCGATCATTAATTTAGAAAATACTTAGGTAAAAGTTATAAAGTTACATATTGAAATTAAAAAGATATATAAATATATATATATATATATGTATGTATGTATGTATGTATGTATGTATGTATATATATATACATATGTATATATATATATATATATATATATATATATATATATATATGTATATATATATATATATGTATGTATGTATGTATATATACATATGTATATATGTGTGTGTGTGTGTGTGTGTGTGTGTGTGTGTGTGTGTGTGTAATTTGATTGCACTAGATTAGACAAGTGGTCAAAGTCAATAGATGAATCCATCTCTACCATTTCTAGTGCTTGTGGGGGACGATAGGTGTTAATTAGGTCCAAAACACGTATATCCCATTTGTCCACCCATTCAGTTGACTCATAGTCATCCCAATTTTACTTTTTACATGATGGACAATAGCATTTCATTTTTCATGTGTGGATACTCCATGAACCTGCATCAGAGCTTCTAAAAGAGTGCAACTTGCTGGATCCTGTTAGTGTGCAATAGTCCTCATATGGTGCAATGTTAAAAAAAATCTATGAACCATAGAATCACCTACCTTACCTGGACCTATTGTAGCATTACACCATTGGATGATGGATTTTGCATCTATCAATATTGCTCCATCTATGTACTTTAGTTCTTCACAAGCTAAGGCTCTTTTTATGCATGCACCTGCACCATCGTGCTCTCCCTTTCCATAACTAGCCTCTATTAAATTTTACATATATTGAATTCTACACAACTTGTGCATCCAACTCAACCAATAGAACATCCGTGCATTCTTGAATTGAGATCTGCAATTGTCTGACCAAATAATGTGCTGCTAATATGTTATGCCCATATTAGCCAAATCTCTATAAAATAGTTCAAAACAACCATGTACAAAGTCTGTAGAATGTGATCGATCATTGCTGATGTAAAAATGGTACTCCCTCAAAATCTTCCTTTCATCCTCTATACTTGTAGGTGAATGCATGAATGTTATGTAAAGAAATATGGAAACCTATTGAGAAGTATAATACTTTGCTTGCACCTCATTTTGTGGTTGTAGTGTGTAGTTCCCTGCGAAGTCTACAACTAAAACAATGGTATCCAGTGGAAACATATCCTTGCACAATTTAAATTGCAAATTCATCCATTGAGCTCTATGTGTATGCCTTGCATACTCGTAAATAATCTTTTCACAAAAAAATTTCATGAACTCATACACAACAATCTTTTCAATGATTAAATCACATCTTTTACCCTATTTCCCATGTTTTAAAGCATATGTCATTGTCTTAAATTTTTCATAATCTACTATTTTATTTCCAATTGCATGTGTACTATCCATATGTTCACAAGTTGATAAAAGTTGCAAAGAACCACAAAATCAGCATGTACCATTCAAACATGATGTTTTGTAAAATTGTTGGCCATCCCCTATTTCACATAAAATGTTGGATATGAATTTCCTTGAAGATCTTGGTGGCTCATTCATGTCACAATCCTGAAAAATAAACATAGAATGCAAAAACACACATATATGCCTAAAAACATCAAAATGGTTCAAAAATTCAATATGTATCCTATAACAAGAAGTTGTGTGTGTGTGCAATTTATCTTCACATAAAAAGGTTTACCCATCTCAAAAAATCTTTTGACTTATTCAAATTTGAGGATAAATACCAATAAATTTTGCAAAAAATTGTGTCTGAGTTGAGTGGAAATAATGTTTTGCATGTGGATCGTACTTTTGGCTACTATTCCTCCTTCTTAAAACATCTCTTTGATTAGGAGAAACATGTGTGTTATTTTTTCAAAAATCTTCGATCAATGATTTCAAAGCTTCACGAATTTCTTTATCCTTTCACAGTAGTCTACCACTAAATGTCCATAACTCATTTTTTGTTGGATCTTCCAATCTCTCACACCTTAACATTGCTCCCCTTAGAGTACCTCTACCAATTTTCAATGTTTTGCTTGGCTTTCTCACGAGTCAAGATTTATTCATTTCAGTACTTACTATTGTCGATGTAAGTACTCATCTTGTGATATTACTATCTTTGGTGTGTGATTTAGAACCCACTTTATCATAAGCACTCATTAGATTCTTTACGATTCTTTTTTTTAAATTTGAATCATTCATCACTCTTAGCCCAAGAATCTTCATGATAGGGCTAAATTTCAAATTCCTCATCATTTCAACAAATAATTGGCATTGACACATAATATTTAATTCTTCAAAGAATAATCTCCACATACAATTAACTTTTCTTTGAAAAGTACACTTGTTAATCTTGTTAGGCATTGATTTCAAAATGTTAGTATCAATATCAATCAAATATGTTGGTCTTTTAAAACAAATTATAAAAGGTGTTATAATCTCTTCCATTCCATCAACATTTTGAACATCAACATAAGGTTGAGTGTTTTGCATACCTTGAACCAAAGATGATGTGCCTTGGCAATAAGATGCAAAAGATGAAATATCACCTACTTGATATGTTAATGTTGTGCCTTCAACATGACATGATGGAGTGTGTACATCATTAGATCTACAATTTAGTGTCTCTTCAACATGAGAGGATGATATGACTCCAAAATTGGAAGATGGTATAGCTTCACAATTCAATTGTTGTCTTGAGTGTAACAGTCTCATTCATTCTCTTTGCCTTTCCAATTCTTCCTCTTTGTTTCTCTATATTGGTGATTCTTGTTCCTCTTTGAAAGTCAATTCTTCATTATTGCTTTGCAATTTTCTTTTTTCACATAGTAGTTTCATTTTATCTCTTTCAATTCCCAAATCTCTCTCCCTCTCTTCATTTGTTTGAGTTTTTGGTTTCTTCCTTGCCATGATGATGATTTCTACATGTCAAATTATTCAAACATTTGAATTACTTACAATTTGTAAATTACAAATCATTCAAATGCATATTAAAATTACAATTATTTCAATGAATACACAATATATACCAAACAACTTGCCAAATTTCTAACTATTTCCAAATAACAATTCATTCAAACATACAAATTTCAATGAATTCACTATATATTAAATAACATGTCAAATTATAATCAAATTTGTATCTACATATCAACAAACAATATTTAAAAAGGACTATACTAACCTTTTCTATAGAAAGAATATTCAAAAAGCCTTCAAATAGCATATCCAATGATTAAATTTGGTGTTTTCTACCTTCAAAAAGTATTCAAATAGTGTTTGCTAACTTCCAATAGCTTGAAACCCATATTTTCTATCAGAACAATAGAATCCACAATAAACAAAAAGTAGAATATGGATCAAAATGGACCCAAAATTGCTTTATGACCATTTTTTGGTGATTTCACATAGTGTGTATGGACTATAGTACATACACACTATGTGAAAATACATCTCTCCCTATCCCACCATCCTCCATCCCCTACTCTCTTTCTCTCTCCCTACTCTCTCTCTCCTCTCCCATCCCCTACTCTCTCACTCTTCCTCTCCTACTCCCTCTCCCATCACCTACTCTCTCTCACTCTCTCTCTCCCATCCCCTACTCTCTCACTCTCTATCCTCTCCCATCCCCTACTCTCTCTTTCTCTCTCTCTCTCCTCTCCCATCCCCTACTCTCTCTCTCTCTCTCTTGCTCTCTCTCCTCTTCCACCCCCTACTCTTTCTCAGACTCTCTCTCCTCTCCCATCCCCTACTGTCTCTCTCACTCTCCCTCTCCTACTCCCTCTCCCATCACCTACTCTCTCTCACTCTCTCTCTCCCATCTCCTACTCTCTCACTCTCTATCCTCTCCCATCCCCTACTCTCTCTCTCGCTCTCTCTCCTCTCCCATCCCCTGCTCTCTCTCTCTCTCTCGCTCTCTCACTCTCTCTCTCCTCTTCCACCCCCTACTCTCTATCACTCTCCCTCTCCCATTGCCTACTCTCTCTCACCCTCTCTCCTCTCCCATCCCCTACTCTCTCTGTCTCACACACTTCCATCCCCCCTCTCTCTCCCCTCTCCCATCCCCTACTCTCTCTCCCTACTCTCTTTCCCCTCTCCCATCCCCTACTATCTCTCTCCCTACTCTCTCCCCTCTCCCATCCCCTACTCTCTCTCTCTCTCACTCTCCCTCTCCCACTACCTATTCTCTCTCTCCCATCGCTTACTCTCTCTCACCCTCTCTCCTCTCCCGTCCCCTACTCTCTCTCTCTCTCTTTCACTCCCGTACCCCTTCTCTCTCCCCCTCTCCCACTACCTACTCTCACCCTCCCATCCCCTACTCTCTCTCTCCCTCTCCTTCTCCCTCTCCCACCACCTACTCTCTCTCTCTCACTCTCTCTCTCATATCCCCTACTCTCTCTCACTCTCTCTCAAGTCTCCCATACCCTACTCTCTCTCATTCTCTCTCTCCTCTCCCATCCCTTACTCTCTAGATCTCTCACACACACTTACATACCCCCTCTCTCTCCCTCTCCCACTCCCTCTCCCACCACCTACTATCTCTCTCTCACTCTCTCTCTTCCCTCTCTAGTCTCTCTCTCCCATCCCCTACTCTCACTCTCTCTCTCCCATCCCCTACTCTCTCTCACACTCCCTCCCATCCCCTACTCTCACTCTCTCTCTCCCATCCTATACTCTCTCTTTGCCACCCCCTACTCTCTCTCTCACTCTCACACTCTCTCCCATCCCCTACTCTCTCTATCTTACACACATTCCCATTCCCCCTCTCTCTCTCCCTCTCCCACTCCCTCCCACCACCTACTCTCTCTCCCCCATCCCCTACTCTCTCTCTTTCATAGACACACACTCTCATCCCCCCTCTCTCTCCTCTCCCATCCCCTTCTCTCTAGATCTCTCACATACACTCCCATCACCCCTATCTCTCTCCCTCTCCCACTCTCTCTCCCACCACCTACTATCTCTCTCTCACTCTCTCTCTCTCCCTCTCTACTCTTTCTCCCATCCTCTACCCTCACTCTCTCTCTCTCCCATCTCCTACTCTCTCTCACACCCCTACTCTCACTCTCTGTCTCTCCCATCCGATACTCTCTCTCTCTACCATGCCCTACTCTCTCTCACACTCTCACACTCTCTCCCATCCCCTACTCTCTCTCTCTTACACACATTCTCATTCCCCCTCTCTCTCCCTCTCCCACTCCCTCTCCCACTGCCTACTCTCCCTCCCCCATCCCCTACTCTCTCTTTCCCCCCTCTCCCATCCTGTACTCTCTCTTTCCCCCCTCTCCCATCCCCTACTCTCTCTTTCACACACCCACACACTCCCATCCCCCCTCTCTCTCTCCTCTCCCATCCCCTACTCTCTAAATCAATCACAAACACTCCCATCCCCCCTATCTCTCCGTCTCCCACCGACTACTATCTCTCTCTCTCTCCCTCTCTATACTCTCTCACATCCCCTACTCTCACTCTCTCTCTCCAATCCCCTACTCTCTCTCTACCACCCCTACTCTCTCTCACACTCTCACACTCTCTCCCATCCCCTACTCTCTCTCTTACACACACTCTCATCCCCCCCTCTCTCTCTCCCTCTCACACTCCCTCTCCCACCACATACTCTTTCTCTCCCATCCCCTACTCTCTCTTTCACATACACACACACCCATCCCCCCTCTCTCTCTCTCCTCTCCCATCCCCTACTCTATCTTTAACTTGCTCTCCCTCTCCCACTCGCTCTCCCACCAACTACTCTCTCTCTCACTCTCTCCCTCTCCACTCTCTCTCTGCCACCCCCTACTCTCTCTCATATTTTTACACTCTCTCTCTCTCTCTCACACATCTCCATCCCCCTCTCTCTCCCTCTCCCACTCCCTCTACCACCACCTACTCTCTCTTTCACACACACGCACTCACATCCTCCCCTCTCTCTCGCTCTCCCTCTCCCACTACCTACTCTCTCTCTCATCTTGTACTCTCTCTATGCCACCCCTAATCTCTCTCACACACTTCCTCTCTCTCTCTCTCTCTCCTTCCCCTACTCTCTCTCTTACACACATTCTCATTCCCCCCCTCTCCCTCTCCCACTCCCTCTCCCACTACCTACTCTCTCTCTCCCATCCCCTAATCTCTCTCTCTCTCTCTCTCTCTCTCTCTCTCTCTCTCTCTCTCTCTCTCTCTCTCTCTCTCTCCTCTCCCATCCCCTCCTCTCTCTCTTTCACACACCCACACACTCTCATCCCTCCTCTCTCTCCTCTCCCATCCCCTACTCTCTAGATCTCTCACACACACTCCCATCCCCCCTCTCTCTCCCTCTCCCACTCCCTCTCCCACTGCCTATTGTCTCTCTCTCTCACTCTCTCTCCCTCTCTAATCTCTCTCTCCCATCCCCTACTCTCACTCTCTCTCCCATACCCTACTCTCACTCTCTCTCCTATCCCATACTCTCTCTCTGCCACGCCTACTCTCTCTCACACTCTATCCCAACCCCTACTCTCTCTCTTACACACACTCCCATCCCCCTATGTCTCTCCCTCTCTCACCACCTACTCTCTCTCCCATTCCCTACTATCTCTCTATCTCTCTTTCCCCTCTCCCATCCCCTACTCTCTCTCTTTCACACACACCCATCCCCCCATTCTTTTTCTCTCCTCTCCCATCCCCTAATTTTTCTCTCTCTCACTCTCTCTCTCTCTCTCTCTCTCTCTCTCTCTCTCTCTCCTTCTCTACTCTCTTGGCCACCCCTTACTCTCTCTCACAATTTCAAACTCTCTCCCATCTCCTACTCTGTCTCTCTTACACACATTTCTATCCCCCCTCTCTCTCTCCCTCTCCCACTCCCTCTCCCACTGCCTACTCTCTCTCCCATCCCCTACTCTCTTTTAGGATACTGTCTCTCTCCCTCCTCTCCCATCCCCTACTATCTCTCTCTTTCACATAAACACACTGCCATCCTCCTCGCTCTCTCTCACTCTCCCTCACCCACTCTGTCTCCCACTGCCTACTCTCTCTCTCCCCCATCCCCTACTCTCAATCTCTCTCTCCCATCTTGTACTCTCTTTGCCACCTCTACTCTCTCTCTCTCTCTCTCTCTCTCTCTCTCTCTCTCTCTCTCTCTCTCTCTCACTTCCTCTCTTTCCCATCCCTTATTCTCAATCTCTCTCCCATCCTATAATCTCACTTTACCACCCCTACTCTCTCTCTCACTAACTCTCTCTCCCATCCCATACTCTCTATGCCACCCCTACTCTCTCTCTCACACACACACACACATACATCCCCATCCCCCCCCTCTCTCTACTACTCTTTCTCTCCTTCTCTCCTTCCATCTTTATGCACTATTTAGGTCTCAATAGTGTGTGTGCACTAAAGCGCACACACACTATTTAGACCCAATTTTAAATATCTTTAAATAGCATGTGTGCACTATAGTGTGCATGTGCTATAGGGCATACATGTTATTCAAACCTTTGCATTCTACCAAGCCTAAGGCTTGGTTTTGCCTTAGGGACCCAACCCAAAATTTTGGTGTCTATAAACTGGTCTGAGATGTGTTTTGTTGCAAACATACAAAAAATGATTGATTTTTCCTATATTCTCTCCTTCAAGATTCCTCATGGTTGAGCATCAATAAGATTAGGTTACATGACATTGTAGGTCTTAGTGTTAGCTATATAACCATATAATTTTTTTTTTTTGAACTATTTCAAGCCTTTCATCTATAATTTCTTTTGAGTGTATGTCCATTTTTTGTCAAAAACCAACATGTACTAATTGAGCTATAGATTTTAGCTCATTCATTGAATTTTACAACAAATTAGTTTTTAAGAAACTAGACTCCATTTTACACACTTTGAAAAAAAGAATTTTCGATTTTAGATTAGTTTTCAATCATTTTTAGGGGAAGCACATAGATATTTCACTTTTTTGGGATGTGTCTAGTTTAAAAATTCATTAAAAAAAATACACATTATAAAATTACCCAAAAAATATGGGATAAACTACATAATGTTAAGTAACCTTTGACCAGAGTGATTAAAGAATTTCAAAAAAAAATTAAAATTTTAGGGGGGGCACACTTTGTACTATGTTATGTTTTTTTGAAATAAATAGTACTAGTTTCTATGGCCCCCTTTTTTGAGGATCTAAAACTAAACCATTTTGAAAAAAAATAGAAGTTTGGAAACTAGATTCAAAGGACTACTACTTTTTTTTTTCTCATATCTTAAAATCCTGAGCATAACTATCTTCAAATTCTTGTTGAAGTTTAGAAATTGTTGATTTCAGAAAAAAGGTGTCCACTTATACTCCCCTTTTGGCACCACAACTTGGTGCACTTACCACATAATTAAAGATAAAGATGGAAAGATAATTGGAACAAGAACTAGATCTACAGCAACTGTATTTCAATTGAATCCTACTTAAATGAAAAGTTTGGTTGCAAAGGTAGATGACAGTTGGTTATGGCATAAAAGATTCTATCATATAAACTTTGATAGTATTGTGAGGACTAGTAGAGTGTTTGTTATTAGAGATCTATTGAAGATTGTAAAGCCTACTAACACAATTTGCAAGGAATGTGTTTTGGCAAAGCATAATAGAACTTCTTTTCCTAGCAAGAAGTTTACCACTATAGAAAAGTTGGAGACGGTACACACAGATCTCAATGGTCCTACAAAGACTAAAGGATTCTATGGTGAAATGTATTTCATGATTCTAGTTGATGATTTTTCTAGAATGATGTGGGTTGCATTTCTTAAAGAGAAATCTAAGGCATTTGACAAGTTTAAGCTATTCAAAAATATAGTTTAGAATGAATCTAGTATGAATATTAAATGTTTGAGATTAGATAGAGGAGGTGAATTCACTTCAAATGAATTTAACATGTTTTTTGAGTGAAATGGAATTAAAAGATAGCTATCAGCTCTAAGACACCCTGAATAGAATGGCATTGCAGAGAAAAGGAACAAGTCTATTATTGAAGTTGCAAGAGCTATGTTAGTAGAGAATGATGTATCCAAGACATTTTGGAGAGAAGCTATGAATACATTAGTCTAAACTATGAACAGAGTACAAGTCAGGAAAGACACAAAAAAACACCTTGTGAACTGTGGTTTGGTCACTCACCTATAGTGAAGTATCTTAAAATATTTGGGAGAAAGTGTTACATAAATAGAGATGATGACATTGGTAAGTTTGATGCTAGAAGTGATGAAGGTATGTTTCTTGGCTATTCATTGAAAAATAAGGCTTATACACTAGTAAATTTGAACTCAATTTTCAATGAATTTTGGTCAAAATTTTGACCTAGTGATTTGTGGCAAATTTTCTCGTCAAAATTTTGACCAACATGTAGATTGGTTGAAATTTTGACAAATACATTTGTCAAAAATTTTTTGTTTCTGCTAACTCTAATTTGTCAAAAAGTGGTTGAAAAATGTCAAGAAAAGGTCAAAATTTAGACCAATTCTTGGTGGAAAACTTTTGACAATTGGTCAAAATTTCCACAAATGTTTGATAAATTTTTTTTAAGAATTGGTGGAAATTTCAACCACTTCTTGGCAGAAAACTTTCAGGAATTGGTTGAAATTTCCACCACTGTTTGGTTGAAAACTTTCAAAATTTGGTGGAAATTCTTGGTAGAAAACTATCAAGAATTGTTCAAAATTTCCACCAATTCTCAATCAAAAACTTTCAAGAATTGGTGGAAATTTACCAAGTCTCAAACTTTTCATTGATTAGATGAGTAGAATGAAGAAATATAGCAAGTTTTAAACTTTTCATTGATTACATTGATCTTGTAAACCTTGAAGAATCTATTAAAAAAGAGGTTTGATTTAAAACCATGGATGAAGAGATTGATGCCATAGAGAGAAATAACACTTATAATCTTGTAAGTTCAGCAAAAGATAAAAATATTATAAGTGTTAAATGGATTTATAGGGCAAAGTGAAATGCTTATGGTAAAGTTGAGAAGTTCAAAGCATGATTTATAGCCAGACTTGACAGAATGAGGTTTTCATTATAATGGAACTTTTGCACCTATAGCTAGACTTAACATATAGTTAGGGTTGTTTTTGTTATTGTAGTGCATAATAAATGGAAAATATGTCAAACGAATGTAATGTTTGCACTTTCAAATGGATTTTTGGAAGAAGGGGTTTATGTGAAATTACTTCTATGATATGAAATTGATGGACAAAAAAATGTAAGGTCTAAGTTAGGAAAAATAATATATAGATTCAAATAAGCACTCAGAATATTCTATATTAGGATTGATAAATACTTGAATACAAAAGGAATCAACAAGAGAATAATAACATGTAAAAAATACTGAATGCCATGTTGCTAGAGGATAGCACTAAAGGGCTAATAGGGAAAAATTGACATTCATTCATAAGTAACATGGGAATGATTTCAGAAATTTAAATTAATCTTCCCTATAAACCAAGATAAGGAATGTACTAGTAATTTTAGAATAACAAAGTAATCTTGCCTTAAAATCGAGAGATAATTGTAGTCTAATTATTACATAGACTGCAAGTAGATATAAAGCATGTGTAGCTTTTCATGAACAAAAATTAGATTCTAGTCCAATGGTGTCTTATGTGTTGTTAATGCTACAAGAAATCTTCTATTATGTTAACATTGCAGCGAATCTCTGCATAGAATAATATAGCAAATAGTCAAAATATAACATATGTACATCTTTGATTGCCTAATCTATGTGTATTCATATTAGAGGGGTTGTAAAATATCTACAATGAATGTAGTATAATTTTTTATAATCAATGACCAATAAAAACAAAACTCAATACACTAATATTACATGGGTTTTTATTGAAAATTGAATCCAACAAAACTTTTGCATTATAATACAATGAATTTATTGCAATTTTGAGTACAATTCCTTGGGTCTCCAAGGATCCAAAACATAAAAATATAGTAAACATATGGATACAAATGTTTTGGAGCAATAACTCTTAATGAGCATATCATTCAATGCATTGAATTGTGTAAAATGTAGTCATGATATAAAACTAGAATCTTGAATAAGTTCAACCATTTCATTCAGTCATAGTATAAACAATAGGATTTTCATTAGAGATATAATAAATATATAAGAAGCTAGCAGTGACCACAAAAGGAGAAGTTAACTAATTTGCAAGATGCTAAACTTTCAACGAAGCAAAACTTTGATGAAAATGGAAATCAGTAATGTTTGTAAAGAAACCTAACATACTTGGGATTGCTAGGGGAAACATGAAGTGTTGATATGCCCATTCCAAAACAAAAAAGAGAATCAAAATATAATAAAGATATTACTGGTGAGGGTAATATATTTAGAGAAAGAAGCATCTCTATTCAAGTACTTAGAACACTCAGCATTACAAAAATAAGTCAATGAAGATTTAATGAAGCATAGAACTTTCTATTTATTTCGACTACAAAGACTTGAATATGGAAGCAATAGAATTGTCATAACTATTTTGAATGGTATTAAGTCAAAAAAAACTTAACTAATTGTTACACATATAACTAAACAATGCTAGAGACACATCAGTGATGTGCCAAAGGTTTTCTTCTAACCATGGAACCAACAGCATCAACTACCCTTCAAGTGGAGTAATCATGCCAAAGCTTTCTGCAATTGATGCATTTTCCATAGCTAAAGAGATGGGAAATGAAAACTAGAGTGTTCTTATTTTTTTTGGATGCATTTATGTGATGAGGCACTAGAAGACACTATTAGATATCTTAGTGCAACTATTTCTTCCATCTAACTTTAGCATTTTTAGTCACTAACTACTAAAGTACACCCTTGTCAATGAAATAAAGCAAGTTGTCTTCTCAATATGTTGTTGAACTATGCACAACCTTATAGTGATGTAGGTTTGTACTTTTATACAAAGTAACATATATCTAGACATGCCAACTAACATTCAAGCATCTCAAGAGGAAATGAGTGCTACATTAAAACCAAGGGTAGGCCAAGAACATTTGAAACAAGTTAATGAAAAGCTAAGCAATCAAAATATGAGATAGGTGGCACTGGCTAATAGGTGTTGTAGGAGTCTCTTGAGCTACACTAACCACATGAGAAACCCCTCAAGAGTGAGACTTGCCATAAGAAAGGATCTCTTTCACATCTTTTTTATTGATCATCTACTCAACTTTCTTGTAGGTCATAGAACCTAGGCTCTTGTAGGCTAGTAGTATAGGGGAGACTCCTAGGTTTCCTACAATAGTCAAGTATCATCCATGGACTAGTGGCATTATTTAAACCACAATTTAGAGTCCAAATGATTAGTTTATGAATAAATTAAAAACAATTAAAGTATTACCTAAGTTTGATTAGAATAAAATAAAAGGCCCCATGGCACAATCCCCTAGGAAATCAAGCTATAAGTTATATATAAAATATGGCTACTCTTATTCATGATAAATAAGGCCTTAGTGGTTTAATTCCCTATAGAGAATAAAATAAAATATAATAAAGTAAATTAAGATAAAATCAAGAAAACCCTTAATGGTTCAATTCACATGGAGCGAAAAGGAAAATGTGATAGGATTGAGTGCAACCATTCTCGATTTTCCAAGTTATTATTTTCAAAACAAATATTTAAGTTTTTTCTTTGTGAAGGGTTTGAGCAACAATCAAGGTTCAAGGAATGAACACTCTTAGAAGTAGAGCGAGATGGATGAAAACCTAGCTTTCTTGATATGATTTTGTATCACTATTCAAAGATAGCATTAGAGTGTCTTCGAATTTGGAGGAGGATTTGCATTAGACTGGGAAAAAAGGGACATATTAGTTATTCAATTATCGGGGACTATAAGGAAAATTACATACATTTCTGACTTCATTTCCTTTGCCATACCACCTCTAGGCCAAATCTAGGCATCCACAAGTTTGGTGTTAAGGCTTGAAAAAACATTTCATGAGAATTATGTATCAAGTTGCAGATCAAGGTTTTGGAGCTATGTATTAATCATTTTCTAATCAATTTGTGCTAGCTATACAACATCAATAGTGACTACAATCCACTTCTAGCTGGACATTGAGCAGTATGATCATAGCAACTAAAAGCAGCACAAAATCAAAGTTTGGTGGTTTCTATCAACATGACAAAAATAACAAAGATCACAATTAATAGTTGCAAAATATTCAATCCAAATATTGTAGTTATTACATATACGTAACTTGGTATGGCTAGATTATAAATTATTTGAATAAAAGTAAGTTTCAGATTTTGGATCTCTTTGGTGAGATTTATTTTCATAGTTAGTTTCCTTTCAGTATGGTTATCAATGTCCAAGCCAAGCATTGCAATTTCTATGATAAAAAAATTACAAAAAGATCATAAAAAAATATAAATAAAAATCAAACAAATTTATCATAAAATGTTGGTGAAAGACAATCTTTGCCAAAACCATTGTGTATTATCCCATTTTTGTGTTGCCACTATCTTTAGCAAGGTTTTCCTATTATTTGGTTCCTATAGGCTAGTATATTGCATAGGGGACCCATTTAGAAGCTTTTGGAGATATATCAGGGCTTTGTGAGCTAGATTGACTAGTTTGGGACAACTTCCTATATTTTTTAAGGAATCTCTATTTTTGAAGGGTGGACTAGGAGTTGCCTAAGATGCACCCAGAGACCTTTGGGACCAGCATAGAGACTTTTGGCATAGTTCCTTTCTAGGAGAGTGTAAATTTTAGGTAAGGGGCTGCTAGTTAGTTTGTAGTGGAAAGACAACATTAGTGGACATATGTCATTCGAAAAAAACTCAGATCTAGGTCTAGGTGAATGAGCTACAAATAATTTGGAAACAATTTAATTATTTCCTAAGTTAGTCTTGATAAATTAATAGTAAAAATCATTAATATAATCACTTTATGATAGAATAATTTATTAAAATAATTTTCCCAAGTCCCTAGGTGATAAAATAAAGTTATAACTTAAAAGAGGATCACCCTATCATGATGAATGATGGGTCTTGAAGAGATTCAAATTCCCTAGATGTGAATTTAATTAAAATAAAACATGTCATTATTTAATATTTTAAAAGCCACAAAAACCTAAGAGTTTTGAATGGCTTGGAGGGAAAAGATAAAGAATAAAAGAGGGAAATTGTGGAAGAATCCATTCATTCTAGGTTAGTTTGTAATTGTGTTTTGGGAGATGGAGCTCTATGCAAGGGTTTTAGTTGTTTGCATCATTTAAGAATGAAAAAACTTAGAAAATAACAAGCCTGCAAGTGTGAGACCATTCAAGGGGTTGGAATTTATAGGGATTAGCATTGTATTTCATTCCCATTAGAAGATTATCAGCAATTTCTAAAATTTGGTTTGACCATTTGAGGAAAAGTAATATTGTTTTTTACAGTTGTAGATCAATGGTTTTGGAGATGGATTTTAGCCAATTTAGTGCACAATTACCAATCCTACAATTCTAGATCTTTCCTCACAACTCCTAGGTTGGATGTTGATAGAGAAAATTGGAAGATTAGAACTTATTTCAACCATTTTCATGTAGGAAATCTATAGTATTAGGAATTCATGATATTCTTGAAGGTTAGAGAGGGTAGATTGAAAATAGTTTCTCAGGGATATTTCAACAAGGGAAATCAAATTTCCAAATCTAGGTGACATCAAGGATTATTAGTACTAGGTTATGGTCCAATAACAAAGGTTTATTTTTTCTATTAGTACTTTGTCTCCAGAGATTCAGAGTTTGCTGAAAACAACATTAATTCATTGCTTGCAGTCAAGACAAATACTTGATTCTAATCAATAGCATTTAGTATAACTTTGATGGAGTCCCAGTCCATATTCTTCTTTGATGTTAATTCGGTGCTATGTCAGGATCATGACAATAGTATTCATTGTCATTAGACACTATAGGGGTAGATTATATTGCAGAAGCATCTTGTTGTGCATAAATGTTGTGGATGGAGTAGACACTTAAAGATATAAAGGTTGTAGATTATGAAGCAGTTCAATTATGTGTGATAATACAAGTGTTATAAATAATATAGGTGCTATTAGTATTTTAAAGAATCCAATTGTGCATTGGAGGACATAGTATATTTCTGTCCAATATCATTTCTTGAGGGAGAAAATTGTTGAGAAAGAAGTTAGGGGTTACTATCCCTACCTTGAAACTAGATGCATAAGAGTGGTCTATCTTCTTAAGGGGAGAATCAATGTCTATATTTTGTCTCCTAGATTGATATGACTCACACTCTCATTGGGAGCAATGAAGATTATGTTTTCTAGTTGTAGGAAAAAAGTTGCAAAGATTAGTTGTACCTAATAGGATGAGAGTTGTTTTGTGCAACAATAAGAATATTGTCAGTATGACAAGAGAAGTACAATATAGAGATAATATTGAAAGGGGGAGTGATGTTTTGGGATATAGTAACAAATTAATTCAATGATTGTGCCCTTTCTCCTTGATGTCAATGTGATGGAGAAAAAAAAGGCAACAAAAAACTAGTAAAGCCCCTAGAAAATGTCACTAGTTGAAATCAAAGTTAGGCATAAAAAATGTCCAAACCAAGGCCAAGAAAGTGTTAGAGATTGGATTTGAAACCAATGGTAAGAGGAAACACATGTTTAAGGAAAAGCCACCTTTAGGAGGAGATGACTTTTCTGATGATACAAACTTGGATTTCTTTGGTAGGCCTATACAAGATTGGTCAGAAGAAGAAGAAGAATCAATTGAAATTTTCCAATAATGAGAAATAGTTTAAGAGGTGGATATGCCAGATATAGAGGTCCAAGGTTTGAGAAAGAAATATGATAATAATCTAGAGATACTGGCAAAAATGGATGGAAAGAAATCCCATGAAAACATTGATCCAAGAAGTGTACACAAACTCCCCATGTTACTAATATTCCCTGTGATTATCCTATGCCCTCTTGGCATGCCATTTCTCTAAAACTTTGGAAGAGTGCTCAATTTTTATAACTATAGGAAAATAAATGGTCAAAAGAAAGCAAAAAAATGCAAAAGAAGTATGAAAAGTTGCAAGATAAGGACCAAGAAATTGCTAGATTGAAAGGAAAGGTAGACCATATTGTTAAGATAATTGTCAATTACAAACCACTTGCTATGGTAGACACCATTTTCTAAGAGAGCGGCTATTAAGTTTTCAATTCATGCAACTGTATTTTGACCTTCCTTTCTCCTTGGTGACTATTAGACAAATTTTAGCATCTAAACTCCACTTTTGTGTTCTTTCTATAATGGAGAAACCCTTCTTGCAAAAAATGCATGTAACAAATGCAAACTGAGTAAATTCCAATTAATTGTCAACATAGCAAACTAAGTTGTAGGTCATTTTTTCTTCAAAAGAGTAAGAAAGAGTAAAATCTAATAATTTATGTCAAGCCCAAGAAGACATTTTAATATGAGGATAATTATGTATGTTTACAATAATATTAACATCTTTCATTTCAATAAGAATTAATTACCTCCAATGGAGTTGTATATAAAGAAGGCTTGATCTTTAACTATGTCTTGACATAAATCATTAACTTACTTTGGCCAATTCTTGAATGTGTATTCGGCTTCTCTGAGTATCAACCATACCCAAGAAGATCAATTGCATAAACCCTGTGGGACTTTGCAAGAACAAGAAGATTCTTCCTCCATCAATCAATCACTACAAAATGAACCTTACAAAACTATATGAGCCTTACAAAACTATACATGTAATCACTACAAAATGAGCCCCAATATTACTGTGGGAATGAATCCTAACTTGCATAATAAAAATAATAACATACAATAAGCCTAACGTGTGAATATATAAGATTAAAAATTATCACTACAAAATGAGCCCCAATATTACCCATGATTTTCAATGATACTTTGTGTGGGAATGAAGCATGGCTTGCATAATAAGAATAATAACATAAGATAAGCCCAACATGCGAATATATAAGATTAATAACATACCTTTTCTTTGTTATGACCCATCTTGATTGAAATTTTGACCAACTTGGGAAATCTTAGGACGTTTTCAACCAAGACAAGGATGAAAATTTTAAAAAAAGGAAATCATAGCTTTGGTCAAAATTTTTGGTAGAAAAACTAGTGCAAATGTACTAGTGATACATTATAATCAGAGAACTAAGACTATTATGAAAAGTGCAAATGTGAGAATTGATGAGAAGTTTAGAATGCAAGAGAGAATAGTTGATTACAATTCAGATGATGATTTTATTACTAAGCAAAGGAATAATGAGGTATTTCTTGTGACTAACAATGATTTGCAGAATGAAGAAGATTCAAGGTAGGAACAAAGCTTGGAACCTTTAGCAGAGCCAAGAATTGAGATAGAAACTCCTACTTTAGGAAAGAACATGATAAAGAATCAACCATCTGAATAGATCATCAGAAGTAAAGTCAAAGGTGTGATGACAAGAAGCAAAGTAAATGAAGAACTATGCTTGATATCTCAAGTTGAGCCTAAGAATGTTGATGAAGCATGGAAAGATGATTATTGGATCAAATAGAAAAGAATGAGACATGGGAATTGGTCCCTAGACCAGTAGACAAGAATGTGATAGGAACTAAATGGGTATTCAGGAATAAGATGAAAAAGCAAGGAGAAGTTGTAAGAAGGAAAGCAAGATTGGTATGTAAAGGTTACTCATGGAAAAAAGGAATAGATTATGAGGAGACTTATGCTTCAATGGCTAGAATAGAAGTAGTAAGATTATTCTTAGCCTATGTAACACAAGAAATTCCAAGTATATTAGATGGATGTCAAGTCAGTATTTCTGAATGGAGAACTTGAAGAAGAGGTATACATTGAGTAACTTGAAGGATGTCCTTTGAAAGATGACAAGGGCATAGTATGAAGACTAAGGAAAGCATTGTATGGGTTGAAGAAAGCACCCAAATCCTGGTATGTGTAGTTGGACAAGCATTTGACAAAGCTTGGACATAGAAAATGTATGGCAGATAGTAATCTATATTGGAAAGAAACTAATTATGGTTTGATGACTTTAGTAATATTTGATGATGACATTATATTTGAAGGAAATGACAAAGAAAGTAAGAAGTTTGCAGAAGAGATGAAGAAAGAATTTGAAATGAGAATAATAGGAGAAATGAAATATTTTTAAAGATTGCAAATTGTATAGAATAAAGAAGGAATCATTATTTCTTAGACTAAGTATCTAAAGGATTTACTAAAATGGCTTGGTTTGGAAACAATCAAACTTGTTGGAACACCTATGGTAACTAGACACAAGTTATCTACAAAAGATGAAACACCTATTGTTGAGTAGAAAAAGCACATATCTATGATAGGAGGATTGTAATATCTGACTCACACAAGGTCGGATATAAAAAATGTAGTTGGAATAGTTGTAAGATTCTAGATTGATCCCAGAGAAGCACATTATGCAACAATGAAAAGGATATTTAGATATCTAAAGGGAACATGTGAGTTTGGCTTATGGTATGATAGATCTAATGATTTTACTCTAAGTGCTTATACTGATGGAAATTGGGTAGGTAGTATAGATGATAGAAATAGCACCAGTAGAGGAGCTTTCTTTCTTGGAGGAAGATTGGTTCCTTGGTTAAACAAGAAGTAGGATTGTAAATCTCAAAGCACAACAAAAGTAGAGTATGTTATAGCAGCAAATAATTGCAATCAAGTAATTTGGATGGAGTAGTTGAGCTGAAGGATATAAAGATACAAATTAGTGAACCTATTTTTATACATTGTTACAACACAAGCATGGTAAATATGTCTAAGAATCCAATATTGCATTTGAGGACTGAACATATTTCTATTAAGTAACATATGTTGAGAGAAAAAGTTGCAGAAAAAGAAATTAGATTGGACTATGTGAGCACTAAAGAGTAGATTGCAAATATATTCACTAAGCCTCTTCCTAAAGAGACTTTTGAGTATTTGTGAGGTATGCTTGGGGTTATGCCCCTTTCTACATCAGAGTAGAAGATGCAAGAGTGCATCAATCCAGTGTAACAGAGTACCATTGTTTGTCTGGACTGAATGTTGATGCTTCTTGTATGGGGGAGTGTTTGTGATGGACAGAGTCATCGAGGACTCTTGTTGATGTTGCTTTGAATAGTGTCTTTTGACACTCGAGCTAGCAAGTTGTTTCTAAGTTTGATGCAGAGATGTTGGTTGCAAAAACTTTTGACATTGATGTCAATAGGGGAGAAATTTGGCATGAAAAATATTATGCTAAAGGGGAGAAGTTTGGTATGAAATACAATATGTTGAGGGAGAAGTTCAACATAAGCACAATATGTGGAATGATAGTTTGGTATTGAGCACATTGAGGCATATCAATGGGGGGAGAATGATTGATAAAGAGGATTTGAAGACTAATAGTCTTTTGTTGGTATTCTTGAAACTAAATATTTTTCATCTATGTTGTCATCAATGCCAAAGGGAGAGATTGTTGGAAGATTGGTTGAAACTATGAATGTTGATGATATTCCTATGGGGGAGTACTACTATGATGATATGTTACATTCATGACTAAGTTTTTTGTTGATGTCAACATAGCATGTTTTATGTCTACATAGCAATTTTTTTGTGCTATCTGATAGAAGAACAATGAAAAGATCAAGTTAGTACAGATAGCTAGTTAAGCATGATAACTACCTGAGATTATCAAAGATACTTTTGAGTATCTGGTATATGTAGTTAATGTCTGAAAAAGAAATGATAAGTTTAGAAAAAGTTATGTAAGTTTTGGTGATGTCGGTTATGAGATAGAGTTTACAGAGGCATGTTCTAGTAAACTTGTTATATCTCTTAGCAAAGTTGATATCTTGAGGATTGAGGTTTAGGACGTGGAGAAGAAATGTTGAGGATGATGTGGCTAAGATCACTCATCATAATATTGCATGTACAGAAAGTTGTTCAAGATGTAAGGTGAAAGATTAAGGTTATCACTAAGTGTAATATGTTCTTAATGTAGACTTATAATAATTAATTGAGAAGGACTAATAGTTAACTCAAGGAATTGTTTTATGGACTCAATATAAAGGAAGGGCATTTTCCTTTATCATATGTAAGGATTTGGAATTATTAGAAAGCAACAGAGAGTGTGGAATGTGAAGTTGAGCATAGCAGTGCGGAAGTGAAGGAAGCTTCATTGCTCAAGTTTTGCTAAGTGATTTGATATTTGGTATTTGGATCCGAGGTTCGTGACCTGGTCTATGAGGTTTGACAATGATTGGCCCAGTTGACAAGACAGAGGAAAAAGAAGATAATAGTAAATTACTTATTTAAGCAGTGAGTTCTTCTTATAGTTGAAATTGCATGTTTGGGCAATGGGCTCTTCTTTATCCATTATACCACAACTCCTAATAGGGTTGGAATCTCTTAATAGGGATTAAAAATCTCCTAATAGGAACTCATTGTACTAAGTTTTGTAATAGACTCCTAATAGGGTCCATCCTCTAACAAGGAATATTTATATTAGTACATCATCTTGTGAGCATCATTCCCACCAAGGTTTTCCCTCTAATCAAAGTTTTCCTTAGTCAACATATTTGGTGTAATTGTCTATGTGCATCTTTGTATGGTTGTTATTTGTTTTGATTGAATCGTTAAGTTTGTTTAATGAAGATAAATATTTTAATTGTTGGATGACTGATTCACCCCCTCTTAGTTATCTTGATGGACTATTGTTTCTAAGAGGAAATACCTATTTGTTCTTGTTTCCTTTCATCACTTAACAAGTTACAAAACTTTACATACAGTCACCAAAGTAGTAGCACTATACGACACGTGTAGTTTTAAATGGGAGAAAGCTGACATAGCAGGTGGGTTTGGAGGGAGAGGAATATACGAAGGACAGATTAACTGGCTCACGTCAGCCAATGTTTGTGTGAGATCGACAACAATTCCGAGTGTGCGTAGCAGAACATGGTGCATTCTTTTGGAGTGGCTTATGGCGGACGAGGATTTGGGATAAGTTATCCGCTGGTGAAAATTCAAAATGAGTGCCTAGATAGGTATTCGTCATTGTATGGAAGCGATCAGCGGGTGCACGCCTATTTGTTTGTAAATAAATAAAGTGAACTGGCCGTTTACAGCACAATTTTAAGCGTGTGTAGTTATTATTTCCCCATCAGAATTCCAGCCATAGTGAAGGCAAATGTAACGTGGGTTGCACCGTTTGCAAGTGTATGGCAAGGAATACAACCATGTTTGACAAGTTAGCAGCTTAAACATTTGGTAGTTGTCACCAATGCATTTCTACTTCACAAAACAACATTAAAATATTCTTGACTGCCCGCCATACTTGAAACACTTATGTGATCGAATTTAACAACAGATGAAACTTTGGTTCTTCTCTGACATAATCTGCAGCAGTGTAAATATGGGGAAGGTAAAGGTGCTCACATCATGGCCAAGTATGTATGGCATGCGTGTCTTGATTGCTTTGGAAGAGAAAGTAATCAATATGAATATCAATAAGAAGATCTGTCCTCCAATAATAGCGAACTCCTGCAAATGAATCCTGTATACAAAAAGATACCTGTTCTCATCCACAACAGCAACGCCATATGTGTGTCTCTAATTATTCTTCAATACATCGACCAAGTTTTACGGGCTACACCACATTGACCGCACCCTTGCCGATTCGTGGGCCGACTTCATGGAAAAGAAAGTAAGCCGTATCCATATTTCTGTTCTCATAGAAGTTAAGAGTCTGTTTGGCTGCGGGAATATAAAAATGGGAATAGGAATATCTATTATGGAATACTTATTCTTGAATAGAAAATGGGGTTATGTATTCCTATGCTTGTTTGGTTCACCCAAAATTTGATGAGAATACACAGATTCAAAAATTTATGGTTTGTAAAATAAAAAAATTTGGAATAGGAATGCGTATTCCTATTCCACCTATTTAGGTGGAATGGCAAATCCTCATTTATGGATCAAAAGTAGAATTTGTATTTCAATTTTATTCCTATTCCAATTCCGATTTGGTGCATCCAAACAAAGGATTCAAAATTTTGAGAATATACATATGCTTATTCCACTTGTATTCCCGTTGCCAAACAGGCCCTAAAAGATCAATAATTCTTATTAGTCCCTGCCATCAAAGCAGGAGACTACAATTTTTAGTGCTAATGTTGTATTAGTTTGTTCTCAAAACTTGTGCAAAATCTACTTAATTTTAGGTTTTCACCAATATTTTTATAAAAGTGAGATTTTCTAAAATTAATTTTTATTTTCTTATTGGTTGTTTCAATTTATTTGGAAAAAAAAACTATAATTTCTAATTTATGACATTAACATTTTATTGTTTTGCCAGTTGTCAACAAACATGCCTCTAGTTGTCCATGTGTCCTATGCATGTAGCCAGATGGCTTATAGTGTGTAAACCAACTAAAAAATTCTAAAGACACATAGCGTGAATGTTACTTCTATTGTTATTATAATTTTCATTCTTATTGACAGAAATGATAATCATTATTCTTATCTTCCTTATTGAAGCTATAGTAGAAGTGTGGAGATATCAAATTTATATTGATCTACTTCTTCCTATATGTATATTTAGGCTTATTTAAATAAATAATAGATTAATGTGTTGATGATTATGTTCTCTCCTCCTTATCTTGCATGATGCATCTTAGTCTCCAAGATTCAGAATTGAAACATTACCAAATCAAATATCAATATATAATTACACCGCCTAGCCTAACTTCACCCAAACTTACAGAATGATCGACTCGCCAAGTTTTATTTTCTCATAATAAAACCCACATCAATGATCTTGCAGGACTTTTAACATATTTTTCATTTTTAGTTCATGCAAGGGCACAAAACTATTTCTCGGGCTACAACATAAACCAATGATTAATCTTTATTTTTTCATTTTTCTCCTATTATGTTCATGTACAATTTATCTCAAGAAAAGATGACCAATTTTTAAGGGTCTTTTATATCATATGCTTGGTGTCACATTTATGGTGGCCACTTTAAGTTGTATACATGTTTTTATGCACAAGGAGTGAATATCAAAGTAATGGCATTGGGGTTAGAGTTTTTTTGGATGATCTTTAACAGTTGGTGTGTGTTGGAAAGAGGTCATCAAATACAATAACATTTTATAGCCGGTGATAGGTTTTTGTTATTGCATATAATGTTGACTATTAGTGGGTTTGCATGTTTATCCTTCGTGCAAATTATCCATGTGTCGAGTAGTGTAATATTCATTCATTGATTTCGGTGATACTACATTCACCCATAATAAAGGAAGACACTGCATTGGAAAACTAGATGTACCAAAAAACTAAATCTATAATATTTGTGATGCATCTGAGCATAGGGTTCCAATTGAAGCTTTCAATTTGTGATTGTCTATTTAAGATGGTAAATGAGGGCATTAATGATAGCATTTCAAATAGTTGTTTTTTAAACAATTTTAACTTCTTGAACAATTTTATTTGTTAATTAGTTCAATCTTTAAGGTGTGCTCACACCATATTGTATATTGTTAAGAGATTTTGCAGTTGGGAGCGGTTGCTATTTTTCTTTCCTTTATGATTGATTATTGCTATTTATGTTATGTTTTTCATATGGTTCCCAAAATCCAAGATAAAGAGAGAAATAGGTATAATGCTAAATGTAAAATCTCAAATCTTGTAGGTGATAAGTACCGAAAAAATGTTGAGTAATCCAAAACTATCAATGATGATAACTCATCCATCCTATATGTGATTTGTGGTAAAATACTAACTGGAATGTTCACTATTATTTATTTTAGTGTTAGCTTCTTGTTTCCTACCTTGTTGTGGCTTCTCAAATCTGTATTTAATTGATGAATTAGTATTGATTTATATAAATGTTCGTTGTTGAGCTAGAATGATTCTTATTTGGGGAAGAGATTCTTTACATCAAGTACAAATGGAAGGATAGGTTATTTTTTGAGAGGCACGTCCCATCAATTCATCCCTTCCCTAAAAGCATCCCTTCCATGATTAGTGTTGTTTCTCCAAGCAATGCCTCTAAACTGAATTGATTATTGTAGCTACTGAGTTAAGGTTGGGCAAAAAAAATGAATTGTTAAATATATATGTCAATGTTCTTTAGGTTCATATTTGATTACACCCAATAATTATTGTGGAATTGGGGAGTCTCACACCAATCCATGATAGTTCTACACTTTTGCAGTGTTTTTTGACTGATAAAATTTATTTTATTGAAATTGATAACAGTGCTGGCAAACCACCAAGTCAAATTGATTAGTGTGTTTCTAATTAAAAAATATCAACACATTTTTGAAATATGACCATCTCGACATGACAGAAGTGTTAATTATTGTTAGTTAGGCAGCTGTTATTTCTGACCCGGAAATAGCAGCACTATTTATGGGTAGCTTGGACAGCTGTTCGTCCTTATCTATGAATAGCGGTTGTATTTATGGGTGGTTTGGACAGCTGTTTGTCCACTTGCCAAAAATTAGTAAATGGTTATTATTTACTAATTTTAGAGATTCCCTTTTGGACACCTTGCAACCAATTCTATTATTGGCTGTTGAGTTGTCTTAATCTTAGCCGTTGGTTTGATTTAATCTCGGTCGTTGGTTTACCAACGAGAGTAGTATAAAAAGGGGTCTAGGGGGCATTTGGAGGGTGAAGCAGGAAGAAGCTTTGGTGAAGCTGTTTGCAGTGTTAGCAAACAGTCTTGCAGTGTTAGCAAGGGCACAGAAGGGAGAAGCTTTGTGAAGCAGTTTGCAGTGTTAGCAAACAGTCTTGCAGTGTTAGCAAGGGCGCAGTGTTAGCGCAGGGATAGAAGCCTTTGGTGAAGCAATTTGCAGTGTTAGCAAACAGTCTTGCAGTGTTAGCAAGGGCACAGGAAGAAGGCGGTGAAGCTTTGGTGAAGCTGTTTGCAGTGTTAGCAACCAGTCTTGCAGTGTTAGCAAGGGCATAAAGGAAGAAGCATTTTGGAGAAGGAGTTTGTAGTGTTAGCAAACAGTCTTGCAGTGTTAGCAAGGGCGCAGTGTTAGCGCAGGGATAGCAGTGAGAAATATCAGCGGGAGAAATTAGGAGGTTGTCGGAGTTCTGCTAGTGTGAGACAAGGAATTTTGTATCTCTTGATTTGCTGAAGTTTAATATAATTTCTCATTTGTAGAACTGGTTTTCCCTTAGGGGTTTTTCCAGGGACAATTTGTCCGAAAATATTGTGTTGATTCTGTTGCGCATTTTTTTCTGTATTTTAAGTGAAGTTGCAGTTGTGTTATTTTTTGATATTAGCTGGGAATTTATTTTCAGCAGTTTAATAATCATTTGTGATAGGAGATTAATAATCAGTGACTGCAATAGTTTGATTTTTCACATGGTATCAGAGCATTGTTAAGGGTAGAAGAGTTTTGCCCTAGGAAAGAAATTTTGATCTCTTTAGATTTATTATTGCTTTAAACCCTTGAGATGGCTTCAGCTGGTTTGAGAGATCAGGATAGATTGGATGGTGCCTCAAATTTTGGTGTCTGGAAGGCCAGAATTTCTTTATTGTTGGAAGAGAATGGTATCAAGGATTATGCTACCAGTGTTGTACCTGTACCAACGGATGCAACACAGCTTGCAGCATATAGGAAGGACGATGCCAAAGCGAGGAGGATTATCCTTGATGGTGTCAAGGATCATATTGTTCCACATATCTCAAAGCTAGATACAGCAAAGAAGATGTGGGATGCCATTCTAAATCTGTACCAGAATGCTACCACTAACAGGAAGTTGATTCTCAGAGAGAAGCTAAAGAATACCCGGATGAATCAGGGAGAAGACGTCACAAGTTACCTCACCAGGCTCAAACTTGTCAAGGATGAGTTAGCAGCTGTTGGAGATAGCCCTAGTGATGATGAGCTAGTGAGAATAGCCCTAAATGGGTTTACTAAACAATGGAGTGTCTTTGTTCAAGTTGTCAGTGGACGAGATACTTTACCGAGTTGGGATCGACTATGGACTGATTTCACTCAGGAGGAGTTTAGACTAAGTCTTGTCAATGGGGCCAACAAGAGTCAGAAAAATGAGGTGGAACAAGAGAACGTTGCCCTGGCGGGTAAAGGGAAAGCAAAGAAGGGATCTAGCAAAGGATCAAATTCACAAAGTGAACAGAAGAAGAAGGACCTTTCTAAGGTCAAGTGCTTTGGATGTCACGAGTTTGGCCACTATGTCAGTGATTGCCCAGAGAGGAAAAAGGGTAAGAAGCAGGTGGCAGCTTCAGCAAGTGCAGAAGAACTCTCCAGTAGAATGGAAGATGAGTTTGCACTCATAGCTTGTATGGTTAGCTCAACCTCACAGTGTGTTTGGTATATAGATAGTGGGGCGTCATTTCATATGACAGGAGTTAGAGAGTATTTCTCCAGTTACAAGGAGGAGGACACCAACATCCAGATTTCTATGGGAAACTTGTCCAAACTCAACCCTATTAGGAAAGGGACTGTTCAATTTTAGAGGGAGAATGGAAAGATAATTCCTCTTCATGATGTGTTATATGTGTCGGGCTTAGGTATGAATTTGATTTCTATATCTGTTCTTCAGGATAGGGGGTATAATGTACTCTTTAGAGGGACACATGTGTTGATTAAGCACAAGGATTGGAAATCACCCATAACTATTGGAGTTAGGAGTGGTCGCCTTTATAGATTGCAGTTTGATACTCCTAAGGCACTTATGAGCAACAATAATACTAGAGATCTTGGAGAGCTATGGCATAGGAGGTTGGGCCATATTCATCATGGAGCACTTAGATTGCTTCATGAGACAGTGACAGGTGTTCCGGAGGTGAGCACAGAGCATGATGATACATCTAAGGAGAAAGATGTAGATCCCACTTTATATAGACAGTTGATTGGTTCGCTTATGTATTTGGTCAACACTAGACCAGATATAGCATTTGCAGTAAACTCTCTTAGTCAGTTCATGGTTGAACCAAAGAGAATGCATTGGATAGCGGCTAAGCATGTGCTACGTTACTTGTGTGGTACAGTCGAGTATGGGATCAGATATGTTCGAGGTGAAGGTATCAGGTTGATAGGCTATACTGATGCAGATTGGGCAAAAAGTACAACGGACAAAAGGAGCACTTCAGGGTGTTGTTTCAGCTTGGGATCAAGAATTGTATCTTGGTTTAGTAGGAAACAGAAGTCTGTGGCTCTAAGTTCAACAGAAGCAGAATACATAGCAGCTAGCATGGCGACATGTGAAGCTATATGGCTTTGAAAGTTGTTAGTAGCCTTGTTTGGTCAGAAGGTTGAGACTACTATGATACATTGTGACAATCAGAGTTGCATCAAGTTGTCTGAGAATCCAGTGTTTCATGATAGGTCTAAACATATAGATATCAAATATCACTTCATCAGAGATTGTTTACAAAGGGGAGTTGTTCAACTACAATACATACCTACAGATGAGCAGGTAGCAGACATTCTGACGAAGGCTTTGGGAAAGGCCAAATTTATCTTCTTCAGAGATAAGATGGGTGTCATGCAGAACAGCTTCCTCGCTAAGAGGGAGTGTTAATTATTGTTAGTTGGATAGCTGTTATTTCTGACTCGAAAATAGCAGCACTATTTATGGGTAGCTTGGACAACTGTTCGTCCTTATCTATGAATAGCGGTTGTATTTATGGGTGGTTTGGACAGCTATTTGTCCACTTGCCAAAAATTAGTAAATGGTTATTATTTACTAATTTTAGAGATTCCCTTTTGGACACCTTGCAACCAATTCTATTATTGGCTATTGAGTTGTCTTAATCTTAGCTGTTGGTTTGATTTAATCTCGGTCGTTGGTTTACCAACGAGAGTAGTATAAAAAGGGGTCTAGGGGGCATTTGGAGGGTGAAGCAGGAAGAAGCTTTGGTGAAGCTGTTTGCAGTGTTAGCAAACAGTCTTGCAGTGTTAGCAAGGGCACAGAAGGGAGAAGCTTTGTGAAGCAGTTTGCAGTGTTAGCAAACAGTCTTGTAGTGTTAGCAAGGGCGCAGTGTTAGCGCAGGGATAGAAGCCTTTGGTGAAGCAGTTTGCAGTGTTAGCAAACAGTCTTGCAGTGTTAGCAAGGGCACAGGAAGAAGGCGGTGAAGCTTTGGTGAAGCTATTTGCAGTGTTAGCAACCAGTCTTGCAGTGTTAGCAAGGGCACAGAGGAAGAAGTGTTTTGGAGAAGGAGTTTGCAGTGTTAGCAAACAGTCTTGCAGTGTTAGCAAGGGCGCAGTGTTAGCGCAGGGATAGCAGTGAGAAATATCAGCGGGAGAAATTAGGAGGTTGTCAGAGTTCTGCCAGTGTGAGGCAAGGAATTTTGTATCTCTTGATTTGCTGAAGTTTAATATAATTTCTCATCTGTAGAACTGGTTTTCCCTTAGGGGTTTTTCTAGGGACAATTTGTCCGAAAATATTGTGTTGATTCTGTTGCGCATTTCTTTCCGTATTTTAAGTGAAGTTGCAGTTGTGTTATTTTTCGATATTAGCTGGGAATTTATTTTCAGCAGTTTAATAATCATTTGTGATAGGAGATTAATAATCAGTGACTGCAATAGTTTGATTTTTCACAAGAAGTAGTGCAGGTATTGACTTCATCGCATATGCCAATGAAAAAAGCCCATGCCTGCACTTACTGTAGGGAAGCATCCAAACAACACAAAGCGTAGATCTCTTCCACCAAATGTCTTAGCCACAATAAATGGATGTAGTGTCTCCTTTTGAAATATGGCCAAATCAGTCGAGACTACGCTCACTCACAGATCCAGTTTTACATATATTTTGAAGAGCTTCCATGGGTAAGTAGACTGGATCTTTTCAAAGCTAAAAGGGCTCTAACACTTTCAACTATATGAGCTCAGGAAATGGAAAAGCCAATTGGGCAAAGTATAAATTTTATCTGGTTGATTTTGTGTATGCTTTTTTATGGAAGTGAATGAAATTACATCAAAAAATTATATGGGGATTCCATAGGAGTTGTAGATAGTAATTTGGGTATTCTGCAGAAGTTGAATTTAAATAAAGAAAGTTGTTGGAAGAATGGCATCTAATGTAATGAGATTGAATTTTGAAAGGTGGCTCTTTTGGGGTCTCGGGAAACTTCTTCTAATTGCAAAATAAATTTTCTATTCTCAAACTTCTTCACCAATTTCTACTACTAGCAATAATGTCCATTTAATAGACAAATAACAATTTTCTTTTGTGGAATTCCAACTCAAATAAAATGCAATGAATGCATGCCATGTTTTATGTGTTCTAGACCCACATATTTTCCATGTTTCTTTGAAAAGTGTTAACTGGTACCATATGTGCCTAATTTTCACTAAGGTTTCTCAATTATTTGCTTTTAAGGAAAATTCAATATTGTTTTATGGATGCAAATATTATTGGGGTTTTCCTATTTGAAATGAAAAACATAGTTTTTTCTTATTCTTGGGACAATAGAATCAGCCAAATCCTAGAGTGAAGGAAAAAAAAAACAATTTTTGGAAAGGCATGATTGTTGTATTAGTTTGGCATTCATAAGCATATTAAAATGAAATTTATTTTTAGTATATTAGTATTAGTATTAATATTGTTTAAACATAAATGGCATTTAAAATTTTATTTTTAATATTAGTATTAATATTTTTTACATATAAATGTTAATCTATAAATGAAAATTATGAAAGTTTTGTTTTAATCTTGTTTGACATACTATATATAAACCTCAACAAAATAGTAATATATAATATAGTAATAATTTTTTTGGTAGGTTTGTACATACCTAATCACTAGCTTCATTTTATCAATGATACTATAATACACTTGTCCCATAAGCCTAAGCAATGTACTTGATTGACCTTCTAAAGAACATTATCATAAATTTTTATCCTTTACTTTTCACAATAGGCAAGGACTCATGTGCAAACAAAGCTCTTGTTGTGATCATTCCATTGTTAAACCATTCATCATTGGATTCTTTGATTTAATAAGATATTGTTTATTTTATAAATTTTCTATGTTTTTTGTGAGAATGTGTATTGTGTCTTATTAATAAAAAATAAGATTACTAAATCTTATATAATCTTTTATATATAATATTAATAAATATTTTTAAATAAAATATATTTTAATTTAAATATTTAAAATATAATATTATTATATCATACATTAACATTGGATAATATGCATAATCTTTTTTCTATTTCATTTTTAAAATGTCTTTTTAATTTAATATTGTTTCTACTATTAGTTATATAGAAAATAGGTAATGAGTTATTAATTCAATATTTTAAATTTTTGTTATTAATTTTAAATTTGGATTTGAAAGAACATATACTTAATATGATTTTACATTAATTTTATTAAATTAAAATATAACTAAGCCTGTAGGCTTCTCATTTGGATGGAACCTCCCACCATAAATGTAATTTAGTGTCTGATGCTCAAACCATGTTTCATGTTCAAATTGGTGATCTTTTAAAAAAAAAAAAAATCTCATGTGGCTTTTGCCTGGCAAAATTATCGGTTCTTTTGACTTGTTCAACTAATTTTTTTTTGTTTGATAAAATTGCCAGTTTTATCCTTGTTGTTCCACTTCCACTAGAAAAAATCATCAACCAATATAAAACATGTCTATTCTACCATGTGACGTGGTGGATATTGTTCTCTTAGTTTCATTTGAGTTATTCTATTTTCATTTGCATCCTCTAAACAATTCATCCTTCTCCCCTTGCCTTTACACATTCCTTTGTTCTTTATATTCTTTTGACTTTAGATTTGGCCAATTGTTAAAATGAAAATGACTATGAGCTTAAGTGGAATATTTTTAGAAGTTTGTTGAAAATTAGGGTAAAACATTTCAAGATGGTTTATGATGATTCATCAAATTAATTTAAAATAAATAAATAAATCTTAACTTTTAAATATAAAAATAAAAATTATAGTAAAAATAATGACTATTAGTCAAAAAAATGTTCAGCTTTTTCTAATATTTTTTAAAAATAAATTTTATAATCTAATTTAATTTTTTATATGAGCAATTCAAATATTCTCAATAATTTAATTTAAACTAGAGAATTACCAATATTCTAATAAGAATTTAAATAATATTAACATAACTTAATATAGTCATTATTTTATTCTTTTTTATTAGTAAACGGCCAAAGCCTTGATAAATTTTATTAATTTAAAAAATATAAATTACAATAGCTTACCTCCATTCAAATGGGCACTGGTAGGAAAGAACAGAGAAGAAAACCTCCAGTCTAGCCCAGGACAAACATCGTATATTATTACATTTTAAAAGGGGCATACCCCAATAAAATCTTTACTAATTTAAATTACAAACATTATAGACACACACCCCTAATAGATTACATTGGTTTAGATTACATTTTCATTACATTGTGAATACACCCCTAATGAGAAATAGTATCAGAGTCTCATTTATCAATACATTGATTAACTTATGCCAACGAAAAGGAGGAGAACCACTTGTGTGAGGACATCCTACTCATGCCAATCACACATCTTCTTTGTCCTCTTTGAACAATCATCAGAAAAAAGAAAAGAAAAGCCTAAATAAATTGACCCACCAGCCTTATATCCGGAGTGGACTAATTTCCCTTTTGTGTTAATGTAAAATAACCTTTTCCATAAGTTAGTACTTAAGAAATAATAATAAAAAGGGACCAACATAAATTATCCTACTTATCAAAGTGCATTCTAAGAAGAGACATTGTCAAGCAATCAAAATAAACTTCATAATTGAAATAGACGAAAATAATCAATCTCAAGGAAAGAGATCAGAGATAAACATGCAAATTTAATCTAATAAGTTAGAAGTCCCTAATAATCAAAGTTGTAGCTAACTAAAGAATCACAAAACAGAATAGGAAAAGAGCATCACTTGCAGATAAAAGTAGAAGAAAATCTCAGAGAGCCATACTACCGAGTCCTTAATCCAAGTATCCACCTAAACTTCATAGAGCATCATGACCATAAGAGATAATCCATTCAACTAAGTCATGATTAGAATTACCAGAGCCAGCATCAGAAGGTGCTAAAACAAGAAAGCATCTAAAACACAAACAGAGAAAGTCTTAGCAAAGAAAGCTCCATATCTTGTAACCCTCATGGCTTTCAAAGTATAGAGGAAATCTAAATCCAATAAATCGCTCACCTTGCACACTATAAGTAGGAGAAAATTATTCAACATAGATTATTCATTTCATGCCCTCGATTCAATCTAGGTTGTTTAAGTCTATTATAAGATGTCATTGGTTCCATGTCAGAGTATAAGCTTTGTTCCATATTTAAATCCCAGAATGCTAAATTATATCAAAAAAGAAAATTTATCATTATTACTTCTTCGTAAGTATCGAAACCAATACTTTATCAGCAAAGATAGAACAAAAAGCTAAATCTAAACATGATTTAAAGATTATCATAAACTATACGCAACAATGTTGTCTATCGGTGAGGCAGGGAACCACTTGGTAAGATACATTAATCAAAATTGAGAGCTCAAAATCCCTCAATAGATCCTGGCAAAGACAAAGAAACTCTCAATCATACATACTGCACAATATATACTGGCTACTGAAAGTGAAGATGCAAGCAGCCTTGGCAACATAAGACCTCCTTGGAATGAAAGTGAATCCACATTATGAGAAAGCCTTCTCTAATTCTACTATGAGTTAAAACATAAAGGAATATGTAGGTTACCAAGCCAATACCAAAACCCTACTAAAGTGAACCATCCAATCGATAATTTTGCAACCGAACATGATTGAGTCGCAAGGATTTTACCTAAAGAGATAGAATGCAAGCATAAAAATTAAATGAACCTTAAGATAGAACCAGGGCATAGTCCAAAATAAGGAATACTATATAATATTATATAAAGAGATACATATGATAGAGTCTTAGGAATTTAGATAAGAGAAACAAAACACATACTTAGGATTAAATACATAAGATCTGATCAAGTAGCTGAGAATCCGATGTAATAATAAAACCACCATCTATGTAGCATGACTATACAACCCTAGAATACTAACCCTAAATAGATGCTCCACATAGTAATTGGGAGGAAACTCAAAATTAACCTTTGCTCTATTGGTTTTTTCTGCATTTGAGGTACAAAAGTTCAAGTCGTTGAGATGGTCGAATGTCACCCCCAGTTGAATATATGCATTCAAGATATGGAGATAGTTGAGAAGCCATTCCTTGCTCTCATCTACAATGATCCCATGCCACATAAGAAGAAAGTGCACGTTGGTCTCCATTTTAGGCCACTCGCGATAGAACGTTAAGCCCTCGTGAATAAGCAAGGAATGATGGCGATAAATGGTTTCTAAATCCAGATGACCCAGGGGAAAATTCATATATTTCTCTGGTAACAAAATCCTAAACTTGTTGTTGATGCTATACACCACTTGTTCCAATCCTTTTCTCTAGGTTGGGACAAAAAGATCACGACACAGCCTAATGATATCACCATCCTCCACTTTGGCTCTTACTAGATAGCCAATAAAAGCTCCAATCATATCACTATTGATTCTCCATGTGTATTAATAGTTGAAAACTCCTTCCCCCAGTGCTTGACTAATAGCAATGCGAGACATATCATCAACCATATATAGTAGTCTATTCCACCTCTCTGATTTCACTGACGCATAGAACACCATGGTTCAGCGTTTGGAGGCATGGAATAGGTAAATTTTTGTATCCATGGTTAACGACAAGAAAGAAAGTGAAAGAAGCTAAAAGAGACACCCATAAATAGCAGTTGGAAGCATCTGGATGCAATCATGGCTACTACTGGTGAGATGTCACGAGGTTGAGATAATTTGTTAGCACTTAATTGCAGGGTACCATGACACACAAAGATCCTTAAGAAAGGACATTATTATTTGGTACTCAGAGGAATCAAAGACTATGGCTGTCATTTTAATAATAAAGTTGAGCGTAGGAAAACACTCATTTGTTAATAAAAAATTTAAACACACATGCTACCTTGGGTAGCCAAATGTGGATAAAGATTAGACTTACGAAAAAAAAATAAGCGTAGGCAACCAACCTTATGAAAAGGAGTAGGAACACAACATATACAAGGATCTACATGTATAAATATTAATCATATTAATCTTAAAGTAAAGAAAAATTTGAAAGAATAAGGAGAGAACAAAGGAACATAGAAAGATACAAATTTAGAGAGATAGGGAGTAGCCATCATTAAATATCAAAGAGTTGGCTCCATCCGCACCCGAGTTTGCTAGCTAGTCCACAAGTTGAATATTCATTATTTAAAATTATTTCAAATAAAAATATCTTATTTCTAACCTACTTATTATTAGATTTGACGTATAAAAACATCATACCAATTTTTTTAAAAACTTTTAGTCAACTTCATAAATAATCTAGAATAAATATGTTTATTTAAAATATAATTGAATCAAAATAATTTTTCTAAAAAATTAAAAAATTCAAATTATACACACACACACACACACTATTAAAATCTTTTAACTAATCTTTTTATTTTTAATATGATTATTAGTAGAAATATTCTCAAGAATTTAAAAATAAATTTTAAATTTTAAAAATGATAAATAATAAATTGATAAGTAGGAGATAATTTCCACAGCAAGTCAAATTGCAATATTTCTATCAAGATTTAACTATGCGATTTTGAGTCAAACTCATTGACCCATGTTTCATGAGTAGTGATTCAACATGAATCCATCTCTCATGGATGAGAGATATATTCATGTTGAATCACTACTCATGAAACATGGGTCAATGAGTTTGAATCAAAATCACATAGTTAATTCCTCATAGCAATATCACAAATAATAAATTATTTTTAACTTATAAAAGATTAAATAACTAGTTTATTGAAAGCAATCACAATCCTTGCTAAAATTTTAAATACAAATTTAAATTAATTTAATACATTAATGATTTAAAGTGACTTATTTAGAAAGCATTTTAAATATTCATTGCTTAAGTCTATGTTTGGACAAATTTAAAATAATTATTATTATAAAAGTTCATAATAACTAATATTAACTAACATAAAAGTTTACTCTTAATAATATTATATAATAATTTCTTTTTGAGAATTGAAAAATTAATTTTAACTCAAAAATTTATAAAGATAAAAAGATAAAAGGAATTGAAAATAATATAGTTTCATTCATAATGATTGAATAAATAAATATGTATCCTTTAAAATATGTTTTATTGAAAAAAAATTCAACAATATATAGTTACAAGATTTACCAAAGTCAATAGTGGTTCTAACTTTCTATCGAGTGGAGGGTAAGGTAGCATCCCTTGTAGGGTTTTTGATGTTGCCCCACCATGAGCCTATCTCAACATGCCAACAAGCTTAATTGAAGGTCTTTGAAGCCATAGAGACAAACATTATGCAAGTCATTAGCACATCATTTACTTGTTTATCTTCTGTTATTTTTATTATAATCAATGATTTGGAATCACACTTGGCAATTCACCATAGGATGAAAAAGTTAGAAAAGTAACCATAAACTTTGAAAGTTTTCACACTGGTGATGAATCATGATATATATTTCCAAATAGTGCTAATAAAATTATTTTACACAATCATATCCATAAGTTAATCAATATTATTAAAATGGAAAATATCACTAATAAATTCATTTTACATAATAGCATCCATAACTTAATCAAGAAAATTATAATGGGCTTTACACCACTTCAAAAACATGTCAAAAACACACTTAAAATGCAAAAGTTAATCAAATCAACAATACACAATTTGCGAAAATAATAACTTGGAAAGTTGATAATATAAGTGTTGTGAAAATCTCATAGGTAAAGATAACTTGAAGAGTTAGAAAAATACCTTTTTTGTGAAGCACTTTCAGACCACCCAGGTCATTATTGTTTCATAACCAAAAATCTCACAAATCGTAAGAAAAATATGTTGAACCCTTTAGTGATCCATGCAATTTCAGACAATGATAATATTCATAAATTACTCTATCGATTTATCCCTTGAACCTCTTACAGATACAAGTGACAATTGACTCCATGCCAAAGTGGGTCTTATAGCATTAGTGGAATGAATCTTCCCCATGACTTGACACTTTCAACAATGTAATTGCGCATTCATTTAAGGTTAGCTAACCTGGAGGAGATATTATCTGCATGAAAGGCCCGTTGGATTGGGAGAAATTAAATTCGTCCAGCACTATTCATTTGCAAGGGTGTGGTTTAGAGTAAGAGAACCATTGAATCATGGCATCACAAATCCAAAGTTTTCAAGGATTAACTAAATCTTTGCATTAATATTTCTTTCTATTTAATCTATTGCGATTTCGCATTCACGAAATATGCAGAGGTAACAACTTGAAAGCACTTTTATACATACTCGAGTAGGTCTCAAACTTCACACGATGGTGAATTTTGAGTTATCAACGCATACCAAAAATGACTCGAAACATCAAAACAATAAAGATAAAATGCATAGAAAACAAAATCATGGGTCGAACAACCATGACTAATCTAATCAACCCCATTAAAATGCTACAAACCATTCATTACATAAAGCCCATAATTATCAAGTAGACTACTAAACACAGATCAAGATATATTCCCCAATCATAAACAAGTGCCGAATCCATTTTAGGGTTGTGGTTCAATTGGGTGCCTGGGCGAAGAAGTAGTAAAACACGTACGCGTAACTCTCAATCTCAAATCGAAGTGAGAAAAGTGAGGAATGCGAATAGAAGAGTCATCCAAATCAGAAATGGCTCTGGTGGCAATCTCTTCGTTGTCAAATTGAATGTAAGCACAGCAGCCGCCAGCTTCAAATACCAAATGTTTAATACCGACTATTCCTTCAAAATGATTACGTAACTCTCTCTCTCCTGCTAAAACGAGGTCCTCACACTTAACAGTCACACACCTCCTTAAATAAACCGTGCGAGGGTTCCCTGAAAGTAGAAACCCATCGTAAGCATCTGAAACCATAAATGTCCATTTCGGATCGTCGCCCATTTTCATAACTTGTGACTGATTTCACTTTCACAAATGCGGGTTGCTGAGAAATTGAGCGGAGGAGAAGATTTACAGTGAAGAAGCTATGGCGATTAAAGCTGTCAAAGATAAAAAATAGCAATTTGACCACCACACGTACCCACCAATTCATCTTTTTAGATGGGCAGGTCATATTCTCTCCATACAATAATAATAATCTTCTGTCCTTCACAATCTATACAACTACATGTCACGTCTCGTCCTATAATCTTTTATTTTCTTGCTTATTTGGCCATGTTGACCTGGTCAAATGGATTAAAGTTAATCAAAGTTAATCAACTAAAAATGAAAACTAATATTTTAGATTTCCAAAAATTGAAATGATTTAGTTTCCTATAGATGTGCATGAGATATTTTTGATGATGATGTCATTGATATATGTTTATATGTCATGTTTATATCGGTGATTTAGTTCATGATTAGTGCTTAATAATGATATAATTAAGTTGTGATGCATTGATTTCAACTGATACTGACTCTTTGTTATGTTGCGAGTGTCTGAGTGGATGCAAGGATCGTTACAACAGAAGTGTGATTAAGGTAGAGAAAGCTAGCCTCGTGGAAGGAGATGAGTTGAATGACCATGCATCCACACACATGTCACTTAGGATTCATATGTTTGTTTAGTTTTACTCTACATTACTAATGTTTTTGATTAGGTAAAATAAGTTTTGAAGGGTGCCTGAAACCCTATACAAGACTAAAGATTTTCAATGAGCGTATAGACCAAAGGTACAACAAACAAACAAAAAATTGGTCACCCCCCTAACTAAGGGTAACCAAGGTGACAAAAAAGCCTATCACCAGCCATAAAAAAAGATCCAGCAAGGAGGCAAGGCTAGATACATCATGATTTTTCCTTTGAATTAGAGCCTCTCATGCATGATTGAAGATTCATTTCTAAAGGAGGAGCAGATGGCCTAGTTTTCTTTCTTTTTACTATACTCCAACCATCCTCCACCTTGGTTGCCTTAGCCATCCAATCCCTTGAAGAAAAAAAACACCTAGGGGGATCCGAAAAAACAACAAACTCCCTAGAAGAGCCCGAAGCCAACTAGCTGCCCATTGAACCAGGAGGAAAGTCTAGTACAAGGGTGGGGGTAGGAGGGGGACAAGGTCTTGGCCCCCACTAGGACCAGGAGGAACGTCCATAACTGATGCAAGAGAGGGAGTAGGAAGTACAAACTCTACCACCACCAAAGAAACATCAACAGAGGAAGCATCCGCAGACAAGGGTGGAATAGAGGAGTGCTCCAACGCAGCAAAAGAGCTGTCCAAGATAGCAGGCGAGGCAGCCACCAGAGAGTCCAGAGAAGAGTCACCATCCCCAACGGAAGGGACTTTGAGAACAGTGTAGTGATCATCCAAAGCATTCTTCCACCAAGAAGGAGACTTTTTTAGTGTAGACTTTTCAGTGGAGCAATGAGTAGCAAGGTGACTAGTCTTGTGACACTTTCTACAATGGAAAGGGATTCCTTCATAATCAAAACACTGGACCCAAGATCCAATTGGAGAAGCCAAACAAATCATCCCTGGGAGACCCTTGGAGATGTCAACCTCAATTAGGATCCAAGCATAAGTGGTGTGATACACATTGGAAGAAGCAGAATCCACAACCAAGAAATCTCCAAGGGCCTCCCCCACCGCCTCCAGAACAAAATCCACCTAAAGGTGAAGGGAAAGATTTGGCAATCTAACTCATAGAGGGGCCTTGTTAAAGGATTCCATCGATGGGTCAAAATCCTTGAACCAGGGTTTAGCCATTAAGGGAAATTTCTCATCCCAAGAGAAACCCCAACGAAGAATAGCATTTTTATCTTCAATTGAATCAAACTTCACAATGAGAAAACCCCTAGCAACAGGCTAAATCTAAGTTGTACCTAAAATAAAGGGTTCCCATACACGACCAATCCATGCATGCAAGTCCAATAATGAGGGCTAGAAACCCTTAAAGCAAAAAATAGCGGCTTAAGAGGAGAAATCTTCCAACTATTCATAAATATCTTCAACAATGGTCAATTCTAACTCCAGAATCAATGAGTTACCAACAGAAACTGGCACAAAATCCTTGGATGCCAATTGTGCATTTAGACCCCCAATGCCGCCTTGGGAACCCGACCTCACATTCAGACCACCTAAATTAGCCTCGTAGGTAGCAACATTAGCATAAGATAAGGTAGATCTACAAGCCTCAGTCGCTGACCTAGCAGGAAAAGCTGGAGGAGAGGTTAGGGCACCGTCATGCAACACAAAAATTGGGGCAAAAGGCATTAACAAAGTAGAGGCGACAAGGCTAGGGCCAGGATCAGGCAAAGGCCTATGCAGAGGCAACATGGGCTTAGCTGGCCTATCCACATTTTGCACAGGTGACAACAATAGCACGAGTGGGAACTTTAGCGATGCAAACGGGAGCTTCATTTCACTTAAAAATTGAATGAAAATCCTAATGCAACGCTGCATTACTAATGTTAACCTCTAAATATTGGAATGAATTTAGAGGTATCATTTGATTTATAATGATATATTTTTAAAAATGTTTTATATAGAATGTGAAAATACTAACTTGATGATAGAAGAGTTTTTGCTTTTATGTTGATGTTGTATATATATATGAAAAAGCCTTAATCATGAATTTTGGTCAATGGGACCTTAAAGGAGAAATGTTTATTTATTATTCTCCACGACCATATATACAAATGCTTATGGAACAAATTATTAAAAAAATGTGTTTTCTTTGAAAAGAAAATTTTGGCAAATCAAAAAAAAAAAAGGTATACGAAATATAATGGAATTAACAGAGAGGGTCGTTAGGTTAGTTAATGTGGATTGTTTTGTGGGGAGGGTTGTTTTAAAATAGAGTTCAAAAAAAACAAGAGAACACACAACCGACAAGAATGAGCGGTGGCAGAGGGTAGAAGAAGCAGTTATAGCAGCAAGATTACCAGAGACAACACTCAAGGAAGAGGCAGTGGGAGTAGACGTAGCAACGGGAGTCTAAAATCTCAGGTTCCTTCTTGTTTATGCATTCTCTTTGTTTGCATTTCGCATTGTGTGAGAAAATCTCGGAAACCAATTGCTTAGTGAGTGATATATATAGTATGCCTCTATTTTTCTAATCTGTGTTGGAACCATTGGACATTGATTTGAAATATAACAACTGGATTCAACTGGAAATGTTAGTAAAACTACAACTTTTTCTTAGATTTGGGTATGGGTGATTAGTATTTGAAAAAATCCTTGTGTTACCTTTAAACGCATTTTTCGGTACTATTATTGCTTAAAAAGTTATGGTTGTTACCTCAAAACGTATTTGGTTATTATTGTTACTGTATTTGCAATTACTTTAAAACGTTGCTTCCTTAAACAAAAAAATGCGGAATTGAGAAGACCCCCACCCCTTACACTTAACTACAGGATATATATATATATATATATATATATATATATATATATATATATATATATATATATATATATAAACCGTATTTTGGATTCACAAGCATTACATGGGTCTCTATTCTAAGTTAAAAAGACATTGATATGGGTTTATGTTTTAAATTCTCAGGGAGATTTCTATGGTCCTGTTAGGGTAATTGAACCCTAAATGATGAACTAAGATCTTCTTGTCCTTACCTGAAGTAAGACCATTAGGGTCTCCTTGAAATATAGCTGGGTTATCTGTATGGTAAATAGAAATGTTTTAGGGACTTAAGCAGATATGGTACAAAACTCTTGCCTATTATCAAGATAGAACTCTTTTATTTCATTTTAATTCTGCACTTAAACCCTCATTCATTATATGGTTTGTCTGTTGCAAAGGTATGGTTGGGATTAACTTCAAAACATCCGCTGACCAAACTTATGTAGGAGATAAGCTATGAAAAGACAAGACTATCTCATTTTATCCATTGGTCAATAGTTAAGTGAAATATTTTCATTAAGACATCAAACTTGACTTGATGACCCTCAGAATAATAATACCATGAGATAATTGGGTGCTGAGTTGTATCAACTTTAACTACATTTCCTAATCTTTAAAAAGTGTTGTTCTTTCTCTTGAAAATGTTCTATTTTAATCCATTCTTGAACACTGATTAGAAGAATATTCAGCAACTGTTAGTTGTACGCAGAATATTCTTTTTCTTTTGGGAAAGCCTTTCCACTTAACAGTAATAGTAAATGAAACTCCCCAAAAAAACTTCCAACCTTCTGAATGACTAGTTATTAATGGATCTAGTGTATATAAAGACTACATGTCGTAGTACCTTTTTTCTTTTCATTATTAAAATGAATCTTTAACCTGTTAGAGGTGGATGAGACATTCAGTATACATTTCAGCTTTTAAAATCAAATGTTAATAAAACTGTTAGTGGCTGTTGAGATTAATATTAGCATGTTTTTCAGCAATATTGTGAATCAATAATAGTTGCATAAATTTTCCATCAACACTATTGGGTTAGACTGAGAATGGATATACATTTCATGTTAAAAGCCATGAAATAATTTTATTTCAAACCTCTTGTTAAGAATCAGTGTGTGAACTTGTATCTCCTCCATGTTTGGGTGTAATGTAGTGATTATTGGGACAGATAGATGGTTATCTTCATGTTTAGTTTCTCTATCTACCAATTCTATAGATAGTTACATGCTATTTTTGTTTCTTCTACAGGTAATTCTGGATTTTAAAAGTGCTTGGCCAAACCATTTTATTTTCTAGATATTGCATATGTGTTCATGGTTATGCTTATTTGGTTTTACTACATATGTGTAGATGTGTAGTTTATTTTTTATTTCCCAGCTACATTATGTGTTTAGACTACTAGGCACATGGTTGCAATGTAGAAATGTTACATGGTCACACAAGATACATTTGATCCATCCTATTCCAGAAAGCTAGGCTTCTCATGCCAGGGTCAATGAGTTCTTCATGTCAGGAAGAATCCCGACGGAGTATTTCACTCTGTGGTTGGTGAGGTTAAAGCGCCTGGGCCACACTTCCATCTCAGGAAGTAGGTGGGAGATGTCTTATAGCTTGGAGACTAGATTCACTAAAGAACACAATGGAAATGTCATCTTAGTTTGATTGTTTTTCTCGTCATTTGAGATTTACTTAATCATGTCATTGTAACTCAAGTTATGAATAGTTGGAAAGATGATGCTCAAATTGTAAATACATGTAAATGTTGTATGTTTGATTAGAAAATTATAAATTTTATCTAACTATTGTAATGTTGTAAGTTGGAATCAACAATCTGTAATGATGTATGTCATAACATGGATATATGTAAGAGAAATTAATGATCAGTAGTTTAATGATGTATTTGTAATCTTTTGTTAATGAATAGTTTTGACTTTTCCACTTTTATGTTATTGGTTCTCTTCCACAATTTCCAATTGATGACAATGTGGCACAGTTATTCTAGGACTAGTTCTTTACATATTGTATCAAAGCATGGTTTAAATCTAGGTCTTTGGGCAACTCTGCTAATTACGCCTATGTTTGATAGGTGTTTTGAATTATTACCATGACCACAAGATCTAAATAGAAAGTCAAGTCCAATAGTAGTGCACAGGTTGAGGAACCTAATGAGAGGTTGGATCAGATATTGGCACTGTTGACTCAACAGAGGGCTTTGTTACAACAAAAAAGTCAGCAAATGGATAATCTAGAGCAAGGGGCCTCAGGTAGACAAGCTAAAGAAGAGGCAAGGAAGCGTGAGAAAGATCAATGCTTTGAAGCCCTAAGTAAGCAGGAAGAAGAGTTAAGGAAGAAACACGAGGATGAGCAATTGGTTGAAGTTCTTAAGAGGTTTGAGATAAAGCAGAAGGCAGACTATTCATCAAAGTGCTCTCCTTAATTCTGACAGGATTCAGATAGTTGTTGACTTGAGCAAAGATCTCAAGAAGGGGACTCCATCCATGTTCCATGGTATAGCTTCTGGGGAAGATGTAGAGGCATGGATTACTAGCATGGAGAAGTACTTACTAGTGTGAAACTAGACTGGAAAATCTAGAGCAGTTTGGGCCACCTTTCAGGTAATGGGTGAAGCAGCTATCTAGTGTGAAAATGTCATGGCAGAAAAGAAATTTCAGCGTGGGGAGGTAACTTGGGAAGAATTCTTCCAGCTTTTTTGCAAATGATGGTTACCTTAGCTTTTTTATGATAGGAAAACAATAAATTTTTATAAGTTAGTGCAAGGGAACATGAATGTTATGCAGTATCATGAGAGATTTTTCTATTTGGTAAAGTATGTTCCACAATATCAGCATGATGAACTTTTTAAAACTCAGAAGTTTGTAATGGGCTTGTGACTTGAAATCTATCGCAAGGTTGAGATGCAAGAGCTTGAGACCATGGAATTTGCATTGCATAAAGCCCTTAAGCAGGAGCAGAGGTTGAAGGATGCTTCATCATATAAATCCTCCAATCAAAACTATAAAAGGAAGCTTCAGGATAATAGGTCATATCAGGATAACAAAGGTTATTGGGATGATAGAGCAAAAGGAAATGGAAAGAAGCAACAAATTAGAAACATGAAAGATAAAGGATAAGATAATTTTGACAGGAATAAGGAAAATTGGAACAACAACCAAAATCCCAGAAATGGTGGTGGTAGGAATGGAAACAACTGAAGAGATCAAAATAGGAATGAAAATAGAAGAACAAAAAGGGCAAGTTGTTTTGTATGTGGAGGAAACCATTGTGTTGTTAAGTGTCCACAATGAGTTGATAAGAAGGATTTTCCTCTACAACATCATATCCATGTTGCAGTTGATCACAGATAGGCGGATTATCAGGCCACTCCCATTCAGATGATTGGTACACTTTTTGGTTACCCTGTTTCTATCCTAATAGATACTGGTGCTACTGAATGCTTTGTAGATCCTAAGATATTAACCAAGATACATATTAGGGCTAGTTTTATGGCTGAACCTTAGATTATAGAGTGTGGTAATAGGGATGAACATAGGGTATAGAAATTCTTATCATGCGCTGAGTTGGAACTCCCTAGTTTTCAAATAGAGGTCAACTTGTATGTAGTGCCTTTGGGCTCATATGATGTCATATTAGGTATTAATTAGTTAAGTGAGCATAAGGCCCTAGTGGACTATCGGGATAAGGTGATTAGATGTCTTAATGACACAAGGTATTCAGTGACACTAAATGGTGTCAAATGACCTTTGGAATTGAGGAAAATTTCAGCAATGCAATTAAAGAAAGCCAAAAGGAAGGGGTGTCAGTTATACGTTGCTCATATTAAGAAGCTGGACGAGACTCCACCTTGGATAGAGGATCACCCTATTTTACAGGAATTTAGAGATGTATTTCTAGATAATTTTCCCTAACTACCCCCTAAAAGGGAATTTGATTTCTCTATAGATCTTGTACCAGGAGCAGAACCTCAATCAAAGCTTCCTTACTGCATGACTTCTATAGAAATGTATGAGTTGAATACTCGGTTGCAAGAACTTTTGGATAAAGGGTTCATATGTCCTAGTGTATCACCATGGGGAGCTCCTGTAATTTTTGTCAAGAAGAAGGATGGTACCTTAAGGCTATGCATTGATTACCACATGTTGAATAAGGTGACCATAAAGAATCGGTACCCTCTACCCAGGATTGATGAACGTTTTGATCAAATGAAAGGGGCAATTGTATTCTCCAAGATTGATTTACGATTCAGGTATCACCAACTTTAGATTCAGGAGGAAGACATATCTAAGACATCATTCAAAACAAGATATGGCCATTATGAGTTTGTAGTCTTACCTTTTGGACTAACAAACACACCAACTACTTTTATGAACCTAATGAATAGCATTTTTAGAGATTGTCTTGATAAATTTGTGGAGATATCCATAGATGATATATTAATATACTCCAAGAATCTGGAAGAGCATGAAGAACATTTGCACATAGTGTTGCAGTGACTGAGAGACAAGAAACTTTATGAGAAACTCTCTAAGTGTTCCTTTTATCAAAAGGAGATCCATTACTTGGGACACATCTTGTCAGCCAAGGAATCGCCATGGACCCCACAAAGATCAAAGCCATCCTTGAATGGCCAACTTCACAAAATGTAAGAAAAGTTAGGATTTTTATGGGTCTTGTTGGGTATTATAGGAAATTTATTTAAGGATTTTCGTACATAGCAGCAGCGATTACATCTCTTTAGTGCAAGGGAAAAAGGTTTGTGTGGACAGAAGCATGTGAGAAAATCTTTCAGTTACTTAGGGAAAAACTCACTACAACTCCTATTTTGATTATTCCAAACCCAAATGGGCATTTTTTTGTCACCACAGATGCTTCTAGAGATGGACTTAGGGGTGTTTTGATGTAGGATGGGAAGGTTGTTGCTTACAAGTGCAGGAAACTTAAATCTCATGAAATAAATTATGCTCCTAATGATTTAGAGTTGGTTGTGATAGTACATGCCTTACATATGTGGTGGCATTACTTATTGGGAAAGCCATTTGAGTTTAAGACTAATCATATGGGGTTGAGGTATATTTTCACTCAACCAAATATGAATGCCCGAAAAAGACGGTGGCTCAAATTTTTTAGTAAATATGATTTTGCAATCAAGTATATTAAGGGTAAAGAAAATAGAGTAGTAGATGCACTTAGCCGTAGAAGACATATTGCTGCTATCTCTACATTTCGAACACACATGAGAGAGTATATTCTTCAATACCTTCCTTAAGATACCCATTATGAATGGGTAAAGTCATTTTTGGATACAGATGCTTCTGACTCACGATTTGATGGCTATTCTTTGGATGAGGATAGTCTACTTAAATATCAAAATAGGATTTATGTTCTCGATCATAAGGGATTGCGGAAAGTTTTACTTGAGGAGATGCATAACACTCCATTTTTAGGGCATCCAGGGGTAAATAAAATGATGGCTGATTTGAGGCCTTTATATTTCTAGCCAGGACTCAACTGGGATGTGACAGAATATGTAGCCTAGTGTTTGGAATGCTAGTGTCTCAAGGTTGAGCATGCCCATCCAGTAGGTCTTCTATACCCCTGTGAGATTCCATAGTATAAATGGTAGATTATTAGCATGGATTTTGTACAAGGTTTACCCATGACTTGATATAAGCATGATGTCATCTTAGTCATAGTTAACAAGTTGACTAAGGTTGCTCATTTTATTCCTGGTAGATTGAAAGACAGAGCTCTGGTGTTAGCAAGGAAGTTTGTTTAGGAGATTTTTTGACTGCATGGTATTCTAGAGACCATTATTTTTGATAGGGATAGCTAAATGACCTCAAGGTTGTGAACAACCTTGAATGCTACTTTGCGTACACATTTGAACTTCAGTACAACATATCACCTTAAGACTAATGGTCAAATAGAGTTGGTGAATTAAGTATTGGAAGATTTATTACGCATGTACTGCATGGATCGGCTATACAAATGGGAGGAATACCTTCCATTGCTAGAGTTTACCTATAACAACTCCTATCATTCATCTTTAGGTATGGCCCCATTTGAGGCTCTCTATGGATGGAGATGTCAAACTCCTATCAGTTGGGATAGGGTTGAGGAAAACATTATTGTAGGTCCTAAGATGGTAAGAGAAATGGAAGAACAGGTAACCCTAATCAACAGTCGATTGAAGGAGGCATCAGATAGATAGAAGAGTTATGCAGACGCGAAATGCACCTTCCACCACTTCCAAACTAGGGATAAGGTATTTTTGATGGTTAGACCACAAAAGAGTTCAATCTCATTTAGCAAGAGCTCAAAGCTTGCTCTAAGATTTGTTGGCCCGTTCGAGGTTTGAGAAGTCATCAACCCAGTTACTTATCAGCTTGCTCTGCTACCTGCTTTAGCCTACATTCATAATGTCTTTCATGTGTCTTTACTTAAACCCTATCATCCTGCTATATCTCACATTCTTGACTAGCATGCATTACAGGTACATGATCCAGGGGTGATGGCAGTTTAACCCACTCGAATTGTTGTGAAGTGTACCATCAGGGTACGAGATAAGGATATACTCCAGTATAAAGTCCAATAAGAAAAATTTAGGGTGGATAGTGCCACTTAGGAAGATGTTGAGGATTTACAAAATTCTTTTCCCCATCTTTTTGTATAGTTGTTTTATTTCAAATTAGATGATAGTTTTGGTATGTATGTATATATATATATATATATATATATTTAAAAAAATTATTGTGAAGGACATCAGGATGATGCCTTTTCCTAGTGGGGAAGAATGTCATGTCTTGCCCTGAAATCCTTTACTTTCTTGCTTATGTGGCCATGTTGACCTAGTCAAATGGATTAAAGTTAATCAACTAAAAATGAAAACTAATATTTTAGATTTCCAAAAATTGAAGTGATTTAGTTTCCTATGGATGTGCATGAGATATTTTTGATGATGATGTCATTGATGCATGTTTATATCAGTGATTTAGTTCATGATTACTGCTTAATAATGATGTAATTAAGTTGTGATGCATTGATTTCGACTGATACTAACTCTTTGCTATGTTGTGAGTGTCTAAGTGGATGCAGGGATCATTATGACGAAAGTGTGGTTGAGGTAGAGAAGGCTAGCCTCATGGAAGGGGATGAGTTAGATGATCATGTGACCACACACACGTCACTTAAGATTCATATGTTTGTTTATTTTTACACTGCATTACTAATGTTATCCTCAAAATATTGGAATGAATTTAGAGGTATCATTTGATTTATAATGATATATTTTTAAAAATGTTTTATATAGAATGTGAAAATACTAACTTGATGACAAAAGACTTTTTTCTTTTATGTTGATGTTGTGTGTGTGTGTGTATATATATATGAAAAAGTCTTAATTATGAATGTTCGTCAATGGAACCTTAGAAGAGAAATTTTTATTTATTATTCTCCACAACCATATATATAAATGCTTATGGAACAAATTATAAAAAAATGTATTTTCTTTGAAAAAAAAATTTTGGCAAATAAAAAAAAAAATTAGGGATATGAAATATGATGGACGTAACAGAGAGGGAAGTTAGGTCAGTTAACATGCATTGTTTTGTGGGGAGGATTTTTTTAAAATAGGGTTTGGATAAAACAAGAGAACATAGGGCCGATAAGAATGAGAGGTGGTAGAGGGTAGAAGAAGCAGTTATAGTAGCAAGATTACCATAGACAGCACTCAAGGAAGAGGCAATGGGAGTAGACGTAGCAATGGGAGTCTAAAATCATAGGTTCCTTCTTGTTTATACATTCTCTTTGTTTGCGATTCGCATTGTGTGAGAAAATCTTGGAAACCAATTTCTTAGTGAGTGATATATATGGTATGCCTCTATTTTTCTAAGCTGCATTGGAACCATTGGACATTGATTCAAAATATAACAATTGGATTCGATTGGAAATGTTAGTAAAACTACAACTTTTGCTTAGATTTGGGTATGGGTGATTAGTATTTGAAAAAATTCTTGTGTTACCTTTAAACGTATTTGCTAATACTATTATTGCTTAAAACATTATGGTTGTTACCTTAAAACATAATTGTTGATTACTGTCATTGTTGTTATCTTTAAATGTGTTGTTGTTACTGTATTTTCCATTACCTTTAAATGTTGCTTCCTGAAAAAAAAAAAATGTAATTGAGAAGACCCCTGCCGCTTATGCTTAACTCTAGGATATATATATATAAACCATATTCTGGATTCACAAGTATTAAATGGGTCTCTGTTCTAAGTTAAAAGGACATTGATATGGGTTTATGTTTTAAATTCTAAGGGAGATTTTTGTGATGTTATGGTAATTTAACTCTAAATGATAAACTAAGATCTTCTTGTCTTTACCTGAAGCAAGAACATTAGGGTCTCCTTGAAATATAGCTAGGTTATCTATATGGTAAATAGAAACAGTTTAGGGACTTCAACAGATATGGCACAAAACCCCTGCCTACTATCAAGATAGAACTCTTTTATTTCATTTTAATTCTACACTTAAACCCTTATTTGTTATATGGTTTGTCTATTGCAAAGATATGGTTGGGATTAACTTCAAAACATCTGCTGACCAAACTCCTATAGGTGATAAGCTATGAACAGACAAGACTATCTCATTTTATCCATTGGTCAATAGTTAAGTGAAATCTTTTCTTTAAGACATCAAAATTGACTTGATGACTCTCTGAATATTAATACCATGAGATAATTGAGTTTTGAGTTGTATCAACTTTAACTACATTTCCTAATCTTTAAAAAGCATTGTTCTTTCTCTTGAAAATGTTTTATTTTAATCCATTCTTGAACACTGATTAGAAAAATATTCAGCAACTATTAGCTATAGGTAGAATATTCTTTTTCTTTTGGGAAAGCCTTTCCACTTAATAGTAAGAGTAAATGAAACTCCCCAAAACAACTTTCAACCTTCTGAATGACCGGTTATTAATGGATCTAGTGTATATAAAGACTACATATCATAGTACCTTTCTTCTTTTCATTACTAAAATGAATCTTTAACCTATTAGAGATGGATGAGACATTCAGTATACATTTTAGCTTTTAAAATCAAATGTTAATAAAACTATTAGTGGCTATTGAGAATAATATTAGCATGTTTTTCAGCAATATTGTGAATCGAGAATAGTTGCATATGCTTTCCATTAGCACTATTGGGTTAGACTAAGAATGGATATATGTTTCATGTTAAAATCTTGGCCATGAAATAGTTTTATTTGAAACCTCTTGTTAAGAATTAGTGTGTGAACATGTATCTCCTCCATGTTTGGGTGTAATGTACTAATTATTGGGACAGATAGATGGATATATTCATGTTTAGTTTCTCTATTTGCCAATTCTATAGAATGGTTACATGTTGTTTTTGTTTCTTCTACAGGTAATTCTAGATTTCAAAAGTGCTTGGCCAAGCCATTTTGTTTTCCAGATATTGCATATTTTTCATGGTTATATTTATTTGGTTTTACTACATATGTGTAGATGTGTAGTTTATTTTTTATTTCCCAGCTACATTCCATGTTTAGACTACTAGGCACATGGTTGCAATGTAGAAATGTTACACGGTTGCACTAGATACTTCTGATCCATTCTATTTCGGAAAGCTGGGCTTCTCGTGCCAGGGTCGGGGAGTTCTTCATGTCAAGAATAACCTTGAGGGAGTGTTTCACTCCATGGTTGGTGAGGTTAAAGCGCCTGAGCCACACTTCCATCTCAGGAAGTAGGTGGGAGATGTCTTACAGCTCGAAGATTGGATTCATTAAAGAACATAGTGGAAATGTCATCTCAGTTTGATTCTTTTGCTCGTCATTTGAGATGTACTTAATCATGTCAATGTAACTCAAGTTGTGAATAGCTAGAAAGCTAATGCTCAAATTGTAAATACATGTAAATGTTGTATGTTTGATCAACAAATTCTAAATTTTATATAATTATTGTAATACTGTAAATTAGAATCAGCAATTTGTAATGATGTATGTCATAACATGGATGTATGTAAGAGGAATTAATGATCAGCAATTTACCGATGTATTCATTATCTTTTGTTAATGAATAGTTTTGACTTTTCCACTTTTCTGTTATTGGTTCTCTTCCGCAATTTCTAGTTGATGATGATGTGGCACAGTTAGTCTAGGACTAGTTCGTTACACTATAACAAATCCATAAAAACATATGGAATGATATCAATTTATGTACCATTTTATGTATGGAAAAATCTTTTCCACATGATGAGTCTAATGTTGACTTTGATTTGTGATAGGAGCACACGAGACAATTGTGTAGGGTCAAAAGAAGTGTAGAGTTGGAAACTTTGGCATTTGAATATGAAACACAATCTCCATGCACTAGGAGAGTTGAAAAGGCATAGGATTTTAAGAAACTAAAATAATAATGACATCTTTGATCATTCAGACTTCATACTTCGTAATATTTTATGTTGTAGTTTTATAATTCAAAGTATGATGCACTTCTAAAAAATTTCTAGTATTACATTGATGCATTCTAGGGGGAAAAAACTTATTTCAAACATGTCAAAAATCACTAAACAAAGAAACATTCACATTTTGAAGATTGCCATATTTATATAGTTCACTGTTGACTATATTACTAAAATTCATTATGAATTAGTCTAATTGTTTGATTTGTATTGTTGCTCTAGTTATTATGAAAAATATTTTAAAATAAAAAAGTGGATTGGATATTCTTATTTCAGTTTTTGTATAAAGAAAATAGAATATAGGATTAATAATACATTCATATTTATTTTAGTAATCTTATTAAATTTTTCAAATTCTTTTTTTTCTTGCTTGGTGAAACTTAGATCATTTTGTCTAGTTTGACTTCATAGAGACTATTTACGTATGACCTATGCTCCCTTGCCCCACTTTAGGGGAGCCATCTTTCCTACAACCATATTTAAATTGATTGAACATCTACAAAGGAACAAGACTTGTGAGCATATTAACCCAATGAAGTGAGAAGGCTTCTGATTTTAATGGCTTAGTAATGTTTTAAACATCGGTGGCTCCATCACCAATGGTGTGAGTTTACAACAACATTATGCCCTGATAAGATTCTTAGAATTTCTTCTTTATATTTATAATATTTGTACAATTATTTAAACATTGAATATGGCTAGGCTTCATAGTGGTGATGCTCATATTAAGTAAATGTCTAAAATGAATCTCATAGATAAAATAGGTAGCTTGATGCTCTATCCATTTGCTTCTAAAACTTATATCTAGTGTGAATGATAAAAGTAGGTATTAGAAATTATGTGCTAGAAAAAATAAGCATGTGGTAGAACATAAAATAATAGCCTACTGTACTAGGAACTTTAGAAATAGAGGCACTCCAACTAGCTAAAAATATGCATTTAGATCATGATGTTGTGTCAATCACTTCCTCTTGAATTTAGCCCATAAGTGTTAGACATCTACACTGATTGACATATAGTTCATGAGATTTCCCTTGTTCAAAATTTGGAATTATGTGCCCCAGTCTACTCTTTTCTAAACTATAATTTTAAAAGTCAGATATGTAAACTGCACATGGGAAAGAGTAAAAACATATTATGCTATATCTGGACTTGCCTAAGCCATACCCTAGGTAGGAATAAATGTTCACTATAACTATGATCTATGTGGGAGAGCTTATCCATGATAGTCCAAATGCTAAAAATGTTAGATAAATGATGAGTTCAAGAATGACACCTTATAGGAGTTCATGCATGGCTCTAGATCTCTCTTCAAATACCTAATTAAAATACTCAGTTGAAGGATATCTTAATGTGTACATATGTTCAAATCAATGAACGAGAATTATATTTATGTACACCTCATATCTTTTGTGTTTAAATTTTTGAGGAAAGTCAATATTGGACAAGACTTTCTTGCCTTATTTTTTATGGTTGCTACAAAATCAAAATTGGGTCTAGAAAGGATGTATGGAAACCTTAGATTCCATATTCTAGGAAGACCATGGGGTTAGATATCATAGTCCTAACTTTTAAAGCTACGGATAAATTTTCTTAAGATTTTGTGGGTTTTCTGAATTTAGTCATGGATTGAGCATGTAGTTATTCAAGAATAGGGGCATAAGGAACAACCATTAAAGTGAGCCCAAAATAGATGTGAAATTATCTAAGAAAATTATTTATAACACTAATAATATCACCTAATTGACATAGATAAATCCATGACTGAAAACTCTTAAAAAGAGACCACTAGTCCTTTACAAATTATTAAGTGTGAAAATAAAGTCATGAATCTATATATTAGTTCCTTTATATATTATGTAAATTATAATATAGAAATTCATGTATACATGCTATGAAATACTATATCATGAGCATGTTGATGTGGTCATTTAAATCACTAAAGTGAGATACATGTCCTAAGTGGTAGCTTCATACTGAGACTAAATTAACTTCTACTTTATGATTAATTAACATGGAAAAGATAAAGTCATTAACATATTGTATAAAATGTTCCCATTAAAAGGTGGACAAGTAATATAAGTGGAATTTAAGTGAATGAGAGTTATAAGTAGTTGTGTAGTTACTTGTCAAAGGTAAAGGTTTGAAGTGCGATATATTTTATTAAAAAATTATAATTTTGTAGTACATTTGTTTAAATTTAAAAAAAAAAAAAATTGGTTATTACATGTAAGTGACTACTACAATAAAATGAATTTAAAACTTTTCTTTTTTTGATAAATTTATTTTCAAATAAATTTTGCATTACTCATTCTTTTATATAACTAAATCTTGTTATGGACTTGGAAAACACAATGAAAAGAAAAATAAACATAATATAGAGAAAAATGAAAGGAAAATAATAAATATGAATGAATGATTAATGGAGGTTAACCATGTGGTGGGTTCCAAAAGAGGTCTTTTCTTGGTAGAGTGAGAGATTGATGGGTAAAAAATTAAATTCAAAATATTTGAAAATATAAATAAATTTAATACTTTTTATTACTTAAGATATACCATAAGATCAATGAAATCAAAAGAACCTCACTTAATCTAATTCAAAAAAAGCCAATGCAAAGATATAGGATGAGATTAAAGTTCTAATTAAGTCAACCAAAATGATAGCCTAAACTCTATAATAAAAGTAACACCAAGTCTAAGGGACAAGTGTAGAGGAGTTCGCAAGAACTGAATTCAAACATATTTTAACTAGAGCATCAATTTTTAGGAATAGGGGATCTAACCCTGCAAGATTTATATATTCATAGCATACGAATTTAGGGAGGAACCTCTAACCACCATCTTGAAGATACCTCTTGTATGAAAATAACATATAGCCAACCTTAGAAGAAGAAAACAAGAAGTACATCTTGGAAGACTTCTCACAATCATAAACCATTTGTGCCACCACTTTAATCCAACGTAATATAAGAAGAAAGAACTCCTAAATTAAAGATAAAAGAAGAAAGGAATCCCAAACTCAACCTACAATACCTCATTGCCAAGAAAACCCCTCTCCCTCAAATCTCTTCATCACTTCAATAGGAGAGAAAGATATGAGAGCTCTTTAGGAAGACAATGAAACTCTTAGATCCACACATCCATAGTAGAGAAATTACCGAATGCACCACTGAGAACCACATTCAAAAACTATAATACATTTAACTAGAAGCAATAGAAAAGAGAAACCGTCAAGGAAAAATAATGACAGACCTAGCAAGAGAAAAGAAAGAAGTAGGAAAAAAAGTACTTCACTCCCGAAGGTTTGAAGAAGCCCAAGAATAGTCCCCTCCAAAATGAAACAATCAACATAGCCCACACTAGCTCTAACATTCAAAGCACCACTAAATTTAGCAACAAAAGCCAATCCAAAGGAAATGCAAGGTCAAACCTAGATAGAAAAAGAGTTCGGCTTGGTGCTCTTGGAGGCAATAAGAAAAAAGTCCCAAAAAACCAAAAATAAAGTTCTAGATGGAGCACTCCAGAGGCAAAGAAACTACTTAGCCTCCTCCAAAAAATACAAAGGCCCACATCTAACTCTCCTTGTCACAACAATAGACAACCAAGACTCAAAGGCCAAGTCGAAACTAATGCCCAAATCAAAGCTAGCCTTCAATTAGAAATCCCACATAAAAGGGGCACTTATTAAAGACCACCTCAATATAGGGCGTAACAATAAGGAGAGAAAAACCATGACATGCAGCGAAAGGTAAACCGTATGAAAAAAACCTACCCCAACGAATATCTTCTCAAACTAACACCCGATTTGGTAATAGAGGGGAGCATATACAAGCAACTGCAAATTAAATAGCCATAACTAGAGAAAGTGAACCGGTGGGAGATTGGACAATAATAATTACCAAAAACCCGCAGTGAGGACACTAAAGCACAATGCACAAAGAAGAGAGGTTGTAAGAAAACGACCACCCTTTCATTTTAGATGCCCAATGAACCAGAAAAGGATCCCTCAACTTGTGACCCACAAGTATATGCCACCACAAAGAAAACAAAGAGGATAAGGATGACACAAATATTGCTCCCTTTCTAGAAATATAGTAGGAATCATGCACAACTTCTTGCAACAACCCAATCGAGATGAACAATATAGGAGAAAGGTGTCCCACCTAACTCCAAATAACTAAGGCTCTTCTCATTATCTTTGCCAATGCCTTTATCTTCTTCTACAAAAATCGTAAGGACACCTTGGCATCCACTCTCACTCCCAATCATTCTTTTTTTGCCACTTCTAGAATGAGCTTAGTGTTAAATAGAATGAGCTTGATGATATTTATAAATACCCCTTGAACCTTCAACCTTGATTCTTAGTTAGAATGATTTAGACCTAGAGGATAGCTAAAACTTAAAAATCCCTCTCTAAAACATTATGATACAATTCGAAAAAGGTGGCTTAGCATCAGTTATCATCCTCCACTAAAGCACCACCATTCATTTTCTTCACAGACATCTTCATTACCCCGCTCCTCTAAGGGATGCAACTATCCTCCCTACAAACTATACAATTGACCAATTTTCAAAAAATTGAAAACATTATGGGTTTTTCCGAAAATTTCAGGATTTGATCTTCGTGATCTACATAGTTTGTACTTGAAAACACCAAAAAAATTGGAAAAAAAATCACTACATTTTTGTGAATCTTGGAAAAAAAAATTGACTTTATTTTGTCTTATGCATTGGAGATTAGCCTTCATATGGGAATTGTATGACTTCATTAGAATAGATGCGTATCATTATATATTGCTACCAGCTCATACATATGACGAAGCAGCCACAGAAAAATAATTAATATGCATCTTTAAGTGCTTGTCTTAACATATGTCGCCTTATTTAGTGGGACCAAAAAATCAAATCATGCCTTAAAGTGCGTTAATGTGCGTTATCCACTAGATGCCCAATCAGAAATCTCTATGCCTCCATTAGAAACGGTTTTTGGTCTTGTATGGAAGGAAAAACAACACCTCTCTTCCTCTTTTGCTATGGCTGCGACTGCAACACTTTTCTTTGTGGTTTTTCTTGGCTGTTCCCTGGTGTACGACGTTGAGGGAATAGCATGTCAGGAGTATGGCCAGTGTGGACTTAACGGAATCTGTCAAGTGGTGGGCGGATCCTCCAGTTGCAGTTGTCCTCCCGGATTCGACTTTGTTGTAAGAAACAACCCTTCAAAGGGATGCTTTCAAATCCCTTCACAGCAGACGAAACAGTGCAGTGGATTTGGGGGAATGATGGTGAACAAAGGTCACATTGATTGGTCCGGGAATGATTACGAACTCACCACCGGTGTTAGTGAAGCGGCGTGTCAGCAGGCATGTTTAGAGGACTGCTTTTGTACAGTGGTAATCTATGCTAATCTGGATGGATTAGGGTATTGTTGGAAGAAAGCTTTGAGTCTCAGAGATGGCCGTGCAAGCAGCACCAGAACAGCTTTTGTCAAAGTGTCCAGACCTACCAGTTGCGCTTAGTACTATGTATGGCTTCCTTTGAATCTGGTTCTTACGTAAGCACTCAAAGAGGCCTGCTAATTATGCCAAGAGTAATATAAAGGGAATAATGGCAGTTTGAGTTTGTGTTGATCTAGACAAATGTGATCTTTTTTTTCAATTTTATGTCACTGTGTTCATCTAGACAAATGAGATCCTTTTTCCCATTTTTTGTCACAATCATTGAGTTGTCAGCATGCGCTTGCTTGTTTCTATTTCAGATAAGGAAGTATATTGCTTGCTTGTTTCTATTTCAGATAAGAAAGTATATTGCTTGCTTGTTTCTATGTGATTAATGTGAAGGGCGTACGCATAACTTAAACATCAATTAATGAAGAAGTGTCACACATAAGGTCAATCCTCCTAGTTGACTGGAATTAATACATTTCAGGGGAACAAATAAATTTGAGCATGATTGTTGAACTTGAATATTCACATACTTCACTTTAAATCTCTCCTCAAATATGTGATTTAAATCCTCAATCTAAAGAACTCTTTATGCGTAGGAACATTCAAATGAAGTGTGGGCAATTATATTTGACACAATTCACATGTTTTAAATTTGAAAAAAAGTCAACATCATAAAGCACTTTCTTTATTTACATTTTTAAAAATTTGAAAGAAAGTTATCATAAAATACTTTCTTTATTTACATTTTCTTGATCATTAGAGATTAAATTTTGACCCAAAAGGATGTACTAGGTTGTTATATAGCATAGTTCTAGAAGCCATTGATCTTGACTCTTTCAATCAAGACTGATTTCACTAGGTTCAAGAATATGTAGGGCTACAACATTTGGCTATGGATTGACCATAATTAACAACAAATCAAGAGCATAATGGAAAAAACTAAAGTGAACCCAAAATAGGTGTGAAATTATAGGAGGATACAAATTATCACACTAAAATTCTCACATTTTATAAAAAGATGAATATCTAATATGTAGGTTTCATATATGCTCTTTAAAAAAATATTTTGTAAGTGCATGGATGTGGTTATTTAAGTCACTAATGTCCTTAGTCATATATAACTCCTTTAAGCTGTAGTGTTATATTGAGAATAAATTGGTCCCCATGCATTATAATAAGTATATATGAAAAAGCTATAGTGACTAATGCATTATGGCTTCCCTCTAAAAATGAACAAATGTTTTAAGTGAACTTTAAGAATATTAAGAGCTTTTGATATTAAAAAATAGTCATAATGGGGGCTGAGACAAAGGACACAAACTCAGTTGTAAGTCATTACCATCAAATAAACCTACCCCCTTCCTTAATATCAAAAAATCCCAAACTAACATAATTCTATTTCTTAAACTACTATAGTTGGAAGTTAACATGTTATCATAATTACATCTAAACCCAGGCCAATTTAAGTTTTTGGGCATAAAGGAAGCCTAGTAAGTTTTAACAAAAAGAGCCACATGGGCCAAATAGTAAACTGTAAACATAAAATAACAAAAAATAAAAGACAAGGAACTAGGACCTAACTCTCCTTCTTATGTATATCTAGGTTCCCCAAAGAGTCACAACTAGTTGTTCACTAGGATGCCAGAGAGAGAGAGAGAGAGAGAGAGAGAGAGAGAGAGTAGTGTCCATCTCCTTAGCATCATTAAGCTCCTCCTTATGATCTTGAAGAAGATGGAGGGAATTTCCTGTAAAATGAATGACATGAACCAAGAAATTTTTCACCCTATCAAACTTGTCCTCTAGATCCTCATTCTTCATGATTAAGGTAGTGATAGTTTCCTCCAACCTAGAAATATCATCCTTTGCTAGTGGATATTTATCAACTATTTCCTAAGGAATTAGATCATCTACCTTTTGGTTTTCTCCTCCATCTAGGTCCTTAAGCCGAGTCTCCATATTTTTTCCAATCCTCATATGTTGAGTCTCCATTTTTTAGGTTGCTACATGGGGAGGTGATCATCCCCCACCCTATACTCGAGGTTATTGGCTTCAATTTTGAAAGTGTTTGACACATGGGATGTCATAGGCTAGATCTTGGCTACTAGCAAGGGTATCCTGAAATCTTTCTTCATTGGCCATATTCTCGTCCTCATTTTCCTCATAATTTTTCTTAATTACTTTTCTATTAGGTCTAGGACAACTTCTCTTCTTGATTTTCTCAATAGATTCTAAGCTTGCCAATATCTCTTGGCCTAAAGGGGTGGAGGGATTCTTCTCTCTTAGTCTCTTGCTAGTCCTTTGGATTTTCCTCTTAGTCATAGCTCTAGCAATATCCACATCGAGGGCCTCAACCATTTCCATCTTAATCTTCTTAACTATGGAAGTGGGACCTTTATAATCTAGGGTATGACTAGCAAGGGAAGAAGTTTTCAAAGTAGCTAAATTTTTAAGAGGGGATGTGGCCAGTATTTACAAATGAGGGTTAAGGCCCTTATGGAATTTTAAGAGGCAAAACAATAGGGCTTGGTGCTAAATGGTATAAATCTTGGTCTCATCTCTTTTCTTACACAAATTTTAGACATAACCTTCCATGAATTGTTCGAGGATGGGAAAGTGATAATAGTATAGAACCTCAAACCTATCTTCAAGAGTAATGTACCTCACAATAGCATAGAAGGAAATGTCCTAAGGCTCTATAAGTTACTCACATACAAGACCACTATGGAAGTGTTCAAGTGTCTCATCTGGTTGAAAAATATTCCTCAAACTTGCTTTGTTTGCAACCCACACTTGTTTCCTCTAATTCTTTCCTTCCAAGGAAAGACTAGCGACATTCACAATGAATTCCTCATTTACTTCAAATGATACTCCATCAAAAATCATCCAATTGTCTAGGGGGCCTTTCATCATGACCCTTTGTGCATTCCATAAAAGGAATCAAACCCCCTTCACGTAGATAACTCCAAGAAGATTTGTCCTTTCTAATGGCTTTCTCAATTATTTGTGGCTTGATATGAGCCTTGTTACTCTCCTTAGCCTCGTCATATCCAATAACAACCACCAAATCTTCCAAAATTTTGAACATACCCACAACTAAAGAACTAGAAAAACTAGAGGGAATGGGAAGAAAACAAAGGAGATCAACAATTATCCCCTAACAGTAAATCACTATGATATTAAGGGTCTTAATATTGTGGTAGCACTTTGTTTTATCACAAGTGAAAAAGGAATAAACTATATTCCCCACTTGCCACTTCATATTTGTTCCATAGCTATGCAATAAATGATGCTTAAAAGGCATTCAAAAATTGGAAAGCCTTATCTTTTGATATTGTAAAAAATCACTCCATATCTTGACATGGGTTTCATACACACCCTTATCATAATGAAGTAGAATTAAAGTACTTGTTGAAAAGAGACCACATTTTAAAATCGTCATAATATAACCTTTTGCTATGAAAGGTGCCAACTCAACCCCATCACCTACATATCACAAATTTGGAAAGGTCATCATGGTAATAAGTGTTTCTCTTTTTCCACAAGTGATAAAATCAACATGATATATTTGTATTCCCTTTCCCAAACTTGTTGGTTTATGACATTGTGCATGTATGTATCCAAGTTGTTAGCGACTCGGTTACCCTCATAGTACACATGTTGGATAGTGGTGTCAATAAATCTATTCGACAAAACCTGATCATCTCTAATTATCACCATGACATGTCAATTCATTCAAAATAAGAGTTGCAAGTAATTGTTTAAGTACTTGTGTAAGGGTAAAAAAGTTGGGGGACATAAAGTTACCTCATGAGAGTCACGGGTAGAACTAGAAAGTGTAACAACAAAATCTCAATAACATGGGTCCAACTCAGAAACATAAACAAACTTCATTTATAATAGAAGTTAACCATCCAGATAGATCTAAAAAGTAATCTTTTGCTAGTAGAATAACAATGTTTAATGAAAATATTATACGATTTAAAAATATAAAAAATAGAAATAAATTTTATTCAAAACTATATTTTTTTATTCAAGTTTTTTTCAAGAAGTCATATACAATAAAGTCTAAGTTAAAACACTAGATTATTCAAAATACTTTAAATTTAATTCTATATAATGAATACTCCTCAATCTTTTCCTCTTAACTGAAAAAATTTCGAACTTTACTCTCATATTAACTAGCAAAAATTACTTTGCAAATTAAAAAATATTTCAAAGACATTTGTTAATTTTAGGCCCGCGGCTTACAAATGTGAACATTAAAATTTGCCATATACACATATGCAGACTTGTCGTCCTCCACTTAATCGCAGCCATTCGATTCCTTCAGATAAGTCCTGCTGTCCAAGCACAGCCATAGTGATAGGAGGATTGTTTGTCTTCATTAGAAGAGATATGCGTCATTATAGCTACCAGCTCATCTAAATGAAAACGCAAACAAAAAAAGGCAACATTATCCATCTTTGAGTGCTTGTCCTTACCAACGGTCGCCATGTTTACTGGGTGCACAAGATCACATCATGCCTTAATTGCGCATTAATGTGCTTAGCCCACTAGATGCCGAACAGAAAGCCCATCCAATATAAATAAGTAATGATTGTTGGACTTTCCATGGCAGTTCAAAAAAAACAAAAACTTTCTATGGCTATGGCTGCTCCTGCTGCAACGCTTCTCTTGGTGGTTTTTCTTGGCTGGTCCCTGGTGTACGACGTTGAGGGAATATCATGTGAGGAGTATGGGCAGTGTGGTCTCAACGGAATCTGTCTAGCGGTGGGCGGATCCTCCAGTTGCACTTGTCCTCCTGGATTCGACTTCGCTGTGAGGAACAATCCTTCAAAGGGATGCTTTCAAATCCCTTCGCAGCAGACGAAGAAGTGCAGTCCAGCTGTGGGAATGATGGTGAATAAAGGTCACATTGATTGGTCCGGGAATGATTATGAAACCACCACCGGTGTTAGTGAAGCTGCGTGTCAACGGGCATGTTTGGAGGACTGTTTTTGCACGGTGGTCATCCATGCCAATCTGGATGGATTAGGGTATTGTTGGAAGAAGGCTTTGCCTCTCAGAGATGGCCGCGCAAGTAGCACCAGAACAGCTTTTGTCAAAGTGTCCAGACCTACCAATTGCGCCTAGTGGTCATATGGTTTCCTTTGAATCTGATTATAATGTAAGCGGCGCTCAAGGAGGCGTGCTAAGTATGCCAACAGTTGTATAAAGGGAATAATGGCAGTTTGTGTTTATCTAGACAAATGCGATCTTTTAATATTTCCCTTTTGTGGCACTGTGTCGATCTAGACAAATGAGATCCATATTTCCATTTTATGTCACGATCATTGAGTTGTCAAGATGCCCTTGCTTGTTTCTATTTCAGATGTCTATTGTAATGGAACTGCACTATATGCTCTTTAGTATTTGATCGTTAGTAATATGTGGGGAGATGGACAGTCCAATTGGGCAATGTCTATGCGGCATCAACACAACAATTTCCTGTTTTTAATAATTATTTTAAAAATCATTTTAAATTTAAATTTTTAAAAAATTGTCGTCTTGATGTCGGGTTTAGCGGTGAAATCGGATAATTTTCATATCGAAGGTCTTAAGTTCCACTTTCACCTATAAATGTGTGTGGGGGCCTTATTCGTTTAAAAAGAAAAATATTGAAAAGATAGTCATTCATTTACATAGGTCTAATGAATTATATAATACAATAACTATTAAAATTGGAAATAAAACAAATGAAACAGTTGTGCTTTGTTTTGCTTTTATTTTTGGATAGTTAATAGATGGTATTAACTATGTAAATTAAGATTGGTGGTCAAAGTGAAATTGTAGATTAAGTTTTGAGTTGTGTGCAAAATGTTCGCTTTTGTTTTGGACAAGAGTATACATATGCTTTGGTTCTTAAGGTACACATTGATTATGTTTATTCTATATTTTCTTTTTTGCTTATAAGTTCATTTGAACTTTTAACTATGTTCAAAAGTTTTTGATTGAGCTAAATAGAGAATGTTGAATAATATAGAAAAGCATCTTTAAATTATGTTTAAAAGTTTTTTATTGAGTTAAGTAGGGAATTTTAATAGTATAGAAAACTATCTTTAAAGGAATGTTATCAAGATAAAAAGAAAAAAAAAACTATATTGATCAAATATTATACAAAGATAACAGATGCTTAGGTTATATAAACCATAGTATATCTATTTGTTTAGAAAAAAAAATATTAGTTTTTTTTTTTTAGGTGTTTTAGTTTTAGTTTTGGTATTCAATTTAAAAAATTCAATGTAAATTATGAATATTTTTGAAGGCTGGTTTATGAACTATTACAATTATGTTTAGAATGTCTAATTTTCTTTTAGAATAGTTTGCATTTAGAATCTAGCCTTATGGAACAATTATGGTGTAGTCTTATGAAACAATTATATCCACTATTTATTTTCTTCTTCATATGACTATACTTGAGATTTTAACCATGTCTAAAAGTTAATATTGCAGAAACAAACCTTTAATGGATTATTATGGACAAAGGAATAAATTTTGGATTTGAAATAATTTGTTGTTGAAGATGATAAAAAAGGTGTCAAGACAAATCAAAATAGAGTATTTTTGGATAAAATATTATACAAATGTAAAAGATGCTCAAGTGAGAAATCAAAGTATAGTATTTTCTTAGACCAAAAATGATGCAATCTTTGAGTCTCTCTATTTAATTTAATGAATGTGGGGTATGCATTTCCTAGTTGTCTATTATTGAAGAAGTGTTGTCCTAGAAAATAATGTTTTTGATGGATTAAATAGTAGCTAGGAAAAGGGGGCTAATCCCTTCTTCTGTCTTCTTCTGGATGTTAAAAATACTATCATCCATAGAATGTAGAATGAGATGTGGGAAGGAGATCAAATCATGGTTTCTAAAATGGTTTAAAAGGAGAAAGTAGTAATAGTAAAGCACTTGGAAGCAATCCTGGAGCATGATGTATCACATGATAGTGTAGCAAACAACATCTCAGCTCTCTCAAGAAGATCCTCTATGGAAAAGCTACCACAAATGTGTATTGGTTCCTCCTTAAAGAGAAAGAATTTCTACAAACTAACCTTGTCTAAAAATCTAGATTGCTTATGCCAACTCTTTCCTTTGAGAGATAGACCAACCACATGTGCAATGAGTTCCTTCATGATTTCAAAAGAAATCATATTAACAAATACCTTTTTGTTAGCCATAGAGTCCAGAAATTGCATGGACACATGTTTGTCAAACCCTTCAATACATTCAATGAAGGGAAAAAGGCCTCCTTCCCTCAAATAAACCCACACTACTTCACTATTCCTGATGTAATCTTCAATTTTGTCTGACCTAATGTGCTTAGAGTTGGCACCCATGGCTCATTCCTTAGGCTCAATAGAAAAACCCTCAGTATTCACCAACATAACCCTTTTGCAAGTAGGAGCTTGAATAAGGGTGATTTTTGAGAATTTATCAATGTGAATGGCCTCATTGTCATAACTGATCACTGTATTATGATCACAATGCATCGCATTTTCCAAATGCCACCCTATTTTTGCATGTATGAAGGGTACCTTCTCCATCATTCTTAAGGAATGCAAGTTGTACCACTATCCTATTACATGATGCACAAGAAAGTTGCAATTAAGATCATTTAGTGTGTCGGTCCTTTGCAGTTACTTTCCTCTGATAGGATTCCCACAGATCATCTTTTTGCCTTCATCATAAATATTTTGAGTGGGCATGTCATTCATGATTATAATATTAAAACCCTCTATTTCATTAATTTATCATTACACCATTTAACCCATATTAAATCGTGCCCTCCTGGCAAAATGAAGATTGCCACCTGTTATAACCCTTCATACCATGCTGATTTGTTTTCTTTCACTATCCACATGAAGTTGTGTGGATAGTGGGATCTAGTTGACATCATCTCAATTTTTCATCCCATTAAAACTATGTCTTATCTTTGTCAGGTCAACTACCACACTATTTTCTTGATAGACATGGTCCATCATGGCCTCCTGAAGTCTACTCATCAAGGTATGAATTTCTTGGATAATAAATTTAGTCTTCCAATTTATATTTCCATCACCTTTCGCATCTCTAATAATTATCATAGAATCTCCTTCAATAGCTAACCTTTCCATCATTCTTGCTTTTGCTATCCTCATGCCCAATAGAAGGGCCTAAACTTTCACTTCATTATTTGATCCACTTCCACAAATTCTTGCATAGGTGACAACAAGTCATCCTATTTCATCATAAGTAAACCCCGCCAACCACAATCCTTCCCTCAATGGAAGATCCATCAGAGTTTAGCTTTATCCATGTAGAGGGGGGAGTTGCCACACTATGTTGCATTTGACAGTGATTTTGGAATTGTCAAATTTTGCCACCCTCTAGTTAAGGTCCCATGAGTTGGCCCATTTAGTATCATACTGACTTGGGGGGTTCAGTAGAGGTTTCCAATGCTAGGTATCATTACATTCCTTCAAAAGCTTTATCACTAGATCATAACCACTAGTGGGAGGGTTGACTTGTCCAAAAAGATGTAGTTATTCTATTCCTTCCAAATTTTTCAACACACAAAAAGGGGGGTGATCTTCTTGAAGGATCATAAAAATGGGTCATGGGATGGGGCTTTCCAATCCACAAACTAATGCAATTCTTTGTTAAAGCACCATTGACCCTCCAATTTAGAGAGAATCCCACTCCAAATTTCCTTGGCATATGGGTAATGTATGAGTAGGTGGGGGATGGATTCTTCAACATTATTGCCAAGAACACAACAATTTTCCATTTGGAAACCTTTTTTTAAAGATTATCTATGGTGAGGATGATCCTATACAAATTCGTCCACAAGAAAAAGTTAATTTTAGGTAGGATCCATAGATGCCAAACATGCTTCCAATCTTCAATGCATCGCCTCCCTCAATACATCAAGTGTAGGAAGATTTAACCATGAATTCTCCTAAGGGGGCCAAGCTCAAAACTAAGAAGTCTTCCATAGGGGCTTTAGCGATACACATTTTTTCAATGTTTCATGTAATTATTTGAGAAATCTTGTCTCCATAGGATTGTCATGTGCATGTAGTCTCTTCCATTGGTTATCGAGGGTGATGTATAGTTCCTCACCATAACTCCAAATTTAATGAAGCAATACTCCCTAGTAGGATGGAATATGGAGTAGGTAAGGGGCCATTCATCAAACTAATTGTCCTCCTAGAGGTCAATGGTGGCTCCATCCCCTAACACCCATTTTATGCCCTTTTTAGGGATGTTTCTAGTGTGTTTAATATGTTATTCCAAATTATGAACCTTGGGGGAAGACTACTATTATAGAGATGTTGATATATTTAGAATGAATAATAGTGCACTAGTTACTCAAGGTGTTCTCTAGTCTCCATTCCATCTTTAATAATAGGGCTCTATTTAAATTACTGATCCTTCTAAAGTTCAAACCACCTAGGACTTGGACTTGTAAACTTTATCCTAGCTAACCAAACATAGCCTTGTCTTCTCCTCTCTCCTTGATCAAAGAAAATTCCTTTGAATTTTCTCAATAATGTCCTAAAACATAATGTTATTCCAATGCTCTATATTGAGTAATTGACATGCAATAGTGATGGGGAGTGCTTCCTCTCTAGAGCTCTCTTACTCTTCCTAAGATCTATTATTTGGTCTTACTTGGATATACCTCACTACCCTACTTAGGGACCACTTCTAGGATCCCCATCTCCTTATAGAACTCTCCAACAACATCAAACACTCACCTATGCTTCAAAAACCAACAATGCACTCATGGGCTCAATTTAGCCACTTTTCTTCCCAAACTACTCTTGGAGCTAGGAATAGGTGTCCTTACTATCTCTTTCTTGTCTTAACTCCATTTTGATCCATTTGGATGGATTCTTCTTTGAGATTTCCATCAAGTTCTACGTTTCCAAGGTTTTAGGCCTCCCAAGTTCAATAGTTTGGAATAACTCTCAATTCCTTCAAATAGAACCCCAATCTGTTTAGGGGTTATTATTAAGATCTTCTTAGGCTTCAAGATTTTCTAGGTTTTATACCTCCAAGGTTTTCATAAATATGACTATCACCAAACCCTATTTTAAAGGTTTTCAAGAGCACATGACACTATTTGGTTTCTCTGATCTCAAAAAGTGCTTAAATGATCTTCACTACACTCATCCTTGCATACACATGTCTAGCACACATGCCCCTTCACTTCTAGAAATTTGATTTGCACACTTCAGTCCATCAAGAAAGTCCCCTTACTTCTATTTTGTACAAGAACCCAACTAGAATGTCTCTACACTAGCATAGGGCTTGATGGAAAAAATAGCTCTCCTAAAAACAATGATTCCATAGACCATATTACAATGTATACAAGGTACCCTAGTTGATTCCAAGAGGCCATGTAAGTTCAACCATGGTGTTGAATTTTCAGAGGGACGGTGTAAATGTAATAAAACTACCATGATATTTGGTATGTATTTTCCACATAGCAATGTCCTTGTATTTGTATAAGGAATAAACCAAGAGAATAGACATGTCCCAAAGGGACATGTCTATCTATTAAACAATATGATAATGAAATTAATAAATAGTTTTATATATATATATATATATATATATATATATATATATATATATATATATATATATATATATATATATATCTTTTGACGTTACAAGCTTATCCTACCAAAGCTATCAAAGCAACAACACTCCCTCTTAGCTAGGGAGGATAAACACATGACATGTATTATACCATTGGTAATATCAGCTATAGAAAACAATATCTTTGATTAGATGATATCCAACATTTTGATATCACAATTGATATTACGATTATTCACCTCCCAGAATATCAATGATATTCACCAAGTACTCAAAACTTTTTGATACCACATTTGATATCAAAAGTATTGGCCTCCTAGAATATCGACATATGGTATTTACCAAGTTCTCTTAGTAAGGTGTGATATCACATTTGACATCACGAGTATTGGTCTCCTAGAATATCATATGCATTTCACCAAATACTCTAAGTAATGGCCTCCTAGAATGTTGAGATGCAAAACATTCACCATTTACTCAATTTTTTTGATCTCATAATACAAATTATTGTAAGGTCGTCACCTTACAACTTCTCCAAAAACAAGTGACATCATTTGGAAGTCATCACTTCTTCATGATGTACACAAGGGGTAGGCCCATTAAAATCACATAGACACAAAGTATATTCATGAATCATAGTCCTCTTGATTGCTATAACTTATTGATAATGTAGACTCCATCACAACATAGCGTACTCCCTCTAAATCGATATGATTGAGATCACAAAAGATTGATTGATTCATATCCTAAATTTTCTCCCTCTCTTTCAAGATTTCTTAAATGTTAGTCTCCCTCTTCTTTTTACAAGAACATTCTTAGAGGGAAAGATCAAGGTAAAGAGCTCTTATAGTATGCATAAAAATAAAAATAAGAGTACAACTACTATAATACTCAAGGATAATGATAGTTTTAGAAATAATCATAAATTCTTAATAATAATAGTGTGGTATTATTCCTTTAGAATAAAATAATTACTTCACTCAAAAGTATACTCATATTCATTATTCAAAGCAAGAATACTAGAGAATCATTATAATACTTTTTTAATACATAGTGATCCTTTATACTAATATCTTAAATGAACACAATTAAAATAACTTACTCATACATTATAGGATTTGCAAATGTATGATCCATGTTTGGTATCTTATAAATATATGTTTCAATTGATCTTTGTTCCTGATAACACAATTTGATCTAGGAATGTAATTATGGTTGTCCCCACCACAAACTTTGATGGTGTTAACATTGGTACTCCTTTTAGAAGGATATTTATGTTTATGTGTGTGGGTTTCACAATATAAATACAGGTATAACTATATTTCTATCTTATGTATTCCCTAATACCTGAGAGATTATATATTCACTTTCCTCTAAACATCTAAAATCCATCATAATATGTTGATGTAAGTTCACCGACTTTGGAAACCTCTATTATCAAAATATTGTGTGTCAGTAAATATTTTCTTATTGTAATCCAATTAATTGATGTATTTATCATACTAGAATTCCATGTTTGATGGTGTTTACAGTCTCCAACATTTTGAAGAGCATAACAATTTGTAATTTATGCACTGAGGAAAATACAATTTGTCTTTAAATGTACCACATTTCCAAATCTGATGTGACATTGGCATTCATTTCTTCTCCAACAAATTATGTATGGTTCTAATAGTTTTTCCTTTTGATGCTCAACTTTTCAAATGACAATTTCAAGGAAACAGTTTTAGGAGTCCACAATATCATATGCCAAGTCAACACGTATAACCAGGGACCACCTTTTCCTATTTGAATGCACATATGTTCAGATTATAATGTAACTACTATTAATTACAATGGGTCTACTCTCAATTACAATGCCCAGACACCATCTTGATGAAATGAAGAACCATGTTGAAATAATTTCTTGTGAAATTTTACAGTCCTCCACTGACTTTGGTTACTATTATTCTTCAATCATTGGATGAAATTGATTACAAATACTATGAGCTCTGAATACATGGATATGGAGGAATAGAAAAATTATTTTTCAAAAGAACTATTATGTGGAATAAAATCTATTTATGGGTTAGAGTGAATGGCTCCCAGAAACTATTCACTACTCTTCAAACAATTGCTTCCAAGTATCATGACTGAAATCGATTCATAAAAAATCTAAAGTAGTCTATGTTCTTGCAACTCAAAATATATCTACCATCTTTGGCACTCATTTATGAAAGTAAATGTTATTATAATTTCAAACATAGAACCAAGGACTTATTCTTTGAAAATGTTCTCCAACTCCTTATAAAAATCCATTGAATGTTACTAAAATGAACATGAGCACTCCATTGAACATGAGTTCTCCAATAAAGAAAATATCTTATTTTTCTCATTATTGAACCTCACACACTAGTAAGGAATCTTCTCTAATACCATGTTAAAATTTTAGAGGGACATTGCAAATGTAATAACACTTCCATGATATTTGGTATGTGTTTTCCAAATAGAAGTGTTCTTGTATTTGTATGAGGAATAAACCAAGAGAATAGAGATGTCCCTTCAAGAAGTGTCTATTCAACCATATATATATATATATATATATATATATCATTGTCATTGTGATTATATTAATTTCTTTTGACCTCATAGGTTTTGTTGGAATTATTTAGAATAACTAAGAGAGGGGGTTGAATCAGTTATCCAAGGTCCAGATGTATAAATAAAAATTTGTACATCTTAGTGAACCCATAAAACATTTATCATCATGCATGCATCCATAAGATTGTGCAATCACTTAAAACTTGTAGGTTACTATCAAATCAATTTGTAGAAATGTAAACATGAAACATAACACATTCAACAATGCACTTGACACAATGATTTATGTGGAAACCCAATTTGGGAAAAATCTCCAGTAAAATGCTAGTCTTTTTCACTCTTCTGAAGAGATGCCCAATAAAAGGCCAACCTTGTTAAAGGTTACAATACACACTATTTTAAATGTGACCCTATTAAAGGATTTCAATCTCCCCATTAGGAGTAAGCCTTGTTAGAGGTCTTTAGACAATTCACATGGAATGTCACTTGCTTCTGATGCTCGACACATACTGCATTACTTGACATCCTCTATAAAACCACTCAGCATGAACTAAAGTTTACTAGAGCTTAGCATCAACTAAACTTTACTTGACATCCACCTATTTTTCTCATCATACAGTAAAATAGACTTTACTCAACTCCAACTATTTTTCTACTCAGCTTGCACTAACTTTTCTCGACACCTACTATCCATTCGATCAAGTTTTTGATAGACAAACTTTGTTCAACTTGTTCTTCAGGACCTGCTTAGTGTAACCAACCTTTGCAACCTTAAGTAGATTATCAATGCACTATGATATCATTGTCTTAACTAATTCTTGTACTTCTTTTTATATCATAACTCAACCTTTTCTATAGGTGGAAAACATCTTCATCAATCAAATAGGTGATAGTACTTAAATCATATAAGCAATTGATTTATCAACAAAAAGTAGGTTTGACATTAGTGACAAAATAATGATTTGAAACACATTTATCATACTTGTAACAATCTATTTTCAAGAATATCCTTCTTAACAATCTCCCTCTTTGGCATTGATGAAAAACCAAATTGATCAACCAAACTGACTTGGTTAAAATAGTATGACAAACAAAATACCAAAAAGAGAATAATTCCTTGTATTTAAATCTTTCCCTCTATTAGTAACTTTCATCTTTTGAATAGGTTATGAAATTTTGTTCTATTCTGATCAATAAACAATCAACAATCAATTCATCCTTATGAATCCCTCTAAATTAATTCTTATTTCTCCATTCTACAGTATCTCCCTCTTACTAGTTAGATAGATGTTATCAGTAGATACACTTTCTTTCTCAGTAGTCATCATTTCTCTCCCATACTATGTGTTAGGATTCCTCCCTCTTTGTTCAATCTCTTGTATTTCTCCCTTTAGGATTAGTTTAATCTATGTATTTCTCCCTCTTTGACAAAAATGCCAAAGAGTTGTCATCTTAATATGCAAATATGAGCTTCTTCAGTTTCTCTTTAGTCACCTTTCTTGTGACTGATTTGTAGTTTTAACACTATGATTACTTTAGGAAGCTCCTAAAGTAAGATCCATTGCATAAATGTGTAACAAATGTCAATCAGCTTGTTTGATGCAAGGCACTTTTTTTTTTTTTTTTCTTAGATAGCCTTTGATAGGGGTATCACCCTTAGTTTACCTCTTAGATACTCATGAGCATCCTTAGGTAATGCTTTTGTGAAGATATCAGCAATTTTCTCTTATGTTTTAACATATTCCATCTCCACCTCTTTATCTTGAACTAATTCTCTCAAGTAATGATACTTGATTACAATGTGCTTAGTCTTTGTGTGCATCAAATGATTCTTTGATATATTTATAGCAGTTGTATTATCACAATAAAGTAGCATTTATTCAATAACCTCTTCCTTCATACCTTTGAGTAGTTGTTTGATCTATACAATGTTTGTACAATTTACAGCAACACGGTAAGAGCGGCAACTCATGTCACCCTTTTGTAAAGGAAAAGGCTAACAAAAGTATAACTATTTGGCTTCAATGACATAAAATTGGTATTATTATTTTGAATTTGAAAATGAAGTAAACTAATGAAATGTGTAGAAATGGATGAAGTTTATGATTATAATTTTTTATAATTATTTGGAATAAGAATTGATATATGTTCCTAATTTTTATAGATAATCATTTAGCTGCTAAAAAATGCTAAAAAATTAGGGGTTTCATTCCCACCACAAAACTATATGGACATAAACTTATTTTCCTTTGATGTTAGACCATGTTATAGAAAACATATATAGCTAGAACAATAAAAAAAAAATCAGCTTTAGACATATATTTTCTCTTTTATAATGATTCAAATTTCAACTCACCTAAAATTGATAGTTTTCATCTCCCACCACATTTTTCAAAAAAAATATATTCTAACCTGGAGAAAATTTATACATTATAGAAGATGACTCTCTCCTCTAGAACTTCATATAAGTTTAAATATTTTTTGATATGATTTAATATTTTTTTCTTTCTCAAAATTGACATTTTTTGAGTGTTAAAATATGTTTTGTTGATATATAATTGGAAAAATCATTTTAGTTAGAATATTGTTGTAAGAAGAGTTTTCAATCATTGTTCTGTCACTGATGTCAAACATGCTATATATGTTGGTAAGACAATTGCTTATATGTTTCAAGAACTATCACTTAGTTGATTGATGAAGATTATTTGATCAACAAGATGCAACAAAAGTACTTAAAGAAAAAGTTGAGATATGATTATGTATTGAAGTGCAAGAATCAGTTAAGACAGTGATAACATAATGTATTGATGATCTACTTGGGGCTACAAAATATTTGGCTAAACTTAGAAAGTTTAGATGAAAAAGGTTGGAAAAAGTTCATTTGCTAAGCTTGATCAAGTTGATAGAAGGTTCCAAGTAAAGATAGTGCAAGCCAAGAAAAAAGTTAGTTGGAGCTGAGTGAAAGCATTTTCTAGTGGATGTCGAGCAAACTAACAGGTGCCAAGAGAGTTAGTAGATGTCAAGTAATTTTAAGTATGTGTTGAGCACCAATAAAATCTAGTTGATACTGAGTGATTTTACAATAGATGTTGAGTAACACAATATGTGACGAGCATTAGTAAATTGATAATGCCGAGCTGTTGCATTATGAAAAAGATTGAAGATTTGCCAAATAAAAGCCAACAAGTTTGTTTTCTTGGAACTTGTGAATCAAGAGAAAGATAAGATTGATGAGCTGGAGGCACAGAATCTTATGTAAACCTTTTTGGAGGTGAATTCAAATGGATTCTAGGAGAAGTTTCTAGAGAAAACAAGATATGGGGTAGATACATTGTATCCTACCTAATCCATCGAAAACCCTAATTGTTGAGATGGATAATGAGTGGGAAAAAGAGTTCTAATTCCCTACATCTAGGGATGCCTAGTCATGAAGCAAAGGTTGAAAGAGGTTAGAAAGTTATTTGGATGCAAAAATTTGACAAGGAGAAGGAAGAAGGGTTTGCTTCATCAAGCGATCTAAGTAAAGAATTCTGACATGGCAAACTAAGCAAGAAGACTTAATGAAGATGAATGCTTGAAGGGTGAACAAGCTATCAGAATTAAAAAGATTGGAAGCCAAGTAGAACTGAGGACTGAATAGTGATATGTAATTTGCAAGTATGGTTGTAAGTTGTATTAGGTCAAACTCTATTGTTACTCTCTAACAATTGTATCAGATTAGGTAAATCCTTTGGTGAAAGGGTGACTTAATAGTCATTAAAAAATCTTTTAATAAGGTGGCATTCCAAGTGAATGGTCTAAAGCCCTCTAACAAGGCTCACTTTTAATAGGGTGATTGAAATCCCTTAACTGGGTCATATTTAATAGTGTGTGTTGTAACCTTTAACAGGGTTGGCCTTTAACAAGGCATCACTTTAGAAGAGTGAGAAAAGACTAGCATGTTACTGGTAGTTTTTCCAAAATTGTATTTCCATGTTAAATCATTATGTCATGTGTACTAATGAATGGATTATGTTTTATGCTTTACATTTCTGCAAGATAGTTTAATAGTAACATATCAGTTTTGGTTAACTCACAATGATTACATGCATGGTTAAGAAAGTTTTGCAAGTTCACTTAATTATAAAAGTTTTATTTGGACATTTGAACCTTGAATAACTGATTCACCCCCCCACCCCTGCCCTCTCAGTTATTCTAAAGAATTCCAACACATTCTTATAGAATTTTTTAATTACAATATACTGATCTTTTTAAAACACTATAAACTCTACATGAAAATATTTTTGACTCTAAGCTCTATAAAATAGTGTTTATATGTTATTAAAAAACTATAGTAAAAAATAGTAAGAGTTATTGAAACACCACTTTTCTGAAATAATTTTATTTCTTTAGTAATTTGATATAAACTAGTATAAAACATGCATTTAATAGACATTTCCAATTGAAAAAGTGTAAGACCATTTATAATATAGCTAGAATGAATTTATCTAGATCATATGTTTGAGCAACATTGATTTTTAGATAGAAATACTCAAATTCAGTCATTCTGATATGTTGGCCTAAAAGGTGATACAACTTTGTACTTTTAGCCAAGTTCAACAACATGTTTAGCTTTAGTAGTAGATTTTAAATTGTAGTTTTGTTTCTTGCTAGTCCATCTAACTAGCCTCTTGCTTAAGAAAAATGTTCCTCCATTGGTGCTTTTTCTATCATCAATATTTCCAACCCAATTAGCATCAGTATAGGCTCTTACTTCAAATTCCTCATTTTTCTTGTAGTATAAACCATATACCTTTGTTCCTTTTAGATATCTCATTATTTTCTCTACATCCAAAAAAATGATTCTCTCTAGGATTAGCAGAGAATCTTGGAACTATCCCTATAGATAATACCATATTAGGTATACTATGTACTACATATTGTAATTTTCCAATCATAGACTCAAGTATAATGCTTGATTCACCTCAGCTAAATCATCATTCTTTTACAATTTATGTCTTGTCACCATAGGTGTACTTACTAGCTTGGAATTCTCCAATTCAAAAGTTTTTAGTATCTCCTTGACATAGTTTGACTGAGTGATGTATATACCACATTTCATTTGATGTACTTGCAAACCTGCAAAGAACTTGATCTCTCCAAACATAGACATCTCAAATTCTTGCTTAATTTCATTTGCAAAAGCCTTACATAAAGCATCTTAACCTCCAAATATGATATCGTCAACAAAAATTTTAGATAACAAAATACCTTTTCCTTTCTCTATCTTTATGTATAGATTGTTGTTATCATCAGTTCTTTCAAATCCAATCTTCACAAGATAATTATGAAGTCTCTCATACCATGCTCTTGGTGCTTGTTTCAAACCATATAAAACTTTGTGTAGTCTACATACCATGTTGTTACTGCTAACATTAGTTGGAATTACAATAGGAAAGGCAAATTTCTTCACGGGGAGGGTGGGAATCAGTAGTTCAAACTTTTAACCCATAAAAATATTCACAACAAATCAATCTCATATATTTAATAAGTAAGCTAAAATACCATGTAAGGCATGTACATCTAAAGCATGTAAACAAGTAATAATTCACACATATATGACACTAGATATGATTACCCAAAAACTCTCCAATGAGAAGGTAAAACTAGGGTGGGGATGACATCTACAAATCTTCACTACTGCATTAATAATGTGTATCCAATGAAGGTTACAATGTTTGATCATGAAACATGATCTACCTTGTGAGAGGTGTGCCTTGTTAAAGGATTACAAAGATTGTTAGGTCTTACCCTGTTAAAGGATTTCAACACCCTTTTAAAAGTGTGCTTTGTTAAAGGACTTCAACTCACAATTAACACTAGTAATTTTGGACTCAATTTTTGATGAATATTTGTCAAAATTTTGGCCTAGGTTGGTCAAAATTTTGACCAAGCAATTCATGGTAATATTTCTCATTGAGATTTCAACCAACCTACCAGTTGGTCAAAATTTCCACCAATATTTGGTTGAATTATTTTAGAATTGGTGGAAATTCCAACCAATTCTTGGTAGAAAACTATCAAGAATTGGTCAAAATTTCCACTAATGTTTGGTCAATTTTTTTTTATAATTGGTGGAAATTTCGACCAAGTCTTGGTAGAAAACTATCAAGAATTGGTTGAAATTTCCAGCAATGTTTGGTTGAATTTTTTTATAATTGGTGGAAATTTTGACCAAGTCTTGGTAGAACACAATCAAGAATTAGTGAAAATTTCCACCAATGTTTGGTAGAAACTATTTTTAAATTGGTAGAAATTTTGACCAAGTCTTGGTAGAAAACTATCAAGAATTGGTCGAAATTTACACCAATGTTTGGTCAAAAAATTTCTATAACTAGTGGAAATTTTGCCCAAGCCTTGGTAAAAAACTATCAAGAATTGGTCGAAATTTCCACCAATGTTTGGTCAATTTTTTAATTTTTTAATGCTTTATCAAGTAATTTTTTCTTATCCAAGACATTTAATTTTCAACCTTCTAAATCTCTACAAAGATAAAGTTGGAGGAGGAGAATTTTTCTTTTGAAAGGTGTCCTCTGATTATAAAGTGCCCATTCCATTATCTATTCAACAAACAAGGCATATCTAGTTCAAAAGATAATGGAATTGATGCTTTACAATTAGAGGACACCTTTGAGAAGAAAAATTCTCCTGCTCCAAATTTATCTTTGCAAAGATTTAAAAGGTTTCAAATTAAATGGCTTGGATAAGAAACAATTGCTTGATACAGCATGGAAAAAATGGACATTTATGCATATGGCACCATCAATTATGTGAGCGATGCAGATGAAACCAAATTTTTTGGGATCAAAACCACCAATTAATATAAGGTTTCTAATCTCCACGAGGTTAACATTGTGGTTGTAAGGGTTGTGGAGAGGGCACTTCTTCATTGTCCACTTCATCATTGATTAACTTGCACCATAGACTAACGGTCTTCATCTTTGTTGTGGGCTCCTATCCCCTATGTGAGTGTTGATGTAGAAGTTGAAGCAAAAAAAAAAAGTGACAATGTGTTGAATAAGGTTTATAATCTTGACTTGGTCAACATTATTGATTTAAGGGCTATGGATTGGGCATGTTAGATACCCAACAAATGCCTTACATTGAGATATTTCTAAAATTGTTATCACTATGTCATCATTGGATTAACTACCTTTGGGAAGTGCTCATTTTGGATAATAATAGGATGATTTTTATAAAATTATTATATTGTTCCACATGAGGTAGCAAGAAATGGTGATTGAGTTGAAATAGATCTATACAAATGTGCTTTAACATAATGTACTAGCCAAGATTTCTATAAGAAAAACACACCTATCAATAAACAAATAACCATGCACTAGAAATGTCATGCTGTAATAGATGGTGTAACTAATTAATGTGTTCATTTCTTAACTTTCTCCTTGTACATCATATATTAATTTCTATTTTAAATATCATTTCTGACACCATAATTTCATATAGGTAATAGAATGCAAAGCAAGAGCATTAACCACAACATTTCAATTGTCTTAGTGTAGAACTGGCCAAAGTCAAGTGACTAGAACTTGAGAAAGATTCAACTAGTCAAGATGTAACCAACTTATCCCTTAAAAAAATTTCTTATGAAAAAAAATCTTCAAATTATCACAAAAGAAAAGGGATTCCCATGAAAAGTCCACAACGTGAATAACTAATACCAAACAATCCAGTGTCTAAGGAAAAGTAAAATACAAAAAATAGAAAAAAGTCTACAGTCCAAAGCTTTAATATATTCACACTTTACAAGGCATTGCAAGTGACTTCAAGAGAACTAAAGGGCCTAGTCCAATAAGATTAATGACATGAAAACTGCCAAAGCTTAAACATACAGAGACCAAATTCAAAAATCCATAGGTTTCCATTGGTCACCTTATTTTATGACCCTAACTACAAAGTTGTCATGCTGCCAATCCTTCACTTTGCAAGGATCGGAAAATTTTCTCATGATGCACCCTTCTATCTTTGGATCATTATACTATGTAGTTTAGAGCTTATTCTCCAAATGACACTTAATTGCCAAAAAACCATTATGTAGTCTGAGTTGGAAACTTTGAACACTTGACTATAACTAGGATATTCACCTTATGTAGTGTGGAGTTTATTCTCTGAGCTACATTTTCTTTATTTATTTTAGGGCAAACAAATTTCTCTGCACTATTCTATGCGATGTAATGTAGTTCAAGTTCTGCAACTTGAAGACACTTTTCTATCTATTTTATAGTAGATTGGCTTTTTAAAACCCAAACTTCACTCTAATTTCCTTGATGTAGTTCAAAGATATTTCTTGAAACTATAGATTTTGATTTACCATGTAGAGTTGGAGAATTTCTCTTCCTTTGGGCTATAAAATGAAGTTCATGTAAATTGAGGAATTTTATCCAACGTGCACTATATCAACACTGTATGCTGAAATGAAATTTTTTTCCACAATTACATAAAATATACAGAAGTTTTCTAACACTAGAAATTTATCAAATTCAAAATTGCAGCTTTATTCTAGATGTCAAATCCTCCTTGAAGAAAGTAGACTATGGAGTAGAAGTACCAAAATGTGTTCCTAGTGAACTCTATGACATCCAATATTGTTAACCTTAGATGCATGAAAATTGGTCATGTAGTCCTTACAATTCTTGAAAAGGGTCAACTAGCAACTAATACCTTTCAACATACAACCAATTTTGGATATCAATATCCATCTAGTCTTTAGAAAAACTGCCCACTTTGATGTAGAGAGAAAGAGCATTAAAAATGTAGATTAAAATGATTGTAATGGGTATGTGCAGGATCATGGTCAACCAAACTATGCTCTTAAGTGGCAATAAAAAATTAGAAAATCAAGGTTATGTCAACTTGATGTGCAATTTTCTACTTGTTATTAACTTTGTATCAAAAAGTTTAGAGAAAAGAATCTATAGAAAACTAAATCTAGTTTCTAAACCACTAGGACTTATCTCAAAAAAATAAAAAATTGATTGGTTAAATTTTTTAATTTTAATGCAATATTACAAAAAATTCAAAATAGAAATAAGAAGTAGACGTATGTCTGACCACCTTAATCAAAATCAAATGATAATATTTTTAAATAATATTCAATGTATAAGTAGTAGACTCATGCCTAGATGTGACACATATTTTTGGGTATTTTTATTCTAAATAAATAATAAATAATTAATTTTTGACTTTAGTATTTTTTGAATAAAAAAATCTCACGTCTGACAACCTTAACTAATTCAAAACTCAAATTTTTATTTTTTTCCCTTATAGTAGAAGAAACATAGAATGTGATGCATCTTTTGGATTTAAAAAATGTTGTACCATTTGAAAGTTATAGTTGTTTTCCAAGTAGTGTGTCAGCCAACACTTTATATGTAACTCCCTTAGAAAATAAGTAATAATTACTTACTAAACTCATAATTTGACAAACCTTACATTTATGGAAAGATAAGAACATTCTTAAGAAACCATTTTCATTTCATCAATTTTTGGTTTAAAAAAAAGTTGTCAGCTATATGTTTGAAGTAAAAATCACATAAAAATAGGCCAAAAGCACATTTTTAGGATGTTTTTAAAGTTGACCATTTAGGTTTGGTATCAAAAGATATAGTAGACCTTATAAATATATTAATTGTTTTCATTTAGTATCAAGGTGGGTGGGAAAAAAGTTAGAATAGCTTTTGAAATGCTTTGAGATATTTTAGAACTGCAGATTTTTTAGATTGCCACTTTTTTGCACACCATGATCCTACACATACCCTAATGCTAAATGAAGATTTCATTTGTAATATTTTTAGATGCCCAAACATAAATGATTATGATGTTATCATCATATAGTTAGCATAAGATTATAATGCAAGCACTCTAAGAAATGTAGGAAGAATATAAACATGAACTGGCTCAAGACATCCAAGCCTGCATTGCAAGGTGGCCAAAGACTCCCCCATATTGAATTGCAAAAAGAGGTCAATGATTTGATAACCTTTCTTAGTAAGGTTAAAGGTCTTTCTAAATGTTAAATTTTTCACTAATGAATGTATCAATACATTCACATTGTTAGAATGGAAATCATATTTTTTTTTGGGTATAGTAGATTAGTGATGCAATTCGTGATTATCTTTCAAAGGTGTCAAATAGCTTGAAGTTCTACATGACCTCCTACCTAGTGTATAATGTTGCATCAATGAGACATTTTGTAGGTGTGAATTTATAGAGTGAGACAAGTAAGTCTTGGTGTATGAGTATTATTCCTAAACTCTATAAAAGTATGAAACACTTGAGGACAGCTAATGAAGCTTCTTAACTAGTTTGGTTGCACTATCATCATGTTTAATTTATTCAAGTAGGGTGCCCAAATTTGTGAAGGATTTTTATTTTGAGCTTGCTTCTCATGGTGGATGACATTGTATTAGCTATTGTTTAGTGCATGTGTTCAGTTAAATGTTTCTCTATCTAGTGTTGATATTCCATTAGTTGTTGCAAATGGTTGGAATGGTTTGAAGCTATAAGAAGGCTCCTAGGACCCATTTCTCTCACTCAATCTTAGTTTTTTCCTTAAAGAAACTTTTGATGGCTAGTACCTAGCAACTCTAGAAAAATTAGTGTTGGGAGTGAAGAGAGTGTAGGGTATTTGGTTAAAGGAGTAAGCATACAACTAGAGCAGATTTCTTGGCTTAGTTGAGTTTCAATATATCAAACAAAGCCTTACAGAAAGTGGATTTGTTGATGCCAAAAGAATTGTGTTGATGTCTCATGTGGTCACCATAAATGTGGTGAACAAGTTTAGTATGCATAAAGTGTGATTATATTGCTAGGAGAAAATGAAAGCAATCCTAAAAAAGAAATATGTGTGACCTAGCTTCTCTGAAAAAGAATCTTTTTAACCACTGACCAAAAAACAAGCATAAACAATCCACAAAGAAACATTGGAAATAATATTCCTAGAAATAAGTCATTGGTTTTCCTACAAACCTATTGCCATTGGTAGGATTTTGTTAAACTGATTGTAAGCAGTCGCAGTAAATTAAAAAAGAAATCTAAAGAAATTGTCATTCAAAATTTAATTTTTTACTTACCAACTTTTCATCAACTGTCTAAACTTTAACCTATTGACTATTAGGAATAAGGTGTCTCAACCTTGTATAATTCCTATTCTTATTATTTGTTTTCTAAAATGTATTTCTTGCAAATAATGTTGATGTGTCGACATCTTGAATTGTGTATAAGGAGATCATGACTAAAACGATTATGATAGATTCCTATGACACGTAAGAGCTATGTTAGGAAGATTCAATGATAGGTGAAGACATGTGGCAACTAAGATATTTGAGGAGCCCTAAAGTGAAGTGCATATTATAAGAATTTTTATGGTTGTGAAGAGATGCGATGCGACAAAGGTGTATTGTTGGTACTGCGAGTAGCTACTGGAGTCTTTTGTTGTTGATGTTGAACTTGCATTGCAAGTGTATTGTAACCTTGTGTTGAAGATAATACATTGTGCAGGTTCTAAAGGCGTGGGGTTTTTTTACCGAAAGGTTTTTTCCCACCGAAAAATCCTTGTGTTATGTGTTCCTTTCTCTGTCTATTTTCTGTATGCATGGTTGGCTGCAATATTGTTGTTTACATGATATTGAATCTGTAAGTGTAGAAGATTTTAATAGGATTTGCATCATACTTTCCTTATAAGATTAGTGTAGGAAGCTGTTTTCGCACCTGAGTTTCCTTAAATTGACCTCTAATCTTTGCAACTTCTCCATCAATCCAAGCCACTTCAAAATCTTGCACCCATACTTGAGTACCTACAAGAATGTTTATAGGAGCCACCTATATTCAACCAAAAAGAGCAAGATTGTTATGACCACATCATAAAGCCCATGTGAAAATTATTAAAAGCTACTCTTCAATGGCATGAGTAAGCATTGATTGTTAGCATTTATGCCATAGAATGATGTTAATCAATAGAACTGAGGATTCTCATAATGTAAGATGGCATTACTAGTGAGAGGAAACAAGGGTTTCTTGGTCTACATTTATGCCTTAAAATTATGCTATTTGATAGAACTAGGCATGCCCATAATTCAAGATGGCATTGCAAGCAAGACAATATATTATTTGTAATATTTTCTATTATCTACATAACATTACATGAATTTGGTCACACAATTTTCTACATTGAGTTGATAAGAGATATTGCTACAAAGCCTTAAAGATATTTGATACCAAAAATATAAACTTAGTCAAATGAACATTATTATGAAGGTACAGTTATCACTTCTTAGAGTTAAAAAATTTTCCTTTCCCAAGTACGCAAACAACATACATATTTTCCAAGAGAAGCTCCTCTTTTGGCTAATGATGAAGGTTGTGCTATTGCAATAATTGGCAAATGATGCATCATTGAATGTGGTGGCATTGGTAGAGATGGCAACACATGATTTGGTTTTGTTTCTTTCATGATGTTGAAATAGGTTGACTAGGGGATGGATCATGGATCTACAATAGCATAAGACACTATGAAAAGTACATAAGTGGACAATTAGAAATAAGAGGGGGAATCAAATCTATTGTACAGAAAACTCAATTTGACAAATGGCCCAACACCACCTCACTTATAATAGTGTTCTAACAAGCTAGGTAGGTTTGGTTAGATTTTAAAAAATCATCCTATCTATAATGCTAACTAATGATTAATGAAATAACTCAATGATACAAGATGGTAAAGATATTTAGGGTATAGAAATGGAAAGAGAAAACAACTAAGACCAACTAGTAGGCTAAGTGAGCTCTTTATCCAAGACACCTACATGACTCAAAGGACCATAATGTAGATTTAGGGTGCCAATTCAACACATGTCCTTGTATGGACAGGCTATAGATGGTCATACAAGAAGGTACAATAAGGTCATCTAAGATGGTCATAACAACCGTTCAAATATATTTAGTTAAATAAGATGATGCTTGCAGGCCAAATGTGCAGGGTCATTTAGAAATTAGATAGTACAAGGATATGAATCAGGTATTGGGAATTAGATTACCATGGAAGGTCTATCATGACAAAGATAATTTGTGAAGCCAAGTCATATAGACTAACTATTTGATGAACACTGTCAAAAAAATTTTCACTTGTAAGCTTCCTAGAGGTTCAAGTATTTGGAATTTTTTGTGAAATTGTTGTAATTTCTTGAGTCCCGATATGAACTAGAGATGGGGTAGAGGTGACAAGACTAAATTTTGGAGGACCAATGGATGAAAGATAGGGATTTCAATGAGCACCAATTATTTATCCCCATGGTGACACATTTTGAGGAAGTTGAGGGGACTCAGGTTGAGGACTCTATTATAAGGCTCCCTCTAAATAGGTATTGGAAAAGGATGAAAGTAGCTACTGCTGATTTACAATTTGCATGTGATGAGATTAAGGAGAAATTGGCCAAGTGGCCTCTAGTGGGGGAGGTGAATGAGGATAGTGGTATGGAGATGATCAAGGACACTTCATCAAATATTTCTCTAATGTTGGCTCCAAAGGAAATCCAATGATCTCAAAAAAGTTCTACAAAACCAATATAAATGTTTTTTTATGGATGGCTTGGAAAAGAAGAGCTCTAAATTGGGATAGACTTTAAGTATTGGGCAAGATAGGACCTTCTAGATGTGTTGTGTAAATTTCAAGAAGAAAACAATGATCACCTTTTCCTTCATTGCAAGGTCACATGGGAGATCTAGAGCCATTTTTGGTCTAAATGGGGATTCAAGTGGGGTGATTCAAAAAAATGTGGCCAAACTTTTGGAGTTGTGGGGTGCCAATTCTGCTAGTTTGGGCCTGAAAATGATATAGAATGTGGTTGTAGCAATCATTGTGGGGAATCTTTGGCTTGAAAGGAACTCGATTAAGGAAAAGAGGTGAATTTTGATAGGATGTGGGATAGGGTGGTTAACACCATTAAAGAATTTGGAGAGATTCACAAGAAAGATGATTAGAATGTAGAGGAAGGAGAATTGGGTTGGGAAGAATCGTGGACCAATTTTAGGGGCTTCATGATTGCTCCCTCTTTGACCAAAGGTAGAAATAAGACATATAAGTAGGAAAAGCTAGAGCATAGGTGGGTGAAACTGAAATTCAATGGAGCTGCTAAAGGGAATCCTAGAAAAGTTGCAGGTGGCAGAGTTTTAAAGATGCATGGGGGAAGCCACTAGGTCTATATGCTTAGGACTTTAGAATTGACAATAACAACTTGGCTGAGACTAGGGCCCTACTGTGAGGATTCATGATACTAGAGAAAATAGTTGCAGAAAGCTCTAGATTAATGGGAATTCTAAATTAGTAATTGGGGCCTTAAAAGGGGTTGCAATTAAAAAATGGAGATTTTAAATGATCTGAGATGGTCATATGAGAAGGTACATAATCATTCATAAAATTACCCTCTCATTCAATGATCTCACTCAGACTAATACATGGCACCAAAAATGCACAATTTCCCTTTTAATCCTCTACCTTAGGGTATTAAAATGTAATCTCCATGATCTCCTCTACATTGATAATGTTATAACATCCTATAATATACCATTCTAGACCCATTCCACAAGGAAAAATTGTCACATAAAGTGGAATGCATCATATCCACATGATAACCCTCAAACTGCAAAGAAACTGTCAAATATAATAGTCTATAGGAACAATTAAGGTGAATTGAACATAATGGTTTAAATGAACTTCAAACCATACCAAATGAATGTTAGAATAGTATTTTGTTATGTCCAATATGATTTTAGTCAAAAAGAAGATTTGCAACCACCAATTTGTAGAGAAAATCTTGCATTATTAGATTTGTTGTCTTAGACCCAAGATCCTTTCACACCATCTTTTTGGGCATGCACATGAGTGTTTAAATAAATTCTAATCCTTCCCAACTACTCTCAACCAACTTTTTAGCTAAAATTAGCCATTAGTGAAAAGTTGTCAACAAAAGTTACTAAGTCACTTGACAACTTTTGAGAAATTTTTTGCATTTTACTCTTACAACCATTCTATTAACCCAAAATAGTTACATTTAGTATATTTACTTCAAATGTGACTCATAAACATGAATTTACCCTTGATCACATGCATTTTATCAATTTGACAAATGGGGATCTAATGGATTTTTGGGGGAATGCCATCTAGCGAAAATTGTATTAGAATCCCCAGTGAAGCCAAAAGCAACAAGTACATCTCTAACATATAGTAGATTAGGCAACTATTCCTTTGAACAAAAAATACTATCCATTCTTAAAGATTGAATATTAAACTTTTCAATGGTATAAAATATACTCTACATGAGACATGCTCTAGATTTCATTGGAAAAAATAATTAAGCTAATGAAAAAATCTCACATACTATGAAGATTTGAACTTATTTCTTTGAACTCATTTGGGCTGGAAAAATCTTCTTGGAAAGGACAATCAAGAATAGACACTAGACTTGGATGTTCACCTTTATCAATATTGATTTCTGGGACATGGTTCTCAAATATAGACAATTTATTTATTGAACTACAAGGTGAAGGAAATTCTAGTTGCACTACTGATGAATTTCCTAGAGTCACATTAAACCAATTCCATGGGCTAATATCAAAAACCACAAAAAATAAACACATGAATTATGTTCTAGCAAGACCATTTTATTGAATTCTATAAACGTATATGAAAACCTAGAAAGGTATTTAAAATTAGATAAAAAAGTAAGAAACAAAACTAAACATACCCTAGTAATGTTATCAAATGAAGGCTACCTTCAAACATCGCATACTCACACATTGCCTTCTCTGCTACCATCTTTGAATAGTAATACTGGCAATTCTAAGTAGCAAAAGAGAAAGAGGAGAAATTAGTTTAATAAATTTGGAATATGGAGATAAGTTTACAAGTCTTTCCTTATTATACAAAAATAAAGTAAATGGGTTACCTTGGTTTGGATGTAGTAATGAAGGTTTCTCCAGTAGTCCTCATTGACTATAGTCTGCAGATTTCTTATGGGATATAGGTTGTTCGGGGAAACTATCAAATGACTACTACAAACTAGAACACTAAGGAGGGTTATAATTACCTAATTACAAATAGCTAAGACCAAAGACAAACATCTATATGCATGGTGTCTTGTGGACTGCAACACCATCTATTGTCACATGGGAGTTATGATAGCAGAAAAATAGACACATTTTTAAAAATAAAAAGGATAGGATAGGAACAACTTACCAACAAGATGGAGGTTGCCATTATCAAGATTGTGAATAATAGAATATTGAATATGAAAAAAGTGGTAGAAAAGATGATTTATTGGAATGAGAAGATGAGAGGTTGATGGATTTGGGTTTTGTGATTCCTTGGTATGTTAGTTTGAGCTTCACTTGATTTCGAGAATATTATAATATTCTCTACTTAACAAGGCCAACCACATGAAGGTGGAAGTTCATCTAGCCTCACCCCCCTCCCCCTAACATCAATCTAAATTACCCATCATCATCTAATTACATACTTCATTCATTCATTTGTCCATTTATGAACTATAACATTCAACCAACAAAATCACATAACATTCATTAATATGATATAAAATTCATTGATACATAATACTAATTGAGACTTCATTAACAAATAAAAATATTCATTAACATAAAATAAAAATCAATATTAATATGCAATATTCATAGATAATTACTTAAAACAAAGATCTTTCATTATCCAACAAGGTTTTATCAAAGACCATTTTTAAAACATCATTTCTTCCTTTTGTTTTTCTTAGCTCTGTTAAGAAAAATGCCGATAGGAGCATCAATATCTTCCTCATTGTCCTCCTCTTGTGGCACATGTAATGTCAAATTACGATGGCTCCTCCTCTTTGGAGGAGCAGGAGGCTGCTGCAATAAAGGGGGCTCTGTTGCAAGAACAAGTAAATGGGTTAAATTGGCATACTCTTTTTTCTTTTTTTAACTATTACAAGTCCATAATTAAGTACTAGTACAAAATAACATGCATTTTTCTTGCCTGACAATGCCACATCATGTACATTAACATTTTGATCCACCACCATGTCAACATGCGAAACACTTGGAACATGCTCCACTCATTCACCATGATGTTCAACATGCTCTAAAATATTCAAAAAAAGGATACATGTCAAAGTGCAATTGAAGATGTTAAATTGTATTCATAATTGCATAATTAATTTCCAATAAAAAATTAATACCTCCACAATTATAATGCACATATGGCCTTCATTATGAGAAGGTTCTATGATAAGATATAAAGGCTGCAGTAAAATGTTATGTGCATTGTTATGCAATCAATTTATGTTCAAAACTAACACCACAAAAGAATTTTCTCAACTATTCAATTTCATTAACTTTTCATCTGACCAATTTACCTGTGTCTCATTTTTTGCACTAGATTCTTGGGCAAGGCTCTTAGATTCTTGGTGTAGGTGTGTAGCCATGACTTTATAGCCTTCCTTCAAGGAAAACTTTCTATCTTCATCTGTGAGCTCCACATTGAATTCTGTGACCTGTATTTTTTGGTTAACATTATCAGTATTCCATGTATGGTTTCATTAAATAAATTATTTTCCAATATTGTGTGTGTGTGTGTGTGTGTGTGTGTGTGTGTGTGTGTGTGTGTGTGTGTGAAATTTCATTGCTGCTACTTACAAGTCAAGACTGAAGATTCATATAGCCATTAGAGCCAAGTTTGTGTTGGCTAACCTTTTCTAGCTATGGATGTGTCTTGCAGTCTATGAATATTTTCAAACATGTTAGATTATATATTTACAAAGATCACTAATTAGTGCATGATTACAATGTACTTAATACTATCATGAAATACCTTCTTTTTCCCTATGCTGGTTCATTTACTCTATTTTCGCATAGTCTTTTCTCCTTTGAATCTTCTATTATTTCATTCCACTCCATTAGTGGAATCATAGGAGGACACTCGTACTTTGGGTTCTCCATAAGACCCCTTCTATATTGATCCCTCATAGTCTTTATATGCCTTGATGCTCTTTTTAGAAGGAGGGTAGTGTCAAAAATGTTTTTTCCAAATAGGTCCTCAAAAGATGTAATTAGCTAATTTTTTAATTTAGAAGCTTGTAAATTTCACCTTTAAAAAAAATTTTAATTTTTAGATCAATAACTTTAATATAGTACAATAAGTGGAAGAAAAGAAAAATTATGTAAGAATGATTTGAAACTACGTACCTTTTACGTATGGTGGGTCCAAATAGCCTCAATGTCATATCAAAAAGATGGTAAAAAAAAAACATTATTACCTAGAAAAACATAAAGAGATTATCAGTCCAAAACAAGTTATGTATAAGTAAACTAAATTTACACTTTAAATAATAACAATTTTAAAGCACCTAGAAGCTTTCATAATTTAAATGAAAACAAAGTTTTCTTGTTCAGCAATAATGTTCCTTCAAATGAACTAGTACTAGTCAGACGGACTGCTCCAGGAAATAGATCAGCTTCAGTAGTACTATTCTCTATTGCTCTATCAACTAAAGGTCTATCTATTAGTGCACAAAATAGGTACATGAGTACAAAATCCAACCAACAAAAAAACAATGCATGATTAGTACATTATGCAATATAGAAAAACAAGGTTTCACCAATTGTATTGGGCATAGACAATGATGTTTGCATGCTCCTTGTTGCTAACAATGCACAAGGAAATATTGGACCACCAATCAAAGGAGGTGTCTGCACTTCATCGTGAGTTGAAGAATACAATATTGTTAGCAAAGAAATTTGCAATGGATAAAGATAAAATGGGATACTAGCTAGAAGTTTCCAAAAAAAAAAAGCTAAGTATTATAATGTTGATGAAAAAAAAAAAAAAAAGTGTTACTTACATGAAGGTTGTGCACTACAACCCTCTCCATGTTCACCATGCGATGTCACAACTATCATGTATTTCTATACAATAACACATAATATTTTAGATCATGGTCTAAAAGATACTATAAAATATTAACATCTATTGAACTTCTATTATTGCTTTAGATTAATTAATGCTTACCTTCAAAGATTAGACCCTATGGTTCAATTATTTTTTCAGTTCCTCTTTCTCCTCACTTGTGTCACAGTTGATGATAATGTTAACAATTTCATCAATGTATCTTTGTTTGAGTTGTTTGGCCATGAACATAGGGTCAGCACTAAAGGCGATGTCATGTAGAAATGACACTCGTATTTTAGATCGCATTTGATGTACTATCATTCTAGCTTTTCCTATCATTTGTGACATCAATATCAGTAAAATTTTATCAAAATAATTCCAAAGCCATAAAGAAAAGAACATAATAATATGACATTTTTTTCTATATAACAATAAAAATTACAATAATTAATGTTTACCTCCACTAAAGGTGTTTGAGTTGGTGCAACCCCACCTATGCGTGGTGATCTACCCATGTTGCCTTGTTTTAAGAAATTACTAATTCTTAGAAATTAGTAGTGAAATGAAAGTATTTGACATGTTGTACTTAATTTTTGTATCTGCATATATGGATTTGAAAGAAAAATTTGGTGTAACTAATGTGTATATCTACAAAATTCAAAATCAATAAAATTTCATCAAAATAAATTTAAAACCATAATGAAAAGAACATAATAATATGAAATTTGTTTGTATATAACAATAAAAATTACAATAATTAATGTTTACCTCCACTAAAGGTGTGCAAAATGGTGCATCCCTACCTGTACGTGGTGGTCTACCCATTTTTCCCTATGAAAAGGAATAGTAATTCTTAGAAATCAGTAGCAAAATGAAAGTATTTGACATGTTGTACTTAATGTTTGTATTTGCACATATAGTTTTGAAAGAACATAGTAATATGACATTTGTTTCTATATAATTTTAACAATTACAATAATTGAGGTTTACATTTGTTGAAGAAGGTGCGTGAGATGGTGCATCCTCGCTTGTATGACATGGTGGTCTATCCATGTCACCCTGTGAAAAAAATTAGTAATTCTTAGCAATTAGCAGTGAAATGAAAGTAATAGACTTACAAAAAAAAAATTCATAATAAAGTAGATTGTATATGTAAATTATTTATCTTAAGTTAGCCAAAAATTTGGTGTAACTAATGTGTATATGTAAAAAAATATTTGACATGTTCTACTTTAAAATTTTATATCTACACATATGGTTTTGAAAGAAAAGTTTGGTCCTACATGACCCTATCATAGTTGAAATTGATTGTACCTAGACAAATATTTCATTGATCATCATCTTCATCCATGTCATCATCATCATCACCATCATAATACTTGTCACTTTGATCATCATTGTCACCAGCACCATCTTCATCGCCATCATCATCATCTTCATTACCATCATCGTCATGACCATCATTGCCATGATCATCACCATCTTCATCAACATGGTCATCATCATCATCATCATCATCACCATTACCATTAGCATGACTAGAATCATCAACATCTTGTTCTTCATCATTGGGTAATAGTCCTTCATGATAATCATTTTCTTCATCTTCTACTTCTTCAGTATCTTCTTCTCCCATCACATTATACTTTATCGGCCTTCCTCTTGGATCATGTCTAACAAAAAATGAACAACTTGGTTTGTGTGAAATTCCAAAGTAAAACACTTGCTCGCATTGTCTTGGAAGAACATAGGGCTCATCTCCAACTGGCTCAAATGACCTTGCATTAATCATTTGTAAATCCACTATCATGTTCAATAACAGTCCTATCAGGGTCATTTTGATTAAGCCATAGCCTATACCATTTGAGGATAAATAGAACTATTTTGAATGAATTAAAGTCACACTCAAGTATATCATCCAAAATTCCATAGTATCGATTCTCAGATTGTTGAGAATGTATGTCAGTTCTAGACGAAATATTAGTGACCGCACATACTGCACTTATCCCAGAATCACACATGTTTTCTTCATTTCTTCTAACTCTTTAATGTAAAATTTATGGCCATGGTAGCACATAGCTTTTTGGTATTTGACCTACAAATTTTCAAATACGTCAAGATTATTTGCATCGATCTATGAGTTGATATTAAACTTATGGCTCTTGATTAGTAATCTTTTGTGTACCTTTGTATCTCTTAAGCCATATACTAGATCAAGTACCATTGGCATAACATTGGGATCTCCATTACGATGAGCTTCTTTAACAAAAAATGCAACACCATCCCATGTTAATAAGTGACCATTTTCTTGAGACTGTTCAATCCATACTATCATCTAATCAAAGATTGTTTGCAATATATAAATGTAGTGCATCCCACTCACAACCAACTATAAAGAGAATAATTAGACCAGTCAGAAACAACTTATATTGATGATGGATAAGAATTAATAAACTACAAAAAAAACTAACTTATAATTACCTGCCAATCTCATCAATCTACCTTTCCATGTTAGGTACTCTCCTTCGAATTTGTTATTAAAGTTGGGATCCCAAATGCAATCTACATGGATATTTGGTACAAACTTTGGAAGATATTCACTAATGTATATCATGGTCTAGTATACCATATATCCCTCTACCATAGAACCCTTAGGATGTGCTCTTTGTCAAACCAATCCCTTCATAAATTTGAAGTGCCTCTCAACCATCCACATTGACCTAGTTTGTATAGGTCCACACAATTCAATCTCCTCAACTTGATGTATGAGGTAGTGTTCTTGAGCATTGAAAAAGGTTGAAGGTAGACACTTTCACACATAAGCTATCAAAATTTTCTCTTCAATATTTTATATATTTTTAAATCAATTTCTTTAGATGATAACCACCTAAAAGAGATTCAACATGCAAGAACATATAAACAAGATTTTAGATAAATTATACAAAAGATCTTAGATAAAATTATACAAGTCTAAGAAAAAAGACTTCTAACCTCATGTATTTTTCAAGATCGTATATAACTTGTTCAATATTGTTGTCGAACTAGTGTGGGAGAGATAGAGGTAGGACATACTACAATCATTAAAAAATGACAATTTCAATATATTATTAAATAATGCAATATGTAGTACATTCAATTTTCTAAATATATTGTAAATAGAGAACATGACTTACCTTGATAAAGGTATGCGAATCATGCGTTTTCAACCCTGGCCCAAAATCACTTGTCTTTGATAGAAGAGTGTTTATATTTGTAGCAAATCCTATTGGAAATTTTGTTTTTTTTTTATGACTTCTTTTAATGCATCACTTTGTTGCTCCGTTAATAACCAAGGAAGGGCACTTGTATTTATGTGGTCTCCATTGTTATTTGATTCAATAAAATATTTTAGTGCATGATTGGATTCATGAATGTCAGTACAAATTTTGTCAATTTTTTTCTCTATCACACCTTCCATCTAATATTTTCCATAGAATCTCTGTTACATTCTTTCCAATATGCTATGATAACCTACTAAATTGAGTAGGATAACTTTTAATTCCTCTAGGAAGTTGGTCATTGATTCCTTGACGACCTTCACAAGCATTAGTTACATCATTAGTAAATATAAGACAATATTAAAATACAAATTTTAAACTTTAGACAAAAAATTGGACATTATCTCGATGATTTAATCGATCATACTCCAACTTCCATAAATGAGGTGTCATTCTTTGTGCCATTGATGATGTCTCTTTTTTTTCATTAAAAATATGTTTTTTGGTAATTTGATACTTATGATTATTATGGAAAAAGTGCCTAAACTCATCGAACACCTGCTTTCCTAAAATTTTTGAATGATGAAATTTCATCTTTGGACTACAAACTAGACATGCAAATTTTCTCTTTGTTTGAAGACCTAAAAGATCATGTGCATCTTAAGCATACAATAAGTAATGTGTAAATACTATAACAGACCAAAAATATATGATCTTAACAATATAATATACCACAAAAATGAGTTAGCCTAGGGGCATCATGTGTTGTCTATACAAGCACTACATGGAATTTAAATTGTCAATGTCCTATTGGTCTAGAGATGTCATACATAGTGACACCATTCCATAACTTCAACAATTTGTCAATTGGGGGCTCAATATACACATTCATATCTTTAACTTGGTACTTACCTACTAATTGAATGAACATAAACATTACATAATTATTATGACCATTTTCATGCATTGTTTATAAATTAATTTAGAAAAATATTAAATGAAAAATACCTAGTACAATCATAAATAACATTTTGTGCTCCCTCTTTATGGATATCTTTAAGGAAGAATGTTATTGATATTAATAAAAGTAGGCCACATTGAGTAAACATATATCATATCTTCAAATGGATTCACACCATCCGCTGCCAATGAAAGCTTTAGATTACGAGGTTCTTCTTTAAAGTGTGACCATGTTTCTTCTATCTCTTTAAATGAAGAACCATCTATAGGCATTCACATAATGTCATCTTGACTTTTATTGTGTGCATGGTAATCCATAAATTGTGCTAACCTAGTGCACATGAATAATCATTGAAGACATGAAATAATGAGAATGTACTGGAGAGCCTTGTGAGGAACATTTATTATTATTTGATCTAACCAATATCTACTAATATGATAATCAAGGCATTTTGTTGCGAATTCATGTTGTTTATGATATAAAATGTGATCATTGGGACATGCATGTATTATCTGATACTTCATTCGAATCTGATTCATAATGGTAGATAATTCTCGATATGAACAAGAAAAATGTTTGATGGTGGTAACAAAAACTCACCTATAGAACCTATAAAAACAAGTATTCATTGTTAATATAATGAATAGTAATTGTATGCTAACATTGAAGATGACAAAAATGGGATACCTTAGAATACATAACATTGCTACATTGGATAAATCATTCATAACTTGTAAGTTCACCAACAACACTATAGTGAAGAGATGAGTTGTTTGATGGCCTTCATATAGGGGCCCATGTGCCTTCTCAAGTAAAGGTATATCAAGACCATCATCATCATCATTATTAGATGCACTAGTACCATCATTGTGAGCCTCTTCATCACCTGCTCCAATACCATCCTCTTCAATCATGTCCTCTAGCACATTATCATCTTCTTCCATGGGAGTGTTATCCTCAACTTGGATATTCACACTTCCATGTCCCTACAGTAGGAAATCCACATTCAGCAATGGACAAAAATCATGGTCACCTTCAATGTGACCACGTTGCTCATAATGAATCTATGTTTTTGTGATTATAATTCTTCGATTCTTTAAGCCCTTACACCTTTTGCAAGGACAATTACATTTATTAGCTTTTCTTTGGAACTGAGACCACAATGTAGCCATTGTCTTGTTATTTTGTTCTAGATGAACATGTTGTTAGGCATGGCCTTTCTTCATTATAGGAAAATATATCTACAAATAAATTGGACATGTTGTACTTAATGTTTATATCTGCACATATGGTTTTGAAAGAAAATTTTGATCTAACTAATGTGTCTATTATATGTAAAAAAATTGAACAGGTTGTACTTAATGTTTATATTTGCACATATGGTTTTGAAAAAAAAATTGGTGTAGCTAATGTGTTATGTAATTGTAACAACACTTCTACTTTATAATACAATGAAGTTTTTGCAATTTTAAGTGCAATTCCATGGGTCTCCAACGAACTAGAACATAAAAAGATAGTAAACATATGGATACAAATGTTTTGAGCACAAACCAATGACCTTTTTTACAAAGATTGTGCAAAGAAGTGCACAAATGTTTTCAAAAGAGTGTTGCTACTTTGTAATCATAATTGTAGCATTTAGGTTAGAATTTAGTTGGGGTAAAAATCACCACACTGGCTGTGCAAAGGGAAATATGTGTGAAGCTTCCTCCTTCTGAAGAGGAACCACAATCTATTGGAGAATAAGGAAAGGCTGCTATATATTCAACGAATTCACTAACAAAAATAACTCACCACAAAAGTATAGAATCAACATGTTTTGAATGTGAGTAGCCTTTGCATGTTACTACAAACCATTGCACGTTGTTAGTACGACGGAATTCTTAATTAAACAAATGATCATGGGCATTATATTGTTAAAGCATGGATGAGAGTAGATTAAGCATGGATGAGAGTAGATTAGAGGAAATTTTCACCATAAATTGAGGTCGATATGGCTTTAAATTTTTTATCATTGATCATAGTCTCCAACGCTTAATCAGTTGGTCAAGATGAAAAGGTGGATTTATGGTGAAATACCTTTTTAAGTTTGATGCTATTTAAGGAGAACAATATTTTCTTCAAATTAGACATTGTGAAAGTCTAAGTCTAACAAGATTTAGCATCCACCAGTCCCATCATCATAGCAGATTATATCAGGTTTGAGAATTACAGAAGATTGAGAAATAGTGCATTATTAGGTAATTCATTATTACTTGTACAAATAAATTATTGTTTTGATGGAAAAGTTGGGTAAATGGGTGAAGAAAGAAAAAATGAGTTTACTGTATTTTGTAAAAGATGAATCGATGAAACTTAAAAAGGCTAATTCAAAATTGGAAGAAACTATAACAAAGTTGAGAAAAGATATGCATGAAAGTTCATGTTAAAATGTTATTCTTCAAAAAAGGTGCCAGTAAAAACCTATCAAAGAAATCAAGACAAGGCTTGGGAAAATTATTGATGTAATTTAAAATTATTATAAAAAAAGGCTAAGTTTAAGGAACTATTTTTTCTTCTTACCATTATCAGGCCACACACAAACTATAGAACAACTTTTTTTTTCATTGTATATAACCATAAAATTAAAACAATGAAGACTCTTCTCGAAGACTAAATATTGTAGTTTGTAATTTAATGGTTAGAATTCTTAGAGACAATACACCTAGGAAATTTGAATAAATTGCAACTCACTATGTAGATGGAGATAAAGGTAAACTAGAAGGTTCACGAGGAAAAGTTAGTAATATGTTAGGATCACAACTTCCTTAAGAACCCTAAGTGCCACACCTCTATTTGATCATGATATTGTTTTGTTCTATGTTATATACTCTATTATAAATGTAGGCACTTGGGTCTCACTCTATTTAGAAGCACCTTGTGTCTAGCTAATGGCACCTTACTCACCCAAACAAGGTAGTTGACATAACCACACTAGCTCCATTCTCCTCTCTGCTTGGGCATAAATAAAATTTTCACTCTTATTGTTTGAATCAAATCTCTCTAGATTATCAAGGAATGGAAATAATTGAGTGTATTTATTATCTAATAGAAAATAATAGAAAAACCCTAGGATACTGATGTAGGAGCATCCAGAGGTATAAGGGCAATCGTATGTCACCCAAAAAATGTACTTAGACTTAGTTTCTATTTCATGTGTTTTCATTTCTGGATACCCATTCGGGTCAAATAAAGGTTCCAACTCTCACAGTTCCACTATCAGTGTTCTAGGATAGAGAGTTTGCACACCTTGGGATACGTGTAAATGCTAGAAAAATAGGAGTATGTAATTGAGCCATCATTTTGGTGAAATAGGAGGTGTAAATTGTCCAAATGAATGTAATTTTAATTTAGAACATTCCAAAAAAAGAATCAGGTCAAAAGGCCCCACGGTTTGAAAGTTATCGCAATTTTTTGGGTTTTGGAGACCTCCTAAGAATGCTTCAAAGTCAGGTTAGGGGCATTAAATGACCTTGAAAAGGGTCAAAAAATGGGGGACGATCAAAGCTGATCCATAGGGCTATAGAGCGCTTCGAGAGCTTTTTGAAAATGTAAACGCTTCGTCAATCGGAGCTACAATTCAAAAATTATGCCTCCCGAAAGTTCAGTTATCATTTTTGGATTCTTCTAGATTTGCATCGACTTCTAATGCAGCTTCTGGAGCCTTCTATTTGGTCGGTGGATGACTACTAGCACTTTCTAGAATGTATTCCTAGTCCTTAACCATCCATGGTCTATTTAAGGACATTTCTGGCATTGTAAAAGGCAGTTCGGAGTGGAGTTTGAGAGGAGGTACTGAAAGGAGAAATTATCTCTAGATTTATGTTATTGTAAGCCCTTAGGGAATGTTTTGAAGTCTATTTGCTCTGTACTAAATGTATTAGCTTATCTACAAAGTTAATAAAATTTCCCTTTCTTGTTGTGCCCATTCTGTGCGTGGGTTGTGTCCCCATCAGATACAAATGATTTCTAAACACATTTTAATAAAAACCTTCGCAAACTTCCATAGTATTTATACATTTTTAAAAATAAATTTGTAAAATTCCAAACTTGAAGTTAAAAATCTCGTGAACCCTATGATAGAGGGCTTATCCCTAGGGTTGTATAGTTTGCACTTTGCCCAACCACCTGGGGGTCCCCTTTCATATTATTCATTTAATAATAGTGGATCCTTTAATAATATTTGTAAAAAATGAAAAAAAAAATTATATTATTAAGGTCTTGGGGCTGAGTGAGTGATGAGGTCTGAGAAATAAAATGGCTTGTCAATGAATGAATAGCCAATATGCTCTATAAGGCTGCCTCTTCAAGAACATCTAGATGTTGTATTCAAGATGGGGGTGCAATAGGAGAGGGAGAGGGTGGGGGACATAGGGGCCTTGTACTACTAATTTTGTGTTTAGATGGTTAGAATTCTTAGAGACAATATGGGGGCATCAAGGCAACATTAAAGGCATTTATTAGAAAGATGGTGAATATAGAGAAATTCATTAAGGATGTAGGTGAAAAGCTTGCAAAAGCCACTAAGCCATCAAGTTCCTATGACATTAGGTTGGCTGGTCAAGATGGAGAATGGAGAAAATACCACCTCCTTCTTTAGTTCAAATAGAAAATGGCTCCCCCTAATGGGAGTTTTCATCCAGTGATGGTGTCTGGTTATGATGTTGACTCACATCTTTATTGAAAGATATTTCACCTACCACTTTTTTTTTCTATTTAAGTCTTTTTAGGGTTTGCACATTACTAAATTTAACAATTTGTTCAATTGTTCTCATTTGTGGAGCAATATTGGGAACAATTGTATCAAGTATTTTAAGATTTTGAGAGTCCAATTAGGAGTTTCTTACATACAATTTCTCTATGGCTATGTGCATAACAAAAATGATCAAGAATTTGAGTAATGGTCTTGTGAGTTCTATAAGGTATCAAAATGTTTTAGTATAAAACACAATTGGATGGGATCATTCATTTTGGGAAAAAATGGCTATAGCTTTGTACATTTCTAAGCATTTGTTAGAAGATGGTATTCAAGGAATGAACCCTATCAAGGAAGGTTAAAAAAGTGCAAAGTTTGACCTCAACAAATACTGTGCTAGTCTATCTGATTATGTTATTCCTGATGTTACATAATTTAATAGCTCTAATAATAGCATGAATTTTCCCACTGATAGGAAAAATATAAATGAATTGTGAATGTTGTTACATACATTTCATCAAGTGTTTAACTACTTAATGCACTAGGACCCAATTTAAAGGTACCAAAGAATAGTGTTCAGGGTGAAATGTTATTTCATAGAGGCATAGTTGGTGCAAATCTAGGAACCAAAATCTTGGAGTTTCTCCTTGTTCATATTATCATTTCAAGGACTTAAATAATAAATAAGATTTATCCATAATAATAGCAAATTAAGGTTGTTTTTCTTCCTAAGACCAAGTGTGAAGATCATTTAGATCAAAATGTATAGTCATAGGACAACAATAGAGGACAATGAGACACTTGATACAGACCAATTAGTATGACAACCAAGGGAGCATTTTAGAATTGAAAAAACGGATAAACTGTCACCAAAGAAATGGTTAGTTTCTAATATAGGTTAAAGATTATTAACATGGTGATTTTTTACAAAAGGTCTATATGTTATGTTTTACCTTTGGGAACCTATTTTAGCAATTTCTAAAGTTTCCAATTACCTTTCCATTTGAATATCTTGATGTGGTCATTTCCACATTCCCATACTTCCTAATAGTTCATTATCTGCTAAAGCTCTATATCTATAATATCATGCCAACTGGTACTTGTGCATAGTTAATGGAAAACTATATTGGAAGGAAACTTAGACCCAAATAGGAAGACACATATAGGATAAGACATTTTTTCCTTTTGTTTTAGGGATCTTTGAACATGGAAATGCATTTACTTTGGAATGGATGGAGTTGAAAATAATTTTATATGGGTTATCATTCTCCAGCAATACAAGACCATGCAAATACGACTTCAACCTATATGAAGATTGTCAAAAATTATGCTATTTCATGGAGCTACTAAACACCAGATAACATGCAAGGTATCAAGAACTCATACACTTAGTATGTTTTCTATATCATTTCTATCCTTAGCAAGGACTAGATAGTAAGTTTGCCTCATTTTTTTCTTGAATTCCATGGTAGCATTTTCTTTTGGTGAAAAAAAATTTCTCTTCATGGTATTGTGCCTAGATGGATAACCTTCATTGGGTATCTTTGAACTATGCTTTATTCACACCAAATGATGGTGTTATTGACCCCAACTAGACTTTGTTTGCACTAATGTGTTTCATGCAGATGGATCCCCCTTTTTTTGCAAATGCGGTTATGTTTAGGTGACAATGCTTCTTGGAAAGAAAATATGTCATTATTGTATTGATGAAAAGTTTTGGATGGTTTGATTGTCAAGTATAATACTATAAAGTTAAGAGACAAAATTCTTATCAAACTAAATGTGGTATAGGTTTTAAAGTCATAAATCATGGAATGACTGTCTAAAAGACATTAATGCATAATGAGTAGAAATAGATCTTGAAGACCTTAGAAGGTAAAATATAAAACAATTAAAGGCTACGGGACTGTCACAATGAGGATAGTCACATATTATCTTTTATTGTTGCTATCAAATGTAGTGGTTTTTTTGAAATTGCATCAATGCGAACATGTCTGCCTAAGGATGATGGTGTCAGCAATAGAACCTTATTGTTAGCTTGGAAGGCTATGTGTTAGATCTACCAATCTACTCATTATGGAGATTTTTTCTATATTATCAATAAACTTACCATAGGAGATTACTTTTTAGACCTTATTTTGTAGAGATAGTATTTACCAATGGGCCTCTTGGAATAAGTGTTTTTATGTGTTTATACAAGATCATAAAATCTTGTCAAAATTATATATATATATATATATATATATATATATATATATATATATATATATATATATATATATATATATATAGCTCTATGTGTGTGTGTGTGTGCACACGCGTAGGTTCAAATACTCCACCTATTTGAATGAATACAAAGGAAATGATTGCTAAAGATAGAATACTAAAAATAAGAGTACATAAAATTGTACAAGAACCCCCATCTCAATAATGGAAAATTCTTAAGAAACTTGAGATAAAATAGGGAGATGAAGGTGTTCATCATGTTCTTGGACTTTCTAAAGCACAAATGCACATAATGACTAAAGTATGGAAAGTGTTGCAAACTGAGAGAAATTATAGAGAAATTGGTTCCTCTAATGCTAATAAACATAGCAGTAGTTCTCACTGTAGCATTTGTGTGATGGTAAAGCGAGTTGTAGCTTGTTGATCTAGTGGGAAGTGAGAGAGAAGAAGACATATTATTTATAGGAATTCCAACTTCACAAGAACATATATTCCTTATAAGAACTCCAACTTCACAAGAACAATAATAATTTTAAGTTGTGGCATGCTTAAATGAGTTACTTAACAAATTTCTTGTGTATAAAAAACACAAAAAATAGGAGTTGCATAAACTTAAATATGTTTATCAAATGCATGAAAATATTGATTAAATTTTAATGCTAGTATAGTACTAGTGGTGCTAAATCAATTAATACTAAAAGGTTTCCCAAGACAGTTTCAAAAGGAATCCAAAAAAAATGAGAGTCTACAAAAAAACTTCAATAGATGTGCAACCCTTTGGTCTATTATTTCAAGATAATAAATTGTTTGGATACTCTTACTAGTAGAAAGGTTTCTTGCATGCAATATCAACAAGAAAAAAAGGAGGCATCTGCAAAACATTTGGTTAAAGTAGATATATAAAATATCAATGACACCTCTCCTTTGTTATCTTCAGCGAACATGGGAATAATCATCTATGATAATGGGTAATCTTGTAATGTACAATGGACTACCTCAGCTATGTGCATAACAAAAATGATCAAGAATTTGAGAAATGGTCTTGCAAATTCTATAAGGTATCAAAATGTTTGAGCATAAAAAATAATTGGATGGGATCATTCATTTTGGTAAAAATTGGCTACAGCTATTAACATTTATGAGCATTTGTTAGAAGATGGTATTCATGGAATAAACCCTATCAAGGAAGGTTCAAAAAATGCAAAGTTTGACCTGATCAAATATTTTGCTAGTTTATCTAATTTTGTTATTCCTGATGTTATAGAATTCTATAGCTCTAATAACAGCATGAATTTTCCCACTAACAAGAAAAATATAGATAAACTATGAATGTGATTACATGTGTTTCATCAAGTGTTTAACTGCTTAATGCACTAAGATCCACTTTAAAGGTACCAAAGAATAGTGTTTGGGGTGAAATGTTGTTTCAAAGAAGCATATTTGGTGCAAATGTAGGAACCAATATCTTAGAGTTTGTGCTTGTTCATATCATATTGAGGACTTAAATAAGAAATAAGATTTATCCATAATAATAGCAATTGAAGGGTGTTTTTCTTCCTAAGACCAAGTGTGAAGATCATTTACATCAAAATGGATAGTCATAGGACAATGATAGAGGACAATGAGACACTTTATGTAGACCAATTAGTATGACAGCCAAGGGAGCATTTTAGAATTGACAAAGTGGATAAACTGTCACCAAAGAAATTATCAATTTCTAATATAGATTAAAGATTATTAACATGGTATTTTTAAAAAAAATTGTAATTATTTGAGACAAGAATAGTTCTTTAAAATGATGGAACATTAATCAGTACTCCTAAAATAAATACATTACTATTGAAATTAAGAGCAGTGGGCTAGGATATGTAAGACAAAGTAGAGGTATCCATCAGAGTAGTCATGGAGGACATCATTATGAGGAAATGAAAAAATAGAGGTCTATTATTTGATAGAAAAAGATGCACTAAGAAGACTAAGATCTCAAATCTTTCCATGAGCTCAAAGGGAACTGTCATGATGTGACAGACTGATCAGGTCCTTCTAATAGTATTGAAGACTGGTATGGTGAGCATGCAAAGGTTGTAAAATGGATGTATAAATAACAATGATGAACAAATGATAACTACACTATTATGATAGTGTTGAAGGTGTGTTAATAGTATGAATTAACTTTAATACAAATCAACAATGTAGTAGCATGTAAAGGACAATGGTCAGTGAAGCATCAAGGAGGTTATTTAAAGTGGTAGACATGAATGACCATAAAAGATGGAAGCATTTTTTTTAATAACCATATGAAGTCTTAAAGTGGTTCATTGGGAAGACTACCAAAGGTAAAGCCACTATAAGGGTGTAGTCAATAAGAAGTCACGAAGGATTGCTAGAGAACAATACAAATATAAAGAACCATGCAAGTGAGGAGTGATGGAGGTGAAAGGAACAAAGATTCAAAGCTATGAGAAAAATTTAAGAGCCCCATCATTTTTTTCAATCAAGGTTACAACTAAGAAGAAAATTTTCTTGAGAACAAGATGGATCAATTGAAAAGCATGCCAAAACACTAATTTGTGAATGCTAGAGCAACAATTTGGAGGGCAACACAAAAACAATGTTTATAACAATCATATCTCAAAATGAGGATCACCTATAGGCCAAATAATCAGAGGTAGAGAGGATCATTACATGACAGTCATCTCAACACAAGCTTGACCTATAGGGCTAAATAGTCATAAAGTTGGAAAAGATTATCAATTGTTGATAATGGCAACCATCTAATCAGTACTATGTTGGTTAACAATTTGTCCTTCCGTTAGATTTGCAATCTTTGACTCTTTTCGCACCCAAGATGAGAGAACAAAAGGATGTCACCAACAACTGGGTCAGTGTAAGTTTTCTATCACTGCCCTCTGAATTGACAGGTACAACTCCCTGATTATATTAGATATTCAATGAATTTATTTTTATTAATCACCAAATACACTGAGCAATGAAATTAACTGAATTACTTTGTAGGCACAAGCAATTCAGGCAGAGTAATATATAGACAAATTACAACCCACAGTGACATGTGGATCATAAATTGACGAAGAATTTACACTACTTCTAACTCTTATAATTAACTATTTATGAACATGAAATCCTAAGATAGGAAGAAGAGTAGAATTATACACAAGAAAGCGACTAGCATCACTCTCACTGTAATTGTTGATTATGAAATAAAATCTACACAGAAACCACAGTTCTGTATATAACCATCCTCAAACTCCAAATGCAACTAAATTACTTTAATAAGAGAAACCAAAAACTCTTATGAGACAACCAGTAAATAGAATTACTATCCTTCTACATCAAGTTTGTCGACATCTCCACCTGCAAAACTATTGTTTCCTCTCTGTTTTGACAATTCCTGTCTTTTGCCAAAAGAAGACCACTTCACTTCCTTTCTTTTTAGAATTTATAGAATTTTCAATACAGGTAATTCATAATGACTCATGACCTTTCAATTTACATGAATACAAAAGACCAAGAACTGAATAATTTCAACAAAAAATCTAATGAAGAAGAAAGAATCTGATTATACCCCTTTGCCTTCCCTTGCTCAAATGACTATTGTCTTTGTCTTTATTATCAAAAACTTTGCCTTGTATTTATATCATTGGCTATTGAGAGATCAAGTAAACTCGATTTTAGAGAACTTTATGTATTACTCCCTACGATTTAATTTGGATTGACCTCTAGCTTTGCCAGGAACCTTTTAAAATGCCTTCCCTTTTGAATTTTTTTATCTACAATATCGCTGGAACTAGAGTTGAAATTTTCCTGTTGATGTCGCATCATATAAAAATTGAATATTTCAAATGTAATAGGTCTAGACAATCTGAAACATTTTATAGTGTCCAAACTCAGTTTCACATTATTACAAGCTCCGCATTGAATAGAAGCCTTGCAATATCGAAATAAGAACTGATTGATTCAAAAACATAAATCAAGAAATCTAACCCAAAGGAGATATATATAAAAGATCAACCACAAACAAAACTTTCAAGAATCAGTGCATAAAGTGCCACCAGCATCTTGTAGATCCAAGTTCTTCATAATCTGACTTTGTTACTTAGAGGGATTCAAACTCGGGATTAAATGCCGATAGTGATCCTCCCCTCCATGCACCTAACATAGCATCTTCTTGTATCACAATTTTAAGTTTATAGTTGTCACAAACAAGAGGCTGGAATTCTTGTTCCAACCGTGTTTTCATGTATGGAAAAAGTGAGCTACCACCAGTCAAATTTATACTTGAATAGAGTACTGGATGCAGATGACAATGGCACGAATTAACAACACATATGATGCATTCTGCCAAGCCTCCCTGGTTCATCCCAAGATCAGCAGGATGAAAAAAAATTTATGGAACAGGAATCGTTCATTAGTCAATTTCAGCTCCTCATTTTTAATAGATGCTTCTTTACTTCTATCTTCTACAGTTATAACTTCTTGAGAAATTTCATGCTCATTTTCTTCCTCTTGTGGAATTGAGAATTAAGGATAGCAGTGAGACCCAATCTCCTACTGAGTGATGGATTCTGAAAACAAGGCTGGTTGCTGCATCCTCAGATGGAACATTCAATACATGAACTTCACAGAGGGGTCTGCATGAATTCATAGGTAGAGTAGTCACCATAGAGCTTGCATATTCATTCATAATGTTGTGATTTTCAAGAAGTGAGGGGCTTAGACTAGGAACAATCACATGATCATCTATCACTATCTCCCTCAAACACCACTTCAGATTGTTGTGCTTCTCTTTTACCTTCGAATGCCAAGCTTTTGACATGTGTTTTATTAAGAAGATTTACAAGCCTCAGATAGTCTTCATTCTCATCTTTATTCTAGAAATAATAGTGTATCAATCATCTAAGAGAGACTCTTCATCAGATCTCTTGTACATGCCTGGAGAATCTTTCACAACTTTCATCTACAAAAGATCATCAATGAGAGCATGATATCCTTGTCAAGTTGGGATCTATAATCTACCCAATATGAACCGACCATTTTTCTACTGAAAAGATCATTAATTGAAAATTTGTAACCTTTGCTAGATTAGGAACTAGAACCTACCCAATATGGAAAGACTTTTAAATATCCTTCCTGGCTAGAACAAGATGACAAATGAAGGGAAACCTGGCAAAGATTTCCTACCCTAGGGATTATCTAGACCTAGATACCAGACTAATTAGACTGATGTAACATGACCAACTCATAACATAGAAGACCTAAAACTCGGGCAACAACTGGCTCCGTCTGGGGATTCAAGTATGACAATGCTTGGAAGGGCTCAGTTCATCTCTGGTTTCACACATGGGTCAACAACTTGATGAAAAAGGAAAACTAACCTAAAAGCGAAAGCAGCAACAAGAACAAAACACACCAACCTAGAACGGGAAAAAAAGAGAGGAAAACCTATCTAACTAACAACTATGCAGGGGTTACCTGCTTTCGATTATTGCATTTGGTACAATTTTAGGTCCTGCCCATTATATGAGTATGGTAGCCACTCACCTGAAGGATAAGCCAATTTGAATGAATTATTCTGATTTGCCTGTACAATTTGAAATGGACCTTTCCACAATGATTGGAATTTTGAATGCATTCCCCTAGGCTCCTATCTTTTATCCCACAATAATATCAGATCACCTTCCATCAACTTTCTCGGCCTTGCTCTTTTATCAAACAACCTCTTGACTTTGCTTTGGTGTTCTGTAATTTTATCTACTATTTCTGCTCTTTCTTCCTATACCTTTGTTAGATATAAAATTCTCCTTTCTAATCCTTCCTTGAACACACCATCTTCAATCGTAGTCTTTAATTTATAGGTAGCTAGCTCAAGTGGTAATGGTAAGACAGCTTCAATGCCATAAACCAATTCAAAAGGTGAAATCCCAATAGCTCTTTTTGGAGTAGTCCTATCAGCCCAGAATGCATCATACAGTTTCTTGTGCCAATTCCTTTGATTATCTAAGACCAACTTCTTCAAGATGTTAATTAAATTCTTATTACTAGACTCTGCTTGTCCATTGCCTTGAGGGAAGTAATCTGATGAATGACCAACCTGTATTCCATTATCATAATAGAAAGCAATGATTTCAGTAGAAGTAAAGTAAGATGCATTATCCATTACCAATTTTGCAGGAACTCCAAATCTAATCAATATTTGTTCTTTGATGAATTCACAAACCACTGTAGAAGTAGTCTTCTTCATTGCCTTTGCTTCTACCCATTTACTAGAATAATATGTGGCTGTTAGGATATAGGTATGTTCGTGACTTGAAGGAGGATTTACAGGTCCTATAAAATCTAGACCCCATTGCTAGAAAGGAGCATCTATTATCACTGGTCTCAAAGGTAGAGCAGCTAATTGTGGCTTTCCTATGAATAGTTTACATTTCTCACAATTTACAACCCATTTATACACATCTTTAAACATACCCGGCCAGTAATAGCATTGCCTAAGAATCTTAAATGTGGTTATAGTAGAGGAGAAATGTCCACCACATGCTTCATCATGAAAAGTTTTCAATAATCTTATCTGTTGTTCTTTATCTACACACCTTAAGAAAGTGCCATTTATTGCTTTCTTGTACAAAACATCATCAAATATTACATACTTCAAGGCTTTATTTTTTAGATCTCTCTTTTGTTTTGCTGTTAAACCATCAAGATACTCACCATATGTTAGATAATAGGCAATGTTGGAAAACCAAGGATCTTGTAAACTCACCATGAGCACTTTATGATCATCTTCTTCAATGTGCCGATCTTCAGCCATAGCTCTACAAAGTGCATTTCCTCATACTAACTTTGTTGGTTTTTTGTCTATATCGAACTCCTGCACTTTAGCAATCCATGTTCCTCTATGATTACAACCCACTTCTTGTTGAGTCAAGATACTTTTCACTACAACATTAGGCACATGAATAACTGAATGAGAATGCAGAATGTAAAATCTAAAATTTTTCAATGCCTTTACAACCGCATATGCATGCTTCTCCATGTGAGAGTACTTCAATTCCTGATTTTTTAGAGGCACACTCATGAAAGCAATGGGAGCTTGTATGCCTTTCTTATTTTCCTGCATTAGTATGGCTGAAACAATATGTTCTGAAGCATAACAATATATGATGAATTCTTTATTATAATTAAGATGAACTAAAACTGGTGCACTTGCAATAGCCTCTTTTATATTTTCAAAAGATTTTTTACCGGATTTAGTCCATTTGAAAGCTTGATTTCCTTTCATCATATCAACTATACTTTTTACAATCTCAAAAAATTCAGGCACAAACCTCCTTAGAAAATTCACCTGGCCAAAGAAAGATTTGACTCCTATTTTGCTCAAAGGTAAACTTAATTACTGAATAGCTTTAACTCTATCTAGATCAATTTTCACTCCTTCTTGAGAAACAATATGGCCCAGAAGTTTACCTTCAGTAACACAGAATACTGATTTCTTTGGATTCAATGAAATACCATGATCTCTGCACTGTTGCAACACTTTTGCCAAATCTGCAATGTGGTCCTTTCTCTTTTTAGAAAACCCGGTCAAATCATCAAGATATATCACAATAATCTTATTCCTCAAATCACCAAAAGACAAATTCATGGCCCTCTGGAAAGTTGCACCTGCATTTATTAAACCAAAAGGCATTCTGTTATAGGCAAAAGTGCCCCAAGGCATAGTGAAAGTCGTCTTGTATTGATCTTTCTCTTCTACCTGTATCTGATTGTATCTTGAAAATCCATCAAGCATGGACATCATTTCTGATCCTGCAACCGTCTGTAATAAATGATCCATGTTAGGCAAAGCATAGTTGTCTTTGAGGGATGATTGATTTAAATTTTTGAAGTCTACACAAATTCTTATCTCTCCATTTTTCTTCCTCACAAGCACAATATTTTCCACCCAAGTAAAGTGATGAATAGGATAAATAATCTTGGCTTTTAGCATCTTGTCAATTTCTTTGAAAATTGCACCTTCTACCAAAGGATTATAGTTCCTCTACTTTTGCCTAATAGGTGTTGCTCCAGATTTAAGGGGAATTGTGTGCTTGAATTTTCCATTCATAAAATCTTTCAGATCTTCGTAACTCCAAGAAAACACATCTTGAAAATTAATCAACAATTCTTTGACTTTTATTCTTTCTTCTGGAGTGCAACACTTCCCTATGTTTATCATTTTTGGGCAATCTTCTGTCCCTATATTAATTCCATCAAACTCCCCACAGGTTTTCCCTTTTTTGTTCCTTTCTTTCTGTATGTAAGCATCATGTTTATTGAAAAGTTTTTCCAATGAAACAAAGTGGGAAGGGATTCTATTACCTTTTAATTGAATCATGCCTGATTTAGTTTTTCTCTCATTATCTGATGAATATTCTCCTTGCTAATCGCTTTCAAAACAAAGGTTTGCAAAAGGACCTGTACCTTCAATAAATTGCTGAATATGTTTATCATCATCAAACACTTGCCAAGATTCTTCATTATCGGGCACACTTGGTCTAAACAAGACTTCCATTCTATACACGTGATCTTTGAGATCAGGATGAGGTAATAACAAAGATGCAGATACGGCAAGAGAATCCGCTCTAGTATTTTGATCTCTAGGTATTGAAACTATTGAAAATGCTTCAAAACTTTCAATCTCATCCCATACCTTATTCTTGTAGTTTCTCAATCTGTTATTTTTCACAGAATATTGATTTCTGATTTGTCTTACCACTAATTCAGCATCACCTTGCACTTTCAGCAACTTGACTCCTCTCTGCTTAGCCACTTCCATACCAAGAAGAAGTGCCTCGTATTCTACAATATTGTTAGTGTTCTTGAAATATAACTTATAAGATAAACATTTAATCTCTCCATTAGGAGCAACCAATACCACTCCTGCACCAGAACCGGCTTTAGCATAACTACCATCAAACTCTAATGTCCATATTTTCTTATCATCAAAATTAGTCTGGTCTTTTCCTTCTTGAACATTAGAATCATTAGAGAAAAGCATGTAGTTACCAAATTGCATTTCCTAATAAAGTATTTGTGATCTGGGATCATCTGACTTGAGCACGGTAAACTTGGCCTTTTCTTTCGGCTCTAACTTCACTTTCTTATTCCCTACCTGAATGGTTGCAGCAAACCAGTCCAATTTAATTTCTCCTCCTATGTCTTTACAAAAGCTTCTACTAAGAAGCATTCCGTTGTTGGCAGGGATATCAGCCACAAGTATGGTGAGCTTTAATCTTTTGGAAGGATAGGCTGCGAGGGCGACTTGGATTTGGCCGACTAAGGGCACTTGCTTTGCATCCATTGAATAACATCTACCAAAGGCTTTAGTCAAAGGCAATCCCAAGGCTTTAGCTACTGATGCAGGCATGACATTATTAGATGCCCTTGAATCTATAATACAATTACTCAATCTATTGCCATTAATAAAAAGAGATATGTAGAAGGGTCTTGGTTTTAAGTTCAAACAAGTAGCTAAAATGGTGGACTCTTCTTCCTGAAACAACTTAGGAATTGAAATACTTTCTTCATCTATGGTCTTACCACTGACATTAGCATTAACACAATCACCAACCTTATTCGTACAATGTTCCACTAATCTTTGAAGTTGATTAGGATTTGATTTCAAATAATCAATGGGAGAAATCTGAATTTTACTTTCTTCACAAAATTGTACAATGTCAAAACAATCAGATGACTTACCTTTGTGATCTTTATGTGAAGAAGTAAATGGTGTATTATTATCTTTACCAATTTTACTTGAAGATGCCTGATTCTTAATAGGTATAGCATTGGATGCTTGATTTTTCTTCTTCTGATTTTTGGTCATTACAGTGAGCTGTGGTCCATCCAATCTAGCAAAACAATCACCTCCATTTTTTGAATCCGACTCATACTCACAAAATAAATTTACGGAGTCACCATGTTGAGCATGGTCATCATCACTTTCTAGATACTCTATTCTCTGTTCTTTCTCTTCTTCCATTTGTCTATACCTGATCATATCTGCACATGTGTCTCCATCATGATCGGCTTTGAGGTGAAAAGAACACATCACATGCTTCTTAGGAGGAGCCTCAATAGCCAACCTCTGTTGTGGAGCAGGAATTTGTGAATTTTTATTCCCACCTTGATAAGGCTGATGGAAAGAGTGAACAGGCTTAGTGACCTATTTCTTTAATGCAATCAGTTCATTTGATAACTTCTGTAACATTGTTTCAGTGTTGTTTGAAGTGCCAGGTGTGCTATTAGAAGACCCAGTATGAAGGTCTTTCTTCCATCTACTAGAAGCTATCATATAATCTTCCATTTCTACGGCTAATGTCTGAGTGATTTGCAAATCAGCCACATTAGCTCTTCTTATTTGGTAGCTGAGTTCAGGAGGCATAGAACTGATGTAAAAAGTCTTCTGATTATCCACTGTAGGTGTGCTGGTAGTTGGAATTCTTTTTATCAATTTATTAAATTTGGCATTGAAATCCCTCATAGATATAGATGGTTCTTTCTTTATTTGAGCTATCTGCAATAATAGGACTTGAGCATCTTCAGTACTTTTATACCTGTCTTCAAATTTTTGTTTCATGTCATTCCAATTTGTTATACATCCTGCAGGTAAATCCTGAAACCAATTTGTAGCATCATCTACAAGAGTATCTACGAACATTCTCACCGCAGTGTCTTCATATTGAGGGTTAACTACACTACAGACCTTATCAAAAGCACTTAGATGTTGCTCTGCTGAAATTGTATGATCACCATTAAATTTTGGAAAATTCTTCTTTGAAGCTTTTGGTAAATCATGATTATCTGCAAGGTTCAATGGTCCTATTGCATTTCCCCATGGGACTGCCATGTTTGTTATTGCTAAGTTCTGTACAGGTGTCGGAATGGAAACTGATAGGGGAAGTGCAATACTGTGTAACAATAGTGAATTACAAGTGGTAGAAATGGGAATTCTACCTACTGGAGGAGAGGAAGATTTGCTTCTTCTTGATCTGAAAAGGGCTTGTGCAGGCAACTGAAATTCTTCTGGATTCTTGTCTTCAGCTTCCTTTGTTCTTGTTCTTCCTTTTTTGAATCTATCCCCCAAGATAGGAAAATTGACCTTCTTAAGTTCTTCGTACACTGGGTCAACTTTTCCCTTCTGTTTTGCACTCCTGGTAAATTTGGAATCCAGGGTGTTTATAATTCTGAGAAAAACTTATAATATTTTAAAAATCTTCTAAAGTATTCTTTTATCTTCAAAATCCTTACAAGTTCTCCCCAGCAGAGTCACCAAAAACTATTGGTTAACAGTTTGTCCTCCTGTTAGATTTGCAATCTTTGACTCTTTTAGCACCCAAGATGAGAGAACAAAAGGATGTCACCAACAACTGGGTCAGTGTAAGTTTTCTATCACTGCCCTCTAAATTGACAGGTACAGCTCCTTGATTATATTAGATATTCAATGAATTTGTTTTTATTAATCACCAAATACTCTGAGCAATGAAATTAATTGAATTACTTTGTAGGCACAAGCAATTCAGGCAGAGTAATATATAGACAAATTACAACTCACAGTGGCATGTGGATCATAAATTGATGAAGAATTTACACTACTTCTAACTCTTATAATTAACTATTTATGAACATGAAATCCTAAGATAGGAAGAAGAGCAGAATTATACACAAGAAAGCGGCTAGCATCACTCTCACTGTAATTGTTGATTATGAAATAAAATCTACACAGAAACCACAGTTCTGTATATAACTGTCCTCAAACTCCAAATGCAACTAAATTACTTTAATAAGAGAAACCACAAACTCTTATGAGACAACCAGTAAATAGAATTGCTATCCTTCTACATCAAGTTTGTCGACATCTCCACCTGCAAAACTATTGTTGCCTCTCTGTTTTGACAATTCCTGTCTTTGGCCAAAAGAAGACCACTTCACTTCCTTTCTTTTCAGAATTTATAGAATTTTCAATACAGGTAATTTATAATGACTCATGACCTTTCAATTTACATGAATATGAAAGACCAGGAACTGAATAATTTCAACAAAAAATATAATGAAGAAGAAAGAATCTGATTATACCCCTTCGCCTTTCCTTGCTCAAACGACTATTATCTTTGTCTTTATTATCAAAAACTTTTCCTTGTATTTATATCATTGGCTGTTGAGAGATCAAGTAAACCCGATTTTATAGAACTTTATGTATTACTCCCTGCGATTTAATTTGGATTCACCTCTAGCTTTGCTAGGAACCTTTTAAAATGCCTTCCCTTTTGAATTTTTTTATCTACAATATCGCTAGAACTGGAGTTGAAATTTTCCTGTTGATTTCGCATCATATAAAAATTGAATATTTCAAATGTAATAGGTCTAGACAATCTGAAACATTTTATAGTGTCCAAAATCAGTTTTGCATTATTACAAGCTCTGCATTGAATAGAAGCCTTGCAATACCGAAATAAGAACTGATTGATTCAAAAACATAAATCAAGAAATCTAACCCAAAGGAGATATACATAAAAGATCAACCGCAAACAAAACTTTCAAGAATCAGTGCATAAAGCGCCGTCGGCATCTTGCAGATCCAAGTTCTTCATAATCTGACTTCGTTACTTAGAGGGATTCAAACTCAAGATTAACTGTCGATAGTGATCCTCCCCTCCATGCACCTAACATAGGATCTTCTTGTATCACAATTTTAAGTTTATAGTTGTCACAAACAAGAGGCTGGAGTTCCTGTTCCAACCGTGTTTTCATGTGTGGAAAAAGTGAGCTCCCACCAGTCAAATTTATACTTGAATAGAGTACTGGATGCAGATGACAATGGCACAAATTAATAGTACGTACGATGCATTCTGCCAAGCCTGCCTGGTTCATCCCAAGATCAGCAGGATGAAAAAACATTTCTGGAACAAGGAATTGTTCATTAGTCAATTTCAACTCCTCATTTTTAATAGATGCTTATTTAGTTCTATCTTCTATAGTTATAACTTCTTGATAAATTTCATGCTCATTTTCTTCCTCTTGTGGAATTGAGAATTAAGGATAGCAGTGAGACCCAATCTCCTACTGAGTGATGGATTCTGAAAACAAGGCTGGCTGCTGCATCCTCAGAAGGAACATTCAATACATGAACTTCACAGAGAGGCCTGCATGAATTCATAGGTGGAGTAGTCACCATAGAGCTTGCATATTCATTCATAATGTTGTGATTTTCAAGAAGCGAGGGGCTTAGACTAGGAACAATCACATGATCATCTATCACTATCTCCCTCAAACACCACTTCAGATTGTTGTGCTTCTCTTTTACCTTTGAATGCCAAGCTTTTGACATGTGTTTTATTAAGAAGATTTACAAGCCTCGGATAGTCTTCATTCTCATCTTTATTCTAGAAACAATAGTGTATCAATCATCTGAGAGAGACTATTCATCAGATCTCTTGTACATGCCTAGAGAACCTTTCACAACTTTCATCTGCAAAAGATCATCAATTAGAGCACGATATCCTTGTCGGGTTGGGATCTATAATCTACCCAATATGAACCGACCATTTTTCTGCTGCAAATATCATTAATTGAAAATTTGCAACCTTTGCCAGATTAGGAAGTAGAACCTACCCAATATGAAAAGACTTTTAAATATCCTTCCCGGCTAGAACAAGATGGCAAATGAAGGGAAACCTGGCAAAGATTTCCTACCCTAGGTATTATCTAGACCTAGATACCAGACTAATTAGACTGATGTAACATGACCAACGCATAACATAGAAGACCTAAAACTCGGGCAACATACTAGTGCATGAAATCTACATGGACTAGTCATTATGCTTTTAATACCATGAAACAATATAGAAGAAAAGTGATAGACTTTTGTAATATGATGCATTGATGTACAATAGTGGCAAGCACCATGATTGAGTATTAGTGAAGGAGATCATTCAATAGGCAGATAATAACCTACTAAGGTTTTCTATAAGCTCTGACAAGGTAAAAGAGGATTTTTGATAGTGGTAGATTGTGTTTAGGGGGTGTGGCAGACTTACAAGTAGTGGTGCCATTGAAAGTGCATAGTATATGACTTAATGCTAATATAAGAAAGAGTTGTTTTTTAGTACCTATAGGTTAGGTTTGTTATATAACAAAGTTGAGTGAAATATTCTAAGGACAATTTTAGGGTTGAAATATCAAGACTTAGGAAAAAAGCATGTGATGAAAGTCCTAGTAATAGTAGAGATTGTACCTCCAGATAATCACCATGAAGAACATATTACAAACCATAAAGAATGATTCGGTTACAGGTCAAAGCATTATATAATCAAATGAAGATATTTGACATGTGACAGTTAAGAATATGATATATGAAGGTATCATGAGAAACAATCTTGAAGGAAACATTGACCTAATAATCATGGTCTTATATCTTTGTTTGGTGTTTTCCAAAGATTAATGATAGTGCAAATAATATACCAAACCCAATAAACAACAATGCTAAAGCTAATCATATAAATAGGATCTCCCTTGAAAATGAGATAGTTAATTTTTATATGACCATAAATTAACTAGAAGATATGCTTATAGAATTATGTTAACAACTTTACACTGTAGCATTTATGGCTTTCATACATTCTTCTATGATTCAACCATATTAGGACCACAAATGGAGAAAGAAAAATTTTCACGAGACCAAAAATAGATTAAAAATCCAAAACATTGATGTTTTGACCAAGGAGGGAAACCTTCTTGATGTAGATATATTCCTATTTATAAGAGGTGTGTAACTAAAGTGGAGCAATTTGACACAAATCTAGGTCACCAATATTAGTGTTCTACTCTCCTAATGTATATAAACATGTACAAATCAAAGGCAAAGAAAATAAAAAATTGGAACTCTATAATGTGCCTTCGTGTTCCACACTAAGTAATACGAGTTCACTATATGATTATATGTCATCAAGTTGGGTACAATTTTTTTTTAAAGAACTTTGTATAGATCTTAACAAATCACAATTCTCCAGATACAAAAGGAAGAAAAAACTTAAAGTACTATTTCAAAAAACCCAACATCCAATTCTTCATTCAATCAAAGGAAAGTCTCTATCAAACAGCTACCAACATCTTGCAAATGAAAAAATTGATATCAAGTCTCAAAGAGTGTTTGATGGTTATAGTTTTGACTTGTTATAGATATAGATGTTTATTTTCCCTTTGCTAATCAAGGGTTACTATCCTGTTGATTTCCAAATGTCTATGCCAAGGAAAAGATGTAACTTGTTGAACAAGTGATCATTAGTGTTTGACCTTTAGATACACCGTAGTTGGTTCCCACAGAGTATACTACTTGACACTCTATTTCTTTCCACAATATCACAATTTCCCGTAGTGAATAGCTCCACTATTCTGACTTACCTACTATAAAATGAAAAAAGTTTTTCACCCTAATAAAAAAATTAATAAATGTACAAATGTAACATTAAAAAATGAAAACACATGAGATTTATAGGTTAGTAATGAAATATTTTACCTATCTGATTCATCACATTATATAAAAGGAAGGCCTGGTTACCCCAATGCCCCCTCTACTTGTTCAAGAATCAAGCACAGAACCATGGAAGAATACAACTAGGGCATAGAAAATAAAAATGGGATCCTAGGCCTTATATGATGATCCTTTCCACTGCTCTCATAAAACCAGATGATCATGTAGCCATACTATTTGTCATTGGAGATGTAGCAAACAATGAGTTCTTGTGAAAATTTTCCAACAACACCAATAGAGAGTGAGATACAAATCATAGTTATGCCATGAAATCTCACAAATTACAATAATGGCATGAACTTTAGAACTCAATCCTATATATCACATGTCAACTTCCTCCCACTCTGCAGGGATAGGGAAAGTTTGTGATCAGCCTATTTCAAAAGAGCAAGGGAATTAAGTTCTAAAAACAAAGGTTTCTATTTTTCTTATAGTCGAAAAGGGCTGCTATGAGAAAAAATGGTCACCAAAGTTCACTCGAAATCCTGAAATCACTGAAGTTTAGTGGAGATGATGATTCAAATCTCTATTAAATTACTCAATCATCATCTACGACTACCATCGAATCCTTCCACACAACCCAACCGATCAATCACAAGTCCCCTCAAGTGCCCTTCCCTTATGAAATCAGCAAAGTTTAGCTAAAATCCTACAAAATCACCATAGTTCAACCCGCGAATGAAAAATTAATTAAACTCAAATGTGGGCTTGACCTTCTTTATCAAAAATTTTTGGTTGAAATTCTATTATGACCCAAGTTGGTCAAAATTTTGACCAACTTGGGAAAGCTTTGGATAATTTCAACTTGGGAAAACTGATGTTGGTCAAAATTTTGACAAAGCAAGAAAGCAATTTTTTTTTGCAACCAATGTGGGAATTAAATCAAAAAATAAGGAGGATTCATAGCTTTGGTCAAAAAATTTGGTAGAAAAATGGGTACAAATGTACTAGTGTAAGCACCTTGTTAGAGGATTTCAATACAACCTATTAGGACTACTCTATTAAGAGATTTAACTGATTCACCTATTAGAATGTCTCAACATTGATCCTACGGTTAGCACTTTTTTTTATTGATGACAAATCACCTTTAAACTAATGAATTCTTGATCCTTCTTGATTAGAAGTCTATCTGTTGTTCACTATTTCCTTCCTTTGTTCTCCTTTAACCAATTCAGCAATACAATTTCAATTCACAACTCCTTAGCCACCATGCAAACTTCTTTCTTCACTCTTTCTACACACATATAATGTTTAGGGTTTGTCCTCCTTAAGAAGACCTAGGTGACCGAGGGTTAGTTATGAATCAACAACTATGATTCATCCATTTTGCCACATAAACCTTCCCTTTACCTGATTGGATGCATGTAATTCCTATGGATTCCAACTTAAGATTTGTCCTTATCATCAAAATATCATAATTTAATCTATAAGTTGGCTGAAAATGGTTTACATAGTAGTTTATGCCAATACAAATAACTATTACAAAACTATGTTCCTCAGCATCTAATGTCTCTAATGCTTGGCATATACTAATTTCTATACTATGACTTGGCATGCACTACTTACTAGGCTCCTAAATCACTCGGCATATATTGTTTGATTGACACTTGAACAACTCAACACATGAGTGACTCGACACTCACTGTTGACTCGACATGCTCTAACTTATACATGTTGTGCTCAATATATACTACTTGTTCAACATGAACTAAGTAAATGACTTAAGTGTATAGGCACTCACTTGTCAAAACCAATCTAAGATCAACAATCTCCCCCTTTGACATGAGTATCAAAAAAAATTGGTCATGCATTGATATTTTTATTCTTATGAGCATAACATAACTCTTATTCGACTTCTATAGAAATTTTCATATATCAAAATTTTTGCAACTTATACCTCAAAATCTTATAACTCTCCCTGAGTTATCTTATAACTCCCTCTGAGTTATTTGATCTATTATCATGTACTCAAAATCATACTCTTGTTGAGTAGATGTGCTTCAATTGATACTATTTCACTTTCTTATTGTTCTCCCATGCTTTCTCCCACATGTTATTACTCTTCCTTATCTTAGCTCTTTCTCCCCTATAACTGAGCTCTTTCTCCCACTTTTTGACACTGATGTCAATGGGTTATACACTAATAGTGTGTTTGTCCAAAAAAATATTTATGGACCTCAAGAATGATCTTAAGAGCAATATCCCAATTCTCACAAGCTACCTCCAAAGATTTAATTTGGATATCTAGCTTGGTAGCAAGGTGAACTAGGCCATCTAATGTAGAAAAATTGGGGTCTTTCTTCATACGAGTGTCTGTATAGCCTAAATCCTAGTGCAAAATCTCCATATGAGGAGTCAATGTAGTTTGGATGCTTATCAGTTTGGCCCTTATGTTGGCTTCATCTATAGATAGTGTTGTTGATTGACTCTAGGTTTGCAATAAAGTCATAAAATTCTTTTCATTTTTAGATGGAGTCATGGGCAATTTAGCTCTAGATGATCGCATTTGACTTTTCAAGCTCAATATGTGATTCCTTATTTCTTATGTGAAGAGTGTGGGATTACAGAGTTTGGTGTATAGTGAGAAAATGTTCTCAAGTACCTTCTTCACACTGTTTATCCTAGTTGCCAATGCAACTTGTGTAAGTGCTATATCAATGGATATCTTCTCATTCACTTTATGTTGAAACTTTTTCTCAGACCATTCTAAAATTTTTGCATTAGTATTCTTACCTTTTCCACTATGTTGGTAAATTGTTTAATAAATGGCTTTATTTCATCTAGAGTAAGTAGACTAAATGCACCCAAGAAGATGTCTTTAATGTCATGAAAAACTTTCTTCTACCTATGCTCCCTTTTGAGTAGTTCTTGATGTTTCTTTATAGGTAGGGCTTCTTGAAGTATACCCATCTTCTCAACTATTATTGTTGCAAGATCAAATTTTGGCAAAAAAATTTCTTCATCTAGGCTTACATCTCCATATGTTATTACCTCTTCTAGCTTTGATGAACCTAGACTTGGCACAAAGAATTGGAAAGGTGTTGCATCTCTGCTTGGCATTTGAAGAGTGTGACTCAAAGGAGTGCTAGATGTTGGTAAAGTTACCAGTGCTTGAACGATTGCTTGCTCCTTTAGGTTGGGTGTCAACTCAGTCTCTCTAGGCTTGTCCTTCTCTACCTCATTGCTTTGAATTTCACCTTTAACTTGTGTTGGAGGTGCAGATGAATCTATTTGACCTATTTGACTCTGTGGTTCATTAGTGGCTTGTGTTTTGACTTTACCCTCTCCAATTTTCTAAACCTTTTCTAGTGCAACTATTGTTACATTATCTGAAGATTGTACATTAGTGACTTGAGGGGTGATGATAGGTGGTTCTTGTGTTTTCACCTCCTCCCTTGTACTTTTAGTTAGTAATTTTTGAAGTTCATCTACACTCAGCAATACAGGGTTGTTACATAGTTTAGCTTATAGTATAGATTTATCAAGTATCTTTTTCAAGTCTTGCTCTATTAGGGGATTGATTTTCTAAGTAGTGAGGTCAAAAAAATCCTTTACTATGACAGCTTCAGTATTTACACTTTCTATTTGTGGAGTGTTGACATTTAACATTTGCGTATCTTGTACACTATTCCTATTGTTGCTCTTTCTTAGTTGTTGCTTGATCAATTACATTGATTTTAGTACCTCCCTCAACTATTCCTTCATTATTATCTTCATCTTCATCATCTTTAACCTCAATAGGCTCTTGTTCTCTTGCTTTGACTGTAGCTAGCCCATATGTGATCTTCCACATCTATGTAGTCTTCTTTACAACATCTTCAATATTTTTATATAGTATATTGAATGCTCTATATTTTGGAACAAATCTAACAACATATTTCATTATGGCATTAGCTATATGTGCCTTGCTAAGTTTAGGCATAACTTGAGAAAGGGTAGTCTCTCTAATTTTTCTTTCAGTATCTCAAAAATAGTGCCACTTTTTTTCAACTCTTTCATATAAGATTTTAGGTATGAAGTTGACAATCTCTAGAGGGGCTTTCTTAAAATTGGCCATCATGGCATATATTGCCTCCTCCACTTGATTCTCTTCAACTTTTCAAAGATTTTCAAAATTAATGTGAGAAAATCCTAATAAATCTAAATTATTTCTAACATTCTTACATAGGTTGTCTAGATACCAGGATAGATTATGACTCACCACTTTGAATTGGCTATTGTCATCAGATTTAGTTCTTTCTTCATCAATTTTAGCCTAAGCAATATATTTTCTCCTTGGTCTTTTCTATGCTCCACCTTCTTGCTCTATAGTCTTGGCTTTCTCTTTAACCTTTTGTCTACTAACATGTGTGTTGGGTCTTGTAGTAGGTACTATAGGTTTTGACTGGCTTGGTTTAGAAACTTTCTTAGGTTTTGTCTCTATTTGTGCTTTAGCCTTTCTCTTCTTTTGATTAGTAGGAATAGGTGCTTCCTTGGCTTCTTCGTCCTTGACACCTTCTCTAATCTTTGATTCTTCCTCTTGATGATCTTCACCCTTTCCTTATGTCAATGCAAGTAGTGCTTGAATCTAAATGTCTTCTTCCTCTTCATCTTCTTGCTTGGCACCTTCACTAAATTTAGCTTTCAATTTCATTTCCAGTTTCTCCTTCTTTTTAATGATAGACGTAGTCTTTAAATCCATTGAAATATTAGACTTGGCAATCTCATAGTTACAAAATGCTTTGGTATCTTTGTCTACTTCTTCTACAAGTAATGTTGTTATTGTTGTAGAGGCCTCATCAACATTAATTCCATAGCCTTATGGCCTCATCCATCTTACTCTAGGAATTTTTGCCTATACAAATGTGTTATTAACATCAAGTAAGAAACGAACATCATCATAATATCTTTCATCTAATTATACTGGAATCCTAAATCTCTTCTTCATGGATTGTTTGAAATCCTCAAAATAACTAGTCATTACTGACTCAAAATTTTTACCTAATTGTTCAATGAAATCTCCTATTTGAATTGCAACAGCCTTATTTGTCTTTGATGCAATAGTACCAAAATTACAAAATGTGTTCTTAACATAAATAAAGATACATATCAAAATAGATCCGAATTTACACTGAGTAGTCTTTGTTTTTCTTATTGCTCCTAGGTTTTCAATCAATTGTTGTAACTACAACTCAACAAGATCATACGTATGATCCTTCTTCACTATCTTTTAACCCATATCTATTGCAATGTAGGGTACACTCCTCAATCTATTTGATTGATAAAACTTGTGTATAATTACCCTTACTACAAAATCTATTAGAGGATCTATGATGGTGTCTATGGTCATTCTTCTCTTCTTCCACACAACTCTCATGTTCTTTTCAATGACTTCATTTGACTCACTCCTCATACTCTTTGGAAAATCTAAAATTGGATACCCTATTACCCTATGGATTATTCTTTTTGTGGTTTTGATTGGCCCATTATCTAACCACACTGAACTATCATGAATTCTACTCAAGGCAATTCTGATCCATTGAGTTTTGAAAATATTGGGGAAATCTAGGGCACAAGTTAACCCTTTCTTTTCTACAATCTTGAATTCTTCCCTTAGCACACCATTTTCACATAGTTTTCCATATGCTTCACTAATTTCCATGTCACCAACACTACCAATCTTACAATTATAACATTTTCTAGCATCTTGAATCAATATGAGTTTTGGTGGTATTATAGATAGTGCACTAGAGGGATCTTGTTTGTATGCTATCTCTAGAATGGACTTGAGAATAGGTTGTTTTACTTCCTTGCTAACCAACTGAACATTTAAAAAAAAAATTCCCTCTACACCTTTTGAACTGGATGCCATTTTACAAAACTAGGGTTTACAAAATTTTAAATAGCATATCTTGGAACACGATAAATACCTTGCAAAATATGATGAAATGATGTAAAATAACTGTTCAAATCTCTTGGAAATGCTTCAGACAAAATTTCTAGATTGCCTTTAGCTCTTCTTACTTTCTCTTGATTTTGAATGATGTTAAGTGAGAAAAAATTGATCATATACCCCTTTGACATGATACAATTAATGCTAAGTGCTTACATAGTTGTAACCTTGGGATCAACTAATCTTTGGCTCACCCAGCATCCACACATCTTTTCATTTATTTAGCAACCATTATGAGCTTGGAAACAACTAGCTAGTCTGTTGGCTTGACATCCTCTAGTACTTAACTCATCAATCATAAGAAACTTTTCATGCTTGACAGTAACATGAAAACCTTAAAGATTTTTCTTTAATTCCTAATAACACCTTGCATCTTTATTCATGCTTATGTAATCTTTTGAGAACTAAATCCTCTAGAACTGATGTATGATATAACTTTTGAATATTAGTACCACATACCTCTTGATTGTTTAATTTGATGAGGTGTGATCACCTGAGCCATTAGGTGAAGTGATCCCTTCTCCACTTAATGTGCTATAATCCTCCTTTTTCTTCCATGTCTTATTCATTTCATTTGGGCATTTTCAATATCTTCCTTGCCTTTGCCTTTACTAAACTCACAACTTGGTGCCTTTGACCTTGTTGGACAATGTTGACAGATGTGACTAGTCTTCAAATAGCTAAAAATTGTGGTTTGACTCAACCAAATTTTGTAGTCACTTGTGAAGTGCATTCTTATATAGTTCTCAGGAATATTTCCATACTCTTGATAATAGTGACAACTATACCTTGTATTATAGTACCAATTGTAAAAGTTTCCATTGTTCTTTACCTTTTCTTGCCTATTTGATGACTACATGGGTTTGGATTTGCATTCAAAAGGTTTATGTCCATACGTTTGATATTTATAACAATATCTTTCAAATCTTTGAGTGTGTATGGTCTTGGTTCTACATTCATGTGCTTGATGACCTTATTTGTTGCACTTATGACAGTGACCCATGCTCTTTTGCTTAACATTTTGATTCACAGTCTTGCTCTTGTATATGTTAGCAATATGTCCTTTCTTACCACAATTATGACATGTACGTTTGGAATTCCTACCTTTGTTACTCCTTTGTTCAACAATTTTCGATGACTCTCCTTCTTCAGTACTTGTGCATCCTAGTCTAGATGTATCATTGTTGTATCTAGGGGATCTCATCAATTGGTCAAAGTATTTGATGGCTTTACTTGGTTTATTGAAATTTTCAAAAAAAAAAAATTCCCTTTCTAGGTCATTTCTCAACTTTTCATTCTGTAACTTTAGCATTATTATTTCAATATCCTTGGTATTTACTTCATGGCTGGCATTCATCAGTTGACCTAAAGTTTCTAAGTGCATGTTAGCAATCCTAGTTGCCTCTGATGATCTTTCTTCTAATTTGTTGGTCAAAATTCTTTTGTCATCTTCAATCATGGATTTTTCTTCCATATCTTTCTTTTTCTATTCAATCACCTCACATAGTAGTATGGCTTTTGATTCTCATTCTAACTTGATATTTCTAATTTCTTTAGCTTGGGCTCTATTCTTTTCTGTTGGATCTACAATTGCTGCATCAAATTCATTGGAATCTCCATTTGTGAATACCTTAGTAGTGTCTATCTCTTTGTATTGTGTGTCATTCTCCTCAATGGAAATTTCCTTCCTTCTCTTTAAAGAATTCTTTAAATCTTCTCTTGCTTCATTCAACTAATGTGGAATAAGATGTATTTAAATCTCATGGTTCTCAATAATCTTTCCCAACTTGTAGACTTCCATTTTCAAGATCTTTCCTCAAAGATGTGAAGCTTCTCTTTTACAGAACTAGGCTTCGATACAAGTTGTTGGAACTACAATAGGAAAAGTAAACTTATAAGGGGAGGGAGGAGGGGGGAGTGTGGGGTAAATTAGTAGTTTGACCTTTTAACCCATAAAAATATTCACCATGCATCCTTCTCACATATTCAATAGGTAAGCTGAAATACCATGTAAAGCATGTAAACAAGTAATCATTCACACACATATGACACCATATATCATTATCTAGAAACCCTCCAATGAGAAGGTAAATCTAGGGTGGGGATTAAACCCACAAATATTCACTACTGTAGTAATAAAGTGTATCCAATGAAGGTTACAACATTTGATATGAAACTTGATCTATCCCGTGACAGGTCTTACCTATTAAAGGATTACAAAAAAATTTAGGTCTTACCCTATTAAAGGATTTCAACATCCTATTAAAAGTGTGCCTTGTTAAAGGACCTCAACTCATTATTAAGTAAGCACCTTGTTAGAGGATTTCAATACATCCTATTAGGATTACTCTATTAAGAGGTTTAACTGATTCACTAATTAGAATGTCTCGATATTGATCCCATGGTTAAAACTTTGTTGCTTGATGATAGATCACCTCTAAACTATTGTATTCTTGATCCTTCTTGATTAGATGTCTATCTATTGTTCACTATTTCATTCCTCTATTCTCTTTTAACTAATTCTACAATAAAATTTCAATTCAAAACTCCTTAGCCACCATAAATACTCTTTTTGCACATGCAAACTTCTTTCTTCACTCTTTCCACACACATACAATGTTTGGGGTTTGTCATCCTTAAGAAGACCTAGGTGACTTAGGGTTAGGTATGAATCAACAACTATGATTTATCTAATTTTCCACTTAAACCTTCCCTTTACCTGATTGAATACATATAATTCCTAGGGAGTCCAACTTAAGATTCATCCTTATCATTAAAATATCATAATTCAATCTATAAGTCACCTCAAAAATAGTTTACATAGTATTTTGTGCCAATACAAAAAACTATTGCAAAATTGTGTTACTGGGCATTTGAAGTCTCTGATGCTTGGCATGCACTAATTTCTATACTATGACTCAACATTTGAATGACTTGGCATGTACTACTTACTCAACTCCTAAATCACTCGGCATATACTATCTACTCAACACTTGAATAACTTAGCATATGAGTGACTTGGCACTCATTGTTGACTCAGCATGCTCTAACTTATACATGTGCTTGACATATACTACTTTTTTGACATGAACTAACTAAATGACTTAGGTGTATATACACTCACTTGTCAAAATCAATCTGAGATGAACAACATCAAAAAATCCTTCTAGATATTCTATGTAAAATTCTTCTTCTAATATGTCATTCAAAAATATAGATTTAACATACATTTGATAAACTTTGAAACCTTTGTATGCAAAATAAGCAAGCAGAGTTCTTACTCATTCCATTCTAGCAATATGAGAAAACATTTCTCCATAGTCAATTGCTTCTTCTTGTGCATATCGTTAGCAAACTAATATTGCCTTTTTGCTTATGACTTCACCATTTTTATCTAGCTTATCTCTATATACCCATTTGGCACCAATCAAATTTTTGTCTTCTAGTCTAGGAACTAGAGTCCACATCTTGTTTTTCTCAATTTGTTCAATCTCTTCTTTCATGGCTTTATTCTAATCCACATATTCTAAGGCATCTTTTACTATTTTTGGTTTTTTTATACTTAGCAAACATGTGTCATTTCTCAATTTGTTCCTTGTCAATGGTCTAGCATCTTTATCTCCAATTATTTGTGCACGAGGATGATGCCTCTTGACATATTTAGACAATCTTGGTTCAGCTCTAGTTTCTTTATTTGGTCTATTTACTTTAGATTCACTATGTACATCTCTATCAGGTAGTTCAACATCTCTCTCATATACATGAATCTTAGAATTAGAATGTACATCAGGTTCATTTTGTAACTTAGCATTTGAATGTAGTTTGGTTCCTAAATGCAACTCGACATTCATAGTATGTGACTCAATAGTCACTAGAAATTGCTATTGATTTGTAGCTTGATTTGCAACACCTTCTTCCCTAGGCATACCTTCATAAAAGTATACAATTGATTTGTATTCTTTTGTTTCCTTCATAGGTTCAACCTCATATATTTATGTATATTCATCAAATTTTACATTTTCACTCTCCACAAGTTTGTTAGTGTTAGTATTTAAACACTTATAAGCTTTACTTCTTGTGGAATAGCCTAGGAATATACCTTCTTCACTTTTTGCATCTAGTTTACCATTCTTGAAATCTTTGAGAATAAAGCATTTGCTTCCAATTACCTTAGAATATTTTACATTGGGTGAGTATCCATAGCATACTTCAAAAGGTGTTGAATGAGTACCTTTATTGACTTGTACATGGTTTAGGGTATAGAAAATTGTACTTATAGCTTCTCTCTAGTATTTCAAAGCAACATTTTTTCTCCATCATGAGTGTCCAAGCATAGTCCATTGTAGACTTCTTCCTCCTTTCAGCAATTCCATTTTGTGGAGGGGTTCTAGGAACAGATTTATGTCTTTTGATTCCTCTGTCATTACAAAACATCTCAAACTCATTTTATGTGAATTCTCCTCCTCTATGAGATATGAAACATTTCAGACTTTTACTTGTTTCCTTATCAACTCTTGCTAAGTACCACTTAAACATTTTGAAACCATCATACTTCTATTTTAGAAACATAACTGTTATCATTTTAGAATAGTCATCAACAAGTAACATAATGTAATTATCTCCTTTGTAGCTTTTTACTTCAATTGGTTTGTTGGAACTGAAAATTGCATGGTCAATTTTCAGTCGCATATTGAAAATTTTGAAGAATCAATGCCGTATGGATGTTTTTTATGAATATGTAGCCAGTTGTCAGTTTGAGGCCTAGATGGTTTTTGAGTGGCTTGACACCTTTCATTTGAAATATTCAAGTGATCCAGAATGTTATTTTTCCATCTCAAATCATTTGGTGAAGGCCCATTTTGAGCTAGTGTCAAAATTTGCAATTTTGCCCAAGTGTCAAAATGCATACAATAGCCTAGTTTGTCTTTGAATATCTTTTACCCAAGAATGTTTCATCACCTGACACTTTGTGGATGTTTAGTATGAATATCAAATAACATATTTTCTATTTTTCATCCTATATTGAATCGGTTTGCTTAGGTTTCAAACCCTTCAAAGTTGGTAGTTTACTATTTTCATGCATTTGCAAATTCTGCAAAATTCTAGAAGGCCCTATTTGACCTATCATAACTTTTTACTAGTTGAACCAAATAAGAAATTTCCTTTTCCATCATACTCTAGGGGTGGAAGAATTTCTACATTCCTAATTTGAGCTTATGATGAATCTGTTTGATCAATTTTCAAACATGATTCTATTTGATATTTATAAAGTTTCACTAGTATCATGAAATGTAGATTGATCAGTACCCCTATTCATGATGTGATAATTTGAAATCCATGATAGGTGAGATCAAATTATTTGTATCACTATGTTCTACTCCTAAAATACTTCAAGTGTATAAATTTTTAAGTCTTGACAAATCCATCTACAGGCTTTCCCAGGGCCATTCCATTTGCAAAAAATACTTTTCTACTGATGCTTTCAGTCTTGCAAATCTAGGTAGCTAACTTTAATTGCTCCCCAAATGCATCCTGTTATATTTCATGAGCCCAAATCATAGATCCATATTCTCCTCATGACATTGAACAAATGCCCCAGTTTTTGTGCCCCCAAATGTCAGTTTGCCCAATTTTCAAAGCTGATTCTGAACATGATTTATGGTTTTCTAACATGTTTTCTTGAAGGTGATTTTAAGTAAGCAAGTTTGGAGGTTGATATATTTTGACCTCGATGTCATCATGAGATGAGATTTGATAGGGTAAGAGATTGTGGAAGAGAGAATTAGTGTGTTCGATTTCAAAGCTCGATTGGGTTAGTTTTCAAAGACAGTAAAAGGACCTCCTAGCACTAAGTTGACAAGTTATAGACATGTATAAAGTGTGTTTCAAAGTTTGTTGTTAGTGGTTGAATTTGTTTCAAATCAGTGCCAAACGTTCAATAGGCTAGTTTGAAGGATCAAGTGTTTGAAAATGATTTTTTTTTTAATTAGACCCACTTTGGGGCCCAACTAATTAAATAGTGTACAAATGGAGAGTTAAATAGGAGCACCATGGTGAAAATTGAGAAAGAAAGAATAATAAGAGGGAACTTGACCCTAGGGCCCCACCATTACTCATGACGAAGAAATAATTATTTTTTTGGTTTCCTCCATCAACCCATTTTCATTTGATCTTGACCATGCTAATGCTTATATCTAGAAATGTTATTTCTACATGACTACTTGTCAAATTGTTAAACTAAATGATATGTTTAATTAATTAAAGTTTTAGATATAAATAATGACATTGAAGAAATTAGTCTTAAAATAGAGAATGAAACTTGAAAGGTTGTAAAAAAGGGGGCAGATAAAAGTAGTCCAAATGTTGTGGAGGGAGGAATTATTCTTGGAGGAGGAGAGAAGTGGTGCCACTATGAATGGTTCCAAGAAAAATGGGAAACAAGAGAATGGGAATAAAACAATGGCGCCTCCTTGAAATTCTTTGAGCATAGATGGGAAGGTTAGTGATATGTTAGGTGATTCAAATTCAAGAAATTTGAAAAAGAATGGTAGGGTTTCTCTTGAAAGGGGCTAAAAATCTATTGATGTAAGGCCAATTGATTATAAGGTCAAGGATTACATGAAGGAAAAATATTGTGATGATGCACAAAAATCTTCAAACTCATGGTTTAAATGGATTAAAGGCCCATATAATCATAGTCCATGTGTGATTGAACACCCACACAAATAAAAAGAGAGAAAAGGTGGCATAAAGGAAGGTAAGAAGTTCATTGGGGCACATTTTTTATCCATTGAGCCAAACATACTCTCCACATAGAACACTAGCTTGCATTCCCTATCAGATTCAAACTCAATTAAATGTCTCACAACTTAACCATGAAATGAACCATATAAATTATGAATTCATAGAAATGAATGTCTAAATCTGAATTATCTGAGGGAGTTGGGGAATATGTGAAAAGGGGAAAGAAAAATAGAGATCCATACATGAGGGGGGAGTTTCTCTTTTCAGCTTCATATCTACAATAAATTTGCTATAGCTTGAAGTGGAAGGCACAACACAAGGGGCAACATCAATGCAAAGGACTTCTGCATAAATGTAGAGTACCCTATGCAAAAAAAAAAAGGCACTAGAATGAAAAGAAAGGAGAAATGATATGACACGACATTAAGGTGGAAACTGAAGACTAGATGTGAAGATGAGACATCCATGGAAAAGACAAAGGGAAGACCATGCAAAGAAGGTTGTATGTAAGGGTGATTTGGTAAGGGCAAGAGGGGATTTATAGATAGGAGGCTATTATGGAACATGCTACTCAACATGTATGTGAAGAGTGGGAATTTGGTTCATGCTTGCAAAGTATTTGGCTCAAAATGTCTCAACGAGATGCCTTCTTGTGGACCGTCATCATTTTTCTTATTCAAGATAGGGGCTACTGGGAAAGTGGGGGCAACTATGGGAGCATTTGGATTTTTGTATGTAGGGTTGCATGATGGTATAAAGGCTATGTTGTTTGGGCTGGCAATAACAAATGCACTAGGATTTCTGTGTACATTTCTAGTGTTAGAAATGAAAGCCCCTGAGTTTTATCCCACATTTCCTATGATGGGTAGTTTTAACACATTCAAATACTTTGACACTCAATAATGAAGTTATCTTCAAGACAACTAGCTTTTGTGAAAGCCAAGCTCACACATGGGGCCCAATGATGACGAAGTGCACAGGTGGATACCAGCTAGTGGATTTCCCATGGAGAAATTTTAAATGGGCACACAAAATGAGATGATGACATGGAAAGCTCAACAATTGAGCAACCAGATGATGATGTGGCAAGCTCAACAACTGGGCAACCACTTGATGCCATGGGAGAATCTAATGATAGTCGATATGTTGCCAAGAAAAGTTGTTGACTAGATAACCATGGTAACATAGTGACTAGCTAGGTGGTGATGAAATGGTGCTTAAGAGGATGAACTAGAAGCTGCCAAGTGGCACTACGTGAGTGATCAAAGGTAATGTTGTTGGAAAATGGCCAAAATCTGGTGGTTTCCATGTCACCATAGAAAAATGGAGGATTTCATGACAAGCAACATGGTGACCTACCGAAAAAATCATAAATCTGACATAATGAGATGTGAGACCCACAACAACCAAACGGTCTATCATGGAGTGGCACATGGTGTTATTTGAGAGGTTGAGGGGACATTAGGGAATTTTTAAATTAAAATAATATCCTCCTCTTGTTCTGTCTAAAGATTGGAAAAAAATAAAATTAAAATGAATAATCTATAGTTTAGACTATAGTACCTTTTTAAAATTTTCAAATTTTTGCATTTTAATCCGAAACTCTAAATGGGAGCCTAAAATTTTAGACAGTCACCAGAGGGGTTTTTTTATTTGAAATATCAAGTATAATATACCATTGGAAAGATCTCAAAGTGAGGGATCGAGATTTGGAATCAAATTTTGAGTAGATCTTCCTTGGTTCAAGTTATAGGTAGAAACATAAATTTTGGGCAGAAAAAATTGAAGATGAAGTTATAGGCATGGTAAAAACACATGGTAGAAAGGTCTATTGGATTAATTTTGAGGATATTATGTCATTTTGGTATAATTTGGCTCCAATTTTTAGTTATGATGGAAGATTTGATTCACTAGTTGTAGAGAGAGATTAGAGAGATTCTTTTAACTTCTTGAAGAGATTTTCCAAGTGGATAAATGTTAGACATAGAGAAAATCCAGGAATTCATTCCTCTATATCACTCTTTCTCATTCTTTGTACAGGTTCCAGTTTTGGGAGAAAAATTACTCACCACTATAATACCCTTTTCTTCAGCAATTGATCTTGGAATGAATAGAAAGAAATGAAAATATAGATAGTTTTGACCTGTTAAGTAGTTTGGCATTTCAATTTCATGCATCTCTTGTATTTGTTTCAAAGAAATAAATAAAATCTAGTAGAAAATTAGTCTTCATTCTGATATCTTGTCTCCCATTCATGATGTTTGTGATCTTTTGTGTTTTGTAAACAAAGAGTATGAAACTTAGTTGCAATCTTTTGGTTGTATATGTTGATTTATTTTTCTTATGACTCAAAGAGTTATGTAAATCCTTGATTCATCATCATAGGGTTGCAAATCTCATGAAGGGATAGGTCAAGTATGAGATTCAAAAAGATGCAGATGTCTAACTCACAAAGTGGATAGATAAATCAGGAAGTATTGATGTATGGCATATGTAAATATCTTTCAGGGATGTGTGTTAGGGATTTGTGTGATTGCCCAATAGATAAGGCACTGAACATTTTGAAGGATCATTAGGTTTTGTTGTTCATACCTAGGTCTTGATAATATGAACATATTAAATCATATTTTTCCTTTATGTTGAAAGTTATTCAAAGTCTAACCCTCACTTAGCTTACCAGTTTCATGAGTCATGCTATTAGCTATTTCATGTTTGTGATTTCTTGGTTAAGTATAAAAGACTTAAGGGTTTCATCTATTATTCTAGATCCTGATTATGCTCATTGTACTGGTCACATAATTGTTAGATTGTGGTGACTGATCAAGAAAGTATTATACATACTTCATAAATTCTTTGGGGTTCGAGGCATCATCCCCAAAAAAAAAATTGGGCGCTATTTTATCGAGATTTTGGGTTGACATGTAATTATTAATTATAACCCTAAAGTGGTTAAAATATTGGTATAAAAAGGCTTAGGGTTAGGGATTGTTTCATAGTTGTGATGCAAAATTGGTTCTTGCGATGGTATTGAGTTGTAAGGGATTATAGATTATAATTAGGCTATAATCACTAGATCATAAAAATATCAAACTTTTTGTTTGGTGGAAGTAGCCTAGGGATTGGGTGAACCATATTAAATCTTGGTGTCTTGTGTTCTTTTCTACATGATATATTATTTTATGTTATTGGTTATATTTACATGTAATTGTTATTTCTATCCGTGGTTTAATCCTAACAAGTGGTATTAGAACCTAGTTGTTTTTCAATTATCCTCTATAGGAAGATTTTATGGTTGAGTGGGAGCAATGGTAGATGAGGGTAAGCTAAGGGTTGATAGGTTTAATGGGTAGAACTTCTAGATATGGAAGATACAAATGGAAGACTATCTTTATCAAAAGGATTTATGGAAGTCGTTGGAAGATAAAGCCAAGAATCAAGGATTTATGTCAAATGATGAATGGGATCTTTTGGATAGAAAGGCCTTTGGAAGCATTCGATTATGCTTGGCACCATTAGTGGCATTTAATATTACAAAAGTAAAGATGACAGAATAATTGATGAAAACCCTAGCGACATTGTATGAAAAGCCCTCCACTTCAAACAAGGTATTTCTCATGAAGTGTTTATTTAATATGAAAATGGCAAAAGGTGGATCTATTACATATCATTTAAATGAGTTTAATACTATTACTAGTCAGTCATCTTCTGTGGGTATCAATTTTAAAGAAGAAATTAGGGATCTCTTGATTTTGTGTTCTTTTCTTGAAATTTGGAATGACTTGGTAATGCCTGTGAGTAATTATATTCTTGGATCTAGTACCCTAAAATATGATGATGTGATCAGTGTTATTTTGAGTGAGGAAACTTGTAGAAAAACCTTAGGTGGATCTACATCAAGAAGTGCTTTGAATGCACAAAGCAGAGGTAGAACAACTTAGAGAGGAAGTAATTCTAGAAATTGTGGGAAATCAAGAGGAAAGCCAAAGAGGAGGAGGTCTCAATCGAGAGGACCAAACAACTACTGATACTATGGGAAACTAGGTCATAAAAAGAAAGATTGCTGAAATTGAAAGAAAAATGAAGGAGATAAATCAGATGGAGACAAGGAGGCAAATGTGGTAAGTAAAAAATTTGAAGAGGATGCTTTGCTTCTATCTTTAGAAAGTGTTGATGATTCCTAGATTGTAGATTTTGGTGCTTCATTTCATGCTACACCTCATAGAGGTTATTTCATGGATTATGTCCAAGGGGATTTTGGGCTTGTTTATTTGGGGGATAATGAACCCTATTAGATTGTTGGAAAGGGAAAAATTAAGATTAAGTTGTAGAATAGGAATCATTGGCTACTACATGAGGTAAGACATGTTCCATGCCTGAGTAGGAATTTAATTTCAGTAGGGCAACTCAATCATGTGGGTTGTATAGTTACTTTTAATGATAAAAATTGGAAGGTTTCAAAAGGTTCCCTCATAGTAGAAAAAGGTGTGAAAGTAGGAACCTTATATCTTTGTACAAGTCATATTATTCCTTCTACTTTAATTATTTTTAGAGAAAAATTAATGTTTAGGAACAATTGCTACAATTGAGCAGGGAGAACAAATAGCTATTGTAGATTCTGACATAGTGTTGTGGCACAATAGATTTGGGCCCATGAGTGAGAAAGGTATGAAAGTACTTCATTCAAAAAAAAATTTACCAGGTCTTAAATGTGTTAATATGGATTTCTATGAAAGTTTTGTGTATGGAAAACAAAAGAGAGTGAGTTTTACAAAGACTGGGAAGGAAAATAAAAAGGAGAAAATAGAGCTTGTCCGTATTGATGTATGGGGACCAGCTTAGGTATCTTCCCTTGGAGGCTTTCATTACTATGTTACATTTATTGATGACACAACTAGAAAGGTATGGTTTTATTTCCTTAGATAAAAATCTGATGTATTTCAAACTTTTAAGAAATGAAAATGCTTGGTTGAAAATGAGACTCATAAAAAATTAAAATGTCTCAGATCTGATAATGGTGGTGAGTATTGCTATCGTGACTTTGAAGATTATTTCTCCAAAGGAAAATGGAGTGACTAAATGTATAAATAGGACTATAATGGAGCATGCAACGAGCATGAGGTTGCATGTTGGGTTGCCCTTACACATGTGGATTGAGGCTATCAATACTGCTATATATTTGATTAATAGAGGTCCCTCTATTCCTTTGGGCTATGGTATTCTAGAGAAAGCATGGACTAGTAAGAAGGTGAGTTATTATTTTCTCAAAACCTTCAGTTGTGAAGCTTTTTCTCATATAGACTCTGAAACTAGAACCAAGTTGGAAGCTAAGTCACAGAAATGTGCATTACAAATGAGTTTGGTTATAGGCTTTGGGATTTTGAAAATCATAAAATTGTAAGAAGCAAGGATGTCTTATTCAATGAGAAAGTTTTGTACAAATAAGAAAGAAGATGGTTATGTAGTGCTAGATGATACTCCAAAAGCTAATGTTCCAGACATTCCTCATGATGTGCAACAATTGCAAAAACAATACCACACACACCAGTGAATATTAGATGGTCAACCAGGCAAATTAGGCCTCTAGAAATATTTTCTCCCTCCTTCTATTCTATTTTACTTACTGATGCTAGTGAACATGAAAGTTATGATGAAGCTATGCAGGTGGATACTAAGATTCAGTGGGAATCTGCAATGAAAGATGAAATGGACTCTTTGCTAAACAATAAGACATGGGATTTGTGCAAGTTTCCTGGAGGTAAAAAGGCTTTATAGAATAAGTGGGTTTATAGGTTAAAAGAAGAGGAAGGAGGTAAGAAAATATTTAAAGCCAGGTTAATTGTAAAAGGATTTCCACAAAAAAAGGGAATTGATTTTGATGAGATATTTTCTCCTGTTGTTAAGATGACTTCTATCTGTACTATTTTAAGTCTTGTGGCTACTGAAGATTTTCATTTAGAGAAGCTTGATGTTAAAATAGCCTTCCTTCATGGTGATTTGGATGAAGAGATATATATGGCTCAGCCACAGGGATTTGTAGTTGAAGGTAAGGAGAACTTAGTGTGCAAATTGAAGAAAAGTTTATATGGTTTGAAGAGAGCACCTCGGCAATGGTATATGAAATTTGATAGGTTTATGCATGAGCATGGCTATAGAAAGTGTCATTTAGATCATTTTTTTTATTTTAAGAGGTTGGATGATGACAACTACATTATTTTATATTTTTATGTTGATGATATGCTTGTAGTTGGGTCTAACATGGATCACATTAAGGGGTTGAAATGCCAAATAACACATGCATTTGCTATGAAGGATTTGGGGGCAGAAAGAAAAATCCTTGGTATGAAGATTTGCAGAGATAGGAAGAACAGAACATTTATGCTATCTCAAGCTGATTATGTGGAGAAGGTGTTGCAACATTTTTCCATACAGAATGCTAAAGCTGTCAGCACACATTTACCTAGTCATTTGAAGTTGACTAAGGAGATGTGTCCTAAAACATAGGAAGAGGAGGATAAGATGTCCAAGGTACCCTATGCTTCAACTATAGGAAGCTTGATGTATGCTATGGTATGTACTAGGCTAGATATTGCACATGTAGTGGGAGTCATTAGTAGGTATACAAGTCATCTAAGAATTGTGCATTGGAATGTAGTCAAATGGATTCTCAAATATTTGAGAGGAACATCTAATAAGTGTTTACACTTTGGGGGCTCTACTACTAATTTACAGGGCTATGTTGACTCAGATTTGGTAGGGGATACTGATACTAGGCAGAGTACTACAGGTTATGTCTTTACTATTGGTGGGGTAGCCATGAGCTAGGTTTCTAAGTTATAAAAGGTTAATGCTTTATCCACTACAGAGGTAGAGTATGTAGCTACTATAGAGGAAACCAAGGAGATGATATGGCTTTACTTCTTATTGAAAGAATTGGGACATCCTTAGAAGGTTAATTATTTGTTCACAGATAGTCAGAGTGCCATTCATCTTGCAAAGAATTTAGCTATGCATTCAAAGACTAAACACATACAGTTGTAGTACCATTTCATTCGATCAGTTTTGGAGGATGGATAATTAAAGCTGGAGAAGATACATACAAATGATAATCCAATAGATATGTTAACAAAGGTAGTAACAAGGGAGAAGCTGAACTCCTCTTCAGCTTCATTTGGTCTTCTAGATTGAACATGAATACAAGAATAGTAGAGTCCAAGGTGGTTTGATCTAGTGGGAACCTCATGGAGTAGTAGCATAACTATAGGATCAGTCTCCAAATGGAAGATTTTTGTTTAGTGTGGAGCCTAATCAGTTCCCGAGTGGGAGATTGTTAGATTATGGTGACTAATTAGGAAAGTACTGTACATAATTCATAAATTCTTTGGGGTTTGGGGCATTGCCCTAAAAAAAAATTTGCTCCCTATTTTATTGGGATTTTGGGCCAACGTGTAATTATTAATTATAACCCTAAAGTGGTTAAAATACTTGTATAAAAGGGCTTAGGGTTAGGGATTATTTCATAGTTGTGATGTGAAATTAGTTCTTGAGGTAGTATTGAGCTATAAGGAATTACAAATTGTAATCAAGTTGTAATCATTGGATCATAAAAATATCAAACTTGCTATTTGGTGGATGTAGCCCAGGGATTGGGTGAACCACATTAAATCTTCGTGCGTTGTGTTATTTTCTGTGTGATCTATTATTTTCTATTATTGGCTATATTTGCATGTAATTTTTATTTCTATCTATGGTTTAATCCTAACAATAATTAGATCTTAAGAGGTTCACTCGCCTAGGTTTTGCAGAGCCTAAAGTGAAGGAGTGTAGCCTTATAGTTGGCCTAGGTTTTTGGTGAATTGTGTCCATTATTGGAGATAGCTTCCCATAGATGGATTCTTGCCTTGCATACTTGGTTATTCAAATTCTATTAAATCAAGAGCCAACAAAATTGTGACTCTACTAGGGAGTTGTCCAACACATGTGTGAGAAGAACTGCAGTTTCTCTGGTCTTGTTGTGTATGTGTGTGTCAAATGTTTTTAGTACTACGTGTGGTTATAATGGGTGTGTTTTAGTGAGAAACCTTGAAAAAAAAAAAATCAAATGCCACAAAGGTGCACTAATGTATACAACCCTTCTAAGTATCTTATCTGTCAAGCAAGAGTTGCAATCTTATGATCTTAGTGATTGGTTCATTTGTATGTCAGATATTCCTATATTATCTTGTGTCCTTTCCTTAAAGTTGAGATTAATTTTAATTGTTTTATTTTCCCTAGAATAGTGTGGTGACTTAGTCAAGGTTTTGAAGCTAGTGCTTATTTGATAAATAGTAAAATGGCTAACAAGATAAAAAAAACATATGAGCTTACACAAGAGCCAATCCTGATGTACCAATGTATATTGACTTACCTCGAGCTGGTAGGAAGAACTTGAATAAGAAAAATTCAGACCAAAACCCCACCTGGAAACTAAGAGGTAGTGTATAAGTTAATTCTCAATACCAACCAGTGGTAGGGAGACAGTTTTCTTCACTCAACTCTTAATCAAAAACCACAAGACTTTTAGAAGGAATATTTAGTACCCCATTACCAGATGAAAGAATTATTAGGACAAGGATATATCACCAGTATGGAATGCATCCCATAGTCCAAATTTGATAGTCAAGATGAATCATAGGCTACGATTTAGAAGTGCATTTGAAGATCCTTTCAATCCTAGAGTAGTCTTGTATGTGGAAACTAATCTTATAGATCTGGATGATCCTACTAATTTAGAAACCACTTCAGTAGATCCTAAACAAATACTATTGGAGATAAGAGTTTTGAATAAATGGGTTGCTGAGGAATAAGCTAAATATGCTTGTCTAGAAAAGGAAAGAGAACAGCCCACCCTAGATGCCATTATTGAAAGAGATAATTTTCTTAGAAGGATGGATGCCTTAAAAGAATAAAACAAGAAGTTAGAAGAAAGAACTTCACTCCTCCATACTCATGTCTTTGGAGATGTAGATAGTTTGAGAACCAAAGTTCACGAACAAGAAAAGCTTCTAAGCCAAAGAAAAGAACCTATTATTTCCCCAAGTTCAACCCTAAAAGCTTGTCCAAAGTAACTAGATAGAACCTATTGTCAAGCAGAGAAATAAAGGAAAAGGAAAAGCCGTAGGGATCCAAATAAATGAGCCTCAAGTAGGAACAAGTAAATCTATAAACCCCTTATGTCAAAGTTAGTTTTAGATTTGGAAAAAGTAAGGAAAGAAAAAGAAGATCTTGCAAAGGAACTCAAAAACATTGAGAATGAAGCCCAAGCTGCAGAAACTAGGAGAAAATTTTTAGTTCATAAAATCTAATTATGCATTGGCTTCATGGCCAAACCTATCTACCTTAGCTGTAGCTTTTGTACCTATTTGTGGACCAGTAATTTAAAATTAGAGAATATCTAAATTTTCCCCTGCCTTGTCATCCACCATTAGTACTAAAGTCCTTGTCATCCAACCTTAACAATCTCAGAGTGTTGTTCTCAACCAAGCCAATATAGTAAGAACCACAAATATTGTTGGTTTTCAAATGAAACCCATCTACATGGAAAAATATAGACAAATTTCATTTGTTGGTATTCCTGGTACTCCACACCCCATATCTTTTGATTTAAGAGATAAAGTTGTCAAGTTCTCTAGAAATAATGTTGTTACTAGTGAAGAGCACTTAAGAATTTTCATAGATATGCTAAATGACTTTGAAGTTGAACATGAGGATTTGGTCATGATGTTATCTATTCATTCACTGACTGAAGATGCAAGGGATTGGTTCAAAAGATTTCTTGATGACAGCATTAGCTCACAGAGTGATTTGGAAAAATTGTTCAAAGAACAATATGGAGATAATACTATTGTTGGTTTGATGCTGAATGATTTCAATAACATCAAGAAGAATCCTAATGAGTCTACATTTGATTTTAATGTGATATTTTAGAAGGGAATGTAAAAACTATTCCAAGTTATGTGATTGAATGAAGATGTCTATCTTACAACTTATTTTAATGCTTTTGACAACAAGATGGCTTGTCGGTTGAGGAATAAAGATCCTAAGACTTTGAGAGATGCTTATAAGATTGTAGTGAATATTGAAAACAATAGGAAAGCATCTAGAAAACTTGGTAGGAGAGATGATCCAAAAAAATTTAATCCCAAGAATAACAACAAAAGGGAAGTTGATAAAACTTCTGTAGGAAAGAAGCCTAAAGAACCCACAATAGGGCAAGTATTGGAATTGTTGCAAAAGATGAACTCAACTACTTTCAATATGCATAAGCCTAATGTTGGTGAGAAAGCCCTAGTGAACAACAACAATTTCAACAAACAAACCAGAATACAAAACTATCCTTATACCACTCAATGGAAGGATGGTAAACCAATTCATAACTAGGCCCAAAATATAAAAGATAAAGGTACACTTGATCCTTTACAAATAAGCTCTATTACTATGAATGATGATGTACCATGGTGCATCATATGTCAATCACCTCACCCTTCAAATTATTGTGTAGTTGCACAATCATTTGCTTCATATCAAAATGCACAAAATGAGGAGGAAGAAAAAAAAAGCCATGTTGATGTGAGTTGTAATATGGTCAGCATGTGTGATGATTGTATCGATTCTAATTTGGAAGAAATTGAAAGTGATCTTGCAAATAAGAGAGTTTCCCATTAGTTACATCATCAAAAAATTTTCTCAAATGGAAAAGGTTGTGATGAAGATCAAGTATGTGTTACATCTTTTGAAGTTGGCTATGTAAACTTGAGAATGTATTCTAAAGAGGAGATTGATATGATCACTATAGAGATGATTTCCCAAGTGCATAGCAATTATAATTCGAAAAACTGAATAGTTAATAATGATGTTGGGAAGCCTTTTGGTATTTTCATAAAGGATATTACACACAAGATGGAAGATGAAAAAAAGAAGGCTAATGTAGAGACAATTTAAGGTTAAAGACATCAAAACCAAGAATTGGGAAACCAAGAAGGTGGTTCAATTCCAAACAAAGGAGACAACAAAAGAAATTATGCAGGAAAAGAAATTAGGATATGATATTGTCAAGCAAGTAGTAGTGCCTATTTTTCAAAAGGTTCCAACCCTAGGTATTCTTGTAAAACCCACGGTATTTGAACCTATTGATATGATATCTATGTTATCCCAAATAATAGTAAAGGTACCTTTATCTGAACTATTTAGAATTGAAGAGCATTAAAGAAAAGCCTTGTCATGGTTGGGAGGGATGGGAAATAATAACAATAGTGTAGAACAAAATGCCATTCAGCAAACCCCATTGATAGTAGAAGATAGTGGTATTATATCTCAAATTCTCCAAATGTTATTCGATGATTCATCAGTAGCATATATAGAAGATATTGACCCCTTCTTTCTCAGTCTAATTATAAAGGGAAAAACCCTAAAAAATTGCATGATAGATTCACGAGCCTCTAACACCAACATGCCTTTCAAAGTAATGGAAGCCCTAGGGTTGAAAGTAGGCATTAAGCAAGGTAGATGTAGAGGTGTGGATGCTAGAGTAGTTCCAATTATAGGTACTATCAATGCTCTACCATTTAAGCTAGTTGCATACCCTGAGGTAGAATTGACTATGTCAGTCCTTGTATTTGATATTCCTCCACACTATGGAATGTTGCTCTCTAGAAAATGGAGTGCTGCTATGGGAGGTAGCCTACAATGTGACCTAACCTATGCAACTTTTCACATAGGAGACAAGGTTGTTAAAGTAGATAGAGAGCCAAGGGTCAGTCATATTTTGGGGGAAGAAATTGATAGAGATTCTACTTGTTTCTTGGACACTAGTGAAAATTCTTTTAGGGTAGAGTTAATTATTCAAGAAGTTGAGAAATTGCCTGTTGTCATTGAACATGAAGTTAAATGTTGTATGGATTCACCAGTTTTATGGACCATGTACTTTGATGGGGCTAGCTCTAAAGAAGGTGTATGGGTAGAATTAGTATTTGTTTCTCTAGAGAAGAACACTTCTAGGTATTCCTTCACTTTGAAATTCTAAAGAACCAATAATATAGCAGAATATGAGGCTCTCTTATTGGGACTAAAAGTTTCTACACACCATCGAATTAAGAAGTTGCATGTCATAGGTGATTCTAAATTGATTATCTCACATATTAGGGAAACATATGCCTCTAAAAATTAAATATGTAAATAGTATAGAAATGATGTCCAGGATCAGATATAATTCTTTGATGCATTTGGTATTTCATGGAGATACATAACTCAGAATAAGATGGCTGACCTATTAGAAAATGTAGCAATTAAATCAAAGGATGTATCATTTGTAGGAATTTCATAGATTGAGGTCTAAAATAGACCTTTAATACCTAACAATATTGAACATTGGCAAGTATTTGAAGATGACAAAGACATTGTGAATTTTTTGTTAAATGAAGATAAGTACCATGGTCAAGAATTGGACTATAGTGACTTGGTTGAAACCATAGATGGGAAGGAAACAATCTTTGGTCAAGAGGTCATACAATTAAAGAATAATAAAGTACCTAAGGGTTTGGTTGTTTTGGAGAACATGTTTGATAACCAAGATAGGGTATGGCCTAGGGCTAAATATTGTAAACCTCAAGAGGTAGAAGAGATAAATTTGGGTACTAATCAAGCCCCCAAGAAGGTTTATATTGGAGAAAATTTGTCAGCTAAAATTAGAAAGCCTTTGATTGACCTACTGAGAAAATATCGACATGTTTTTGCATGGTTGTATGATGACCTAAAAGCTTATAGAGAAGATTTGTTTCAACATGTCATACCATTGAAAGACAATGTAAAACCTTTTAGGCAGAAGAAAAGAATAGTAAATCCCACCTTAGCACCCAAAATACAAGAAGAATTGGAATACAGAGTGTCATTAAACCCTAAGAAATATACATTTGGGATGACTGAAGGAAAACTATTAGGACACATAATATCAAAAGATGGTGTAAAGATAGATCCTGAGAGAGTGGCAACCATTGATAAGGTTCCTAAGCCAAAGAATGCAAAGAAAATACAATCTTTCTTTGGGAAAGTTAACTTTTAAAGGAGGTTTGTTACTAAATTTGCTAAGATTAGCAGACCTATTTCAAAAATTCTTAAGAAAGGAGCTACTATCAACTAGAATGGTGAACCTTCATAGGCATTTCAAGATATTAAAACTACAAAAAAAAATGCTCTAGTCCTTAGACTCCATATTACACAAAACCAATGCACATATTCTCTTTTGCATCTTTCCATACTATAGCTGTACTCTTGTTGTAGAAGAATGAGGAAGGATATGAACAACCTATTGCTTTCTTCAGTAAGTCACTACAGTCTATTGAACTAAAATATGAGATAAATGAGAACCAAGCATATGATTTGGTGGAAGTTGTTAAGGCTTTTAGATGTTATTTGGTAGGTGCTATTGTTATTGCTTTTGTACCTAGTGCAATTGTCAAGGACATTTTCTCCCAGCAAGAGGTATCAAGTAGGAGATGCAGATGGATCAACAAGATCCAAGAATTTAATATTGAAATTCAGATCACAAAATTGGTAATAGGCCAAGGATTAGCTAAGCTTATGGCTCAATCCAACTTAGATGCTAATCAAATCAATACAGTTACAAATGACTTAATATTAGGTGTATGTGACATGAATCATTATAAATGGTACACTAATGTCATTTATTATCTACAACACATGGAAGTTCCTTCCCTATTGACCAAGAATGAAAAAAGAAGTACCAAGTTCCAAGCTATCAGGTATATTAGTGTCTAGAATGATTTATGGTGGAGAAACTTTGAAGGGGTGCTACTAAAATGTGTTGATCAAGAAAAATCAAAATATTTATTGAAGGAAATGCATTCTGGAGATTGTGCAGGACATTATATGGCCAAGACTACTGCACACAAGGTAATGAGAGCTAGTTTTTGGTGGCCTTCTCTTTTTAAAGATGCTCAGGTAATGGTTAGAAAATGTGATGTCTGTTAGAGATTCACAAGAAAGTTGAAATTCTCAAGAAATACTCCATTGAAGTCAATAGAGGTTCAAGTACAATTTTAACAATGGAAAATGGATTTCATTTGAGAAATCTAGACCTAGTCTAGTGCTGGTTATTCATGGATACTAGTTGCAATTGATTATTTCACAAAGTGAGTGGAAGCAGTCCCTACAAGAAATTCAACTAGTAAAGTTGTCAATAATGTCTTGCTAAATAACATTATTGATTTGGTTATCCTCAAAAAATTGTAACAAATAATGCAATGTGCTTTAGGTCTGAGGATTTCATAAAATTTTGTGACAAGTATGGAATTACAAGATCAACTTCTCCCCCTTATTATCCACAAGGAAATGGACAAGCTGAGTCCACAAATAAGAGTTTGTTGAAAATAATAAAAAGGACATTGGATGATAATAAGAAAGCCTAGGATTCTAAGTTGCAATTAGCCATATGGGCTAACAAGGTGACTGTGAACAAAGCCATTGGTGTAGCACCTTTTAATATAGTGTATGGAATTCAAGAAAGAATGCCAAAGAATAACCTTGTAGGACTTTATAATTACATCCAGTTATATAATGAAGATATTAATAATGATATGCAAGAAAAGTTGGATGAGCTTGTAGGACTAGTAGAAACTAGGAGAGAAGCATCTGTCAAGAACCAAAACTTGCAATTATAGGTCAGGCCATTATATGACAAAAGAATAGTGAGTGGAAAGTTGTAATCTAAAGATTTGGTTCTCGTGTGGAATACAAGAAGTGAAGAAAAGGGAAAACATGGAAAATTTGAACCTATATGGTTAGGTCCCTATCTAATTAAAGATAATTAGGGAAAGGATTCTTATTTGCTAAAGGATCTATCTGGTAATATTCTTGAGCTGGCAGTTCATGGATAATTCTTGAAGAGGTATTTCTGTTGATATACTTGTTTTTTCCATGAATAGTAGTTATAGGTTCCTTATTCTTTGTATATTGTGTATATTTTGTTAGCCCATGTAAATACCTCTGTACAGTGTGGTTTTTTGTTTCTATTGTTTTATGCCTATGCTCTCTGAAGAAGTTGTCATTATGTATCAAGTTTGTGATCTGCTTCTCCTAAGGATTTTGAGCTCTCAATTGAATCCAATGTTTTCAATGTTGCTAGATAGAGCCACTATTGGTCTAATTTTTAATAAAATAAATTTTGTAAAGTCCTAGCTAAAAATCAGATTTAATTTTATGTCTTTCCTACTAGGGTTTTGGTTTTCTGCCTTTGCAAATTTTAAAACCCTTTGAAAAACTGCATCAAACCCTAAGTCTTGTGTTCCTTTTAAATTTAATCGAGCGTAAAGCTTTTGAAATTTTGAATATTCCTTGACCCATTTTAAATTTTCTTCTATACCAAGCGCCTTTTACCCAATTTGTTCCCACTAACTGATCTTTATAATATCTACAACTGTCACATCATTGCAATGGGGAAATACAAGGTTTTTAAGCATAGTGACATAGTGACTATCATGGAATGGACTGGTGGTGTTGTATAGTGGAGGGTCGATGCCAAAAAATTGCATTGTTTTGAAAAGTTTGGTCCCATGCTTCATGTCAGAATCATTAGTATCGAAAAAGAAACCACTTGGAACAAGTTTGTAGTTGGCATCACCCGAGTCTAGTTTTTCTGACGAGTTGCTATGTCATGACTGGAAAAGGAATGTGCCCTACCGGTAGTGACATAGCACCTTAACGAAGAATATAGAAGACAATAGTTTTAAAAAAAAATGATGACCGTGTATTTCCAGAGTGGTATTATGGACATCTACCTTTATTACTTTTCTAGAGGTATTAATTATGGTAATCATGATTGAAAAGTAGGTATCTTCCTGGTACTATATTTGAAATAGAAATATGGGAAGGCACCATGTTGTGATCAGGAAAATAAGGAACCTCACTAGTAGTGACATAGCACCTTGATGGGAAATGGATTTATGGCAGGGCCTAGTCCTATGATGTCACAAAAGGGATTAAAATACTGAAGTCTTTTCTAGCTTGTCAGGACATTTCCACATCATACATGACATAGATCCACACTCAAATGGAAAGACCAGATAAAAACTATGACCATTGGATCAAAGGCAGATCAACGATCATTGCCAAGTTGCTATGAAGAATTGCACGCTATTTACTCTATGCGACATGGTGACTAATGTAAAGAACATGGGAACCCACCATAGTTAAATGAAAATTAATGAAGATTCCTCATCATCGGATCAAGCTAAGATCAATGGTTGTCGCTTCATAGCTGTGGGAAGTTACTTACTTTTTAAGGGTAGTGACATAATGCTTAAAGGGAACAAAGGAGGGACCCACCATAGTTGTATTGCACCATGAATTGAATGCATATCGTTACATTAAAATGAAATCAACAGATGTCACTATGTCACATAGGTAACATGCTCATTTTTTATGCATAGCGACGTAGCGACTTGGCAACATGTGTCCTCAAGAACTAGTGGGTCCATTTTATATTGCCAGTAGTGAAAGAAAAGCTCATATGGAGAAATTTCATTAGATTGACTTCCAAGATGGTGAATGGAAGATGAGTCATCCCTATTTTCACTCCTAGATCATTAATTTTTTTATGATTGATGGCATAGTTTTAAAATCTGAATGTGGTGCCACTCTATTTCCATTATAGTTCATTAATGAGGAGGAATGAAAGCTTCACATGCGAGAAAAAAAAAGAGTATATTGTAGAAGATTTTTCCATTTCCATCCCACACAAACAAGATTTCAAGCTTCCAAAGCTAAAGAAGTCGGTAAGAATTTTTGTTGGGCTTGATTAAAACATGAAGCAATTTCCTTTTATTCACAAGGCATTGCATAGTTATAGAGATGATTAAGAAAAAAATCAAGTATGTCCCTATGTTCTATACTCTCTATAGAAATTTAGTTTTTTGTAAGCTATATTCAATATGCCTCCAAAGAAGGTGTTCTCTAGGCAAGAACATTATTTGGCTAGGAATATCCATGATGACCTTCTTGAATTGCTCCCTAATTCCACAAATGAAACTGTGAAAGTGAAAAAAATTAACCTAGTTAAACCTTAGGCTCAAAATTGCAAATGGGTTATATGACAAGTGTAATTGGGTTGGGGATGCCAAAACTTCTCAAACTAGGCTTTTTTGTTTTAAAAAATAGTTTTTAGAAAGGAATTTATTTGCCCCTCATGCCAATCTCTAGAATTTCAATTTAGGAAAGCTAGTGGTTCCTAGTGTCTTTATGCACTATGACCTCTTAGAGGCTATTGCAAAACATTATGATTCAGAAATTAGAGTAGTGAGAAGAATTGATGGCAAGATTTTAATCACAATTATCCCTGAGGAAATTTGAGGTATTGGCCTAGAGCCACTGACAGAATATCATGTACCCATTGACCTACAAGGGTTGGGAAAGGAATATTTATCAAAGAAGGATGCAATTAGGCAAGGTGCACCAAGGGCACATATAGGAAAAATTGAAAATTTTCTAGCAATTATAGCATCCTCTAGGGAACCTTTCAAAAGGGGGTATTTCAATACCAAGGCTGTCAATACCAAGGCTGTGGAGGCATGCAGGACTCTATGTAGAGTTGTTGGTGAAGATGAACATGATTTTATGCCCATAATTTTTATGTATATGATAACTCAGATTTTCTCTTTTAGTGTCGATGTTATTTTTTATTTTACCTCCTATTTAGCAAAAGAAAATCACAGTAGCCTAGTTGGGATTGCAAGACACAATGTGGAGAAAGCTTTTGGTCACTATTCCTTGTTGATGCATATGTTCTTGTTCAAAGAAGTAACATATTTTGGTAAGGAAATAAAATTGAATAGAGAATAGGATAGGGAAGCACTACCAATCTAGTCATAGACTGCAAATATGACATGGGAAGCAGAAAAGGCTAGTTTTGTTAGGTTTGATAGGTACTTTGCTTCAAAATTGAGTTGTCTTTTATTAAGTGACAATCCTAGAGTGCCTAAGGCACTAGTAAGTCTTATTAGGCCCCTGGATAATCTTGTTGGTTTGAAAGTGTCACATAATTGGGGAGACATTATCCCATACTTAGTTTCAACAATATTTAGGATTTATGGTTTTAGAGGTACTCCTCATGTATTACCCTACCAAGTACCATTAAAGGTAGGGGTAGCTACATTTTTGTCGCAGCTAGGAGGATTAGAGGAAAGTTATTTGGTGAAAAGGGGAAGAGGATCAATTTTCCCAACCTGTACCATAGCTCATCAATTTGTGGTTACAAAAGGAGGCTAGTTGTCTTTGTACAAATTTTTAGATCAATATAAGATGGCAGTGTCTCATGCCCATTTTTGTGATATAGAGGGCTTTTATGACAAACTTTTTAGAATAAGGATTAAATTTGGTGTTATAAAACATGAGCCATATTACCCCAAGGACATAATAAGGAATGAGTTCTCCTTGTAGGAGAAAGAAACCAAGAAAGAAAACTAGAGGGTTTTCTCAAGGGTTTTGGAGTTTATACATTGTTTTGATGAAGATTATAGTCCTCTAGATAATGCCAACATAGAGGCAGATAGAATAAATAAAAAAGAAGAAAAGACAATGTTTGAATTGTAGAGTAAATATGAGACAGTTTTGGAGGCTTATAATAAAGAGGTTAAGAAAAGAATTGAACTTGAAAATAAGGTAATGGGGAGGTCTTCCGGGCCAAGAATTACATATCCTTGCCCTCCAATGGAACCTTTTAAATCTACTCCTCTCATAGAAATGTCAAATACTCCACAAAGGCCATAGTATACATAGCTGAAGATTTTGAAGAAAAAAAGAGCAAACTATGGGTATTGCATGTAGATTTGAATGTGCAATATGAAGACAAACTGAGAAAAGCTCTCATGTATCTAGTTGATAAAATTGAATGGCCATTATTTTATGACAAATTAGAAAAAGTAATAAACATGTGAGATGAAATAAAGGCAAGTGATGAGGCCTTGAAACCTAATGTTAATAAGTGGAGTAAGAGGAGAAAGGAAATCACATTCTTGTGCTACTCTATCATAAGGTCTTCGCATGATCAAATTGAAATAACTTACGATCTTGCTCATGATCTCACAGAATTTGACAACAAGAGAGTTGAGCTACAAAGAAGAATTGTAAGCTATTTGGATAAGTAAAAGAGCCAAAAATTTGATTTATTCCCACATGCTTTGGATAGGAAAAATAAATTGAAAAATAAAGATGAATGGACTAGAGAATTAGATGATCTATTTTGTCTGAGAATGAATAAAGTCATCAATGAAAAAGGGCATGCATGGTGGGCCACCACAATAGAAGAAATGGTGAAGGTCCAAATATTTTTTTATTCTTTAAAGCAAGATTTTGTTATTATTGATAAAGTGGTAGAATGTGATCAAGAAGAAAAGTGATATTCTACTGTTTAATTGGCCTGATGACACTCTTTGAGAAATGGATGGTTGATATTGCTACTGATAAGCAATTGGAAGAGGTTGAGAATGATGATGATGAGATGAATCAAGATGAAATATAGATCATTGGATAACCTTCAAAATATTAGAGGAAAGAAGAAGACAAAGAAGGGCAATCATCTCATGTGAAAGATATAGTGGGCCAGATGGATGGTGTGGAAGAGATGAAACCAAATATAACTATCACCTTGATAGTACATGATGATAGAAGTGGAAATGCCAGAGTAGAGGTGAATTTGCAGGAATCAGAGCCTGACACATCATTGGTGAACTTGATAGCTACATATGTCAAGGATTCAAAATAAATAAAAGCCAATCATAGGATATGTAGCATTTGAAGATGTAATAGAAGAGGGGCCTACCAAGAGAATAAGCTAATGCATGAATGTTTTGTTACATAGTTTTTCTCTTTTTGTGACAACTAAATGAAAATATCTCTTGTCTAATTGATAGCTGTCAGTTCTTTATGCCTGAAGGTTGTTGTATCTCAGATTTTTTAAGTGAGATTCCAAGGCTAGAGAAGGGTCTGATTTCTACTACAATTTTAGTTCATATTGAGCATGGTTTGGTCCAGTTTATTGGTGCAAAACTTATGATGTATTTTCTATGTAAATACTTGGGAATATATTGATGTTATAGGGGTCTAATATCTTTTCTAGAGTCATTTTGAGTTTTACTACAATTGTATACAAATCTTTAAAGGAGTTTAATACAAAATTGAATTGTCCTCATATTTGTTGTTGCTAAATTTTGTCCCTATTGTTATTACCTGGTTATTTTGATATTGTGTGAGAAAAGCTTGTCCATTTGAATGCAATTCACTTAGATTGTATGTCAATTCATTATTTTTATTGATGCAATGAATTAAGTAAATGCTTTAGTGAATTTGATAGAGCTACTATGGTAATAGAAAGGATGTTTGTAAGAATGAAGTCCAATAAGAATTTTTGATAGTATTGGTTGTAATGAAATCAATTAGATCTATAAATTGAAGTAGACTCTGAATCCCAATGGAAGAGGCATTGATCTAATTAATCCAGTTTTCAGATAGATAGATTATGAACAAGCACCAAGCTTAAAATCAAAATCAACTTTATTTTTCTATTTGAAGATTTTTAAAGACTTTCAACACTTGTTTGCATGTAACCTCTAAGCCTTAGTTAACTACTATTGCTGGAAATATTTGCAAATATGAGAAGAATTGTGACCAAATCTACTTATAAGGGATGTATATCATCTGAAAGTGTCAAGGAATGGATAAACTATGCATATGTCAGAGATAGAAGATGAGAATCGGAATGAAACTAATAGGATTCTCATACAATAGTATTCATTTGAATCATCCCCTAGGTATACCCACCTTGGTTCTGCAGAGCCTAAAGAATAGAAAACCAATCATGGTTTTGTTGAAGTTGAGTCCAAATAATATGCATACATAATTTTTAATGGGAAGTAGCTAGTCCCTAGATTTGTGAGTATTATTATCTTGGTATTGAGTGTTAGAAACATTAATGTTCCCTTGGATGTATTTAAGTGGGATATTCCAAGGATCCCTAAATGTAGTTTGTCCTATTGTACACATGTGGAGGACATGTCATTGTTTGTCCTTTATTCCACATGTGAGGACAACTCATTTTTATAATTCTTTTATTAAGGAATTTAGTTTATCCTCCTTAAGAGGATCTTGACACTTTGCACGCACCTATTATGAATGTGGCATTCATAGAAATGAGATTTACACATGCGAACACATGTAACTCCTTTTTCATCTCTTTAAAAGAGATGCTCCTCTCTCTTTCTTCTCTACACATCACTTTGATGTTATTGTATTGAGCTATTTTTCTCCAACACACTCTCTCTCTCTTCTATAGGAATTTTCCTTCATTCATAATACTCACAAGGGGTTTTCTTTGCTTTCCCCTTATAAATCGGTGTCTCCATTGTTGAACCATCTTGGTGTATGCTCTTGGATTTTGCTTATCTCATGGTAACATTGTTTCACACTTAACTTACTTGGATTGTTTTTGTTCCTTGCTCTATCTTTTCATTTCTTACATGGTATCAGAGCTTGGTTACTAATCCTCATTTTAGATTTTGTGTTGAAGGTTGCCATTCATTGGAGCACATCTTATTTGGAGACGTTATTGAGAGAAGAAGTTTGTGTTGTGGTTGTTTTCTCATTCTAACATCTTTTGTGTGTAGGTTTTATTTTATCATCTTTTATCATTTTTTTTACTAACCCTCTTTGGAAGGCTTTCTGCCAAAGGGTTTTATGCAATAATTATTTCATCATCCTTTTTTAAGGCTATAATCATTTAAGTATTCTAATCACCTCTATTTTATTCTTTTTTATTCTGAAATGCCTCTGCATTTTTTTTTAGATTAATCATTATTTCTAACGTTTCTTTGCAGGGCTATATCATTCTTTTTTCAGAATCTTAATCATAGTTTCCTCAGTAATTTCAATAATTTTTTTAAATTCATATTTCTATAAGGGAGACATTTTTTTCCATAAAAATTTCAACCTTAATTCTAGAAATAAAACTTAATCATACAAATTATCATTCCTAGAAAACACATATTTCATTTATTTTTCATTTTAAACACCTATTCAAGATAGCCACTGATCCTTCTGTTGAACCTGGTTCAGTGGCTACCCAAGATGAAAAAGATACTTGGAAACTTAAAAATGAAGAAGCTTTAGGTTTAATTGGTATTTCCATTATTCTAGATTTAAATTTTTTAATTGCACATTGTTCTAAGGCCCATGACTCCTAGTCAATTTTACAAACCAAATATGGCAGTGCAGATGAATCTTGCAAAATGCAGTTGCATGATCAACTTGACGATCTTAGGTATATAGATTTTAAGACCATGGATGAATTCTTGTTAAAATTTGATTCTATTAAAATTCAACTTGTTGCTTTAGGTGTTCATTTAGATGAAATTTTCTTAATTCATATTATTCTTAAAAAGTGTCTTTCTAGATAGTTTCAACAGTTTATAACTAATATTCATGCACAACTTGCTATTCCTACATTAACTGCTCAGTTCACTTATGTTATTTTTCAAAATTTATAAAGATAAGAAGAAGCTAAGCTAATTTAGTTTGGTACTCTTAAATCAACTGAACATGCATTTATGTCTTGGAATTCAAATAGTAATAATTTTCGTTCAAATAATAATAATTGTCATAATAATAACAAACACTATAATAATAATTCTAATAATTATAATAAATCAAATATGAAACATATCAATAATAACAATAACCATACCAATCATAATAATAATAATTGTAATAATAATAATCAATGGAATCATTCAAATTCCAAACCTCATTGTTCTTATTGTGGCAAAGATGGTCATGTTGTCAATAACTGTTTTAAAAAACAAAATGATAAAAAAAACCTATGAACAATAGTAACCATAATAAAAAATCAAATCATAAAAAAGGTAACTCTACTGGTTCCAATTCTTGTCATGCTTTTACTTGTAGCTTTAATGTTTGTAGACCTTTAAAGTGGATTGTTGATAGTGGTGCATCACATCATGTAACTTCTCATAAAGAAATTTTTTATTCTCTGCAACCCGATATTGCTAACATTCCTATTCAGTTAGCAAATAATTAGACTTGTAAAGTTGAAGGTTTAGGTGATGTCACTATTCCTAATGGTAAATTGCATGATGTATTGTATGTACCTAATCTGAAAACTAATTTTCTTTCTATTTCAAAGTTATGTCAGGACTATAAAGTTGAATTCTATAAAGATACACGTTATTTGATAGATCCTCAAACTAAACAAGTGATTGCTCATGCTAAAATGGATAATGACAATTTATTTAAATTAGATGAATTTGCTAGTTCACGATATTCTTTACATACTTCCATTGATTTCAATATATGGCATGAAAGACTTGGCCATTTAAATTTAGATTATATTAGTTTAATGCAAAAAAGCAATATGGCTGATGGCTTGCCTCACATTATTCCTTCTAAGATTGCTTGTACTGGTTGTATGAGTGGTAAGATGCATAGGGAACCCTTTTCAATAGTTAAAAAAACACCAACAGGGTGAAAACTAAAGGATCAAGGTATTGCTCCATTCTAAAAGGTGTATCACCTAGTAAATATCTTAACAAAGTGGTCCTAATAGGCCCATGTGAATCTTTTAATAGAGTGCTCACTTAATTGTGTAGTTTAAATCCTTTAATCAAGGTAGACTTGATAGTCTTGTAAGCTTTTAATAGATAAAACCCTTCATATGGTAGATCATCAGAAGTGATCAAAATTTTTCACCCTAAAAGGAACACTTTATTGTTTGAGTGCTGAAGACTTTGTGGGTGCCATTCCCACCATAATTTTACCTTATTGTTGGAGGGTTTTTGCATAACCAAATATTGTGTTATGTGTTGATTACATTTTAATATATTTTATTCATACTTGAGTAGATTTAGATCTGATATTGTATTGTAGTACATGATTGATATCATTCAAGGTTAAGATTTATGAAGTTTATGGTGAAGATGTCAAGCATGGTTTAAGTTTGATATGATAAAATTTTTGAAGATCCTAATTCAATCCCCCTCTCACCCTCAATATCTTACTTTCCCACTAGATTTCCAACACAAGATATAACATAGAGGAAAATAAAGAGGACCACAATATATACAATATTTCAGTATGAAAAATTAAATGAAATTTCATAAGTTCAAATAGTAAAAGCTAAAATGTAACTATGAGTGTAGATGTCTAATCGTATTTGACTCTTGGGATATACATACAAAATTATATTATATCATTTTTTAAAATTATTTTATATGTATTTTTTATTTATTCATTTTTTCAATTTAATTCCTTTACATTTATTCTACTTTTATAATAATTTAAGTTTTATGGTAGTTTTTCAAAGCTATATTGTTTGTGTATGACTAAAAAATATTTTTGTAAATAATTATTTATTTATGCACTTAGAATACTATGAGGTTGTGTCATACAATATTTAGAAGTTGATGATATATTATTGATTATAGTTTATAGAAAAATAATTCAAAATAAGTGTAATATTCTAAAAATCATTCTTGTTTTCCTAAAATTTTAAAAGATTGTTATTTACAATATATAGTAACATTGACATGATGTTGTTTGTAAATTGCAACATTTAGACAAAGATTGTCATGTCCGCAAAGATTTTTCTTGACTATAACCCACTCATCAAGTTACACATATTATTTCTCAATACCATGACACCATTTTGACAAATTCCTCCAAGTTTAATTTATATCTTACTCTTTTATTTTTTATTTACTAGTTGAGATTCAATTTTATTTTGTATTTTTTCATTGAATTATTCTCATCATACATAGACATCATTAGCCAAATCCACAAGTTCATCATTAGGTAAATCTCTTAATAAAGTGGTCTTAATAGGCCTATATAAATCTTTTAACAGAGTTCTCACTTAATTATGTAGTTTAAATCCTTTAATCAAGGTAGACTTGACAGTCTTGTAAGTTTTTAATGGAGCAAACCCCTCACAAGGTAGATCATCAAAAGTGATCAAAATTTTTAGCCCTAAAAGGCATACTTTATTGCTGGAGTGGTGAAGATTTTGTGGGTTTCATTCCCATTATAGTTTTAGCTTATCATTGGAGGGTTTCTCCATAACCAAATCTCATGTTATGTGTTGATTGCATGTTTATATATTTCATTCATGCAAGTAGATTTAGATCAAATATTGCATTGCAGTACATGATTGATTTCATTCAAGGTTAAGATCTATGAAGGTTATGGTGAAGATGTCAAGTATGTTTTATGTTTGATGTGGTAAAAGTTTTGAAGATCCCAATTTAACCCCTCTCGCCCTCAATATCTTAATTTTTCACCAGATTTCCAACACATGGTATAACATAGAGGAAAATTGTATGATCAATTGCATGATATAATATAGATGAAAATTGTATGATTGTTCTTTGTAAATTGCACCATATAAATGAAGATTGTCACGTCCAAAAAGGTTTTTCTCGACTATAGCCCACTCCACAAGTTACACATATTATTTCTCAAATTTCACTACACAAGGGGGAAATTATATGATCAATCAAGTAAATATGAGCATGTAAAGGGGAAATAAATAATGGATACAGATTGTGTTATGTATTTTTTGTAATAAGAAGGAATGGAGTAATAAGGATATTTATATTTTGACGTTGGAAATCAAAAAGCTATTTTAGAAAAGAAAAATGAAAATGCTCGAGTCATAGTAGAATATGTAAACCAAGCTATAGGTATGGTGTACATCTAAGGAGGAGTCAATATTTTTGAAGTTTTTGGTATGCCAAGTTTTCATAATGACAAGTTTTTTTTCCACTAATGCCAAAAGGGGAGTTTTTAACCCTAAAAACAATCATAGTATTGTCAGTTAGTGCAAAAAACTTAGTCATTTAAAAAGAAGTTTTGGTCAATCAACATTATGACTAAGCTACTCTATATAGGTCAAGCTATGTGTTGTGGTGTCACAACGCCCCATTCCTCACTAGGAATGGGGACCCCCTACTTTTTTCTAACTCTCGAACACATAGTTTGAGAGTCGAGAGAAAATATTAGAAGTCAAGAGTGTTAGAGTAGAAAAGCACAAAAAAAATAAAAAATTAGAAAAACTCAAAAAATTAAAAAATTGAAAATAAATGAAAATAAAATAATAATAATTAAAAATTCATCATTCACCTGCATAAGCGCACATGCGGATGTGGTCAAAGTGGGCACCATGCACCTCACTCGATGTGAGGGGGGTTATAAAACCCCCCAAGCCCCCCAACACTTTGCATTTTTATTTTTTCATTTTCATTGAAGGGTTTTGATGAAGGCACAAGGTAAATACTTGGCACCATTAACATTGTGTGCCTACAACAATGCTAACATTGTGTGCTCGTGCGGTAATACCATTACGATTGAGTGTCCTTGGTGCAATTAACATTATGCACCCATGGTAGTGCTAATACTACATGCTTGCGCAGTGGTGCCATTACCATTGAGCATCCTTGGTGCCATAAATACTACACATTTGCGCCACAATGCCATTAACATTTAGTAGTTGTGGTGGCACTAACATTGTACACTCGGGGCAATGTTAACATTGCATGTCTGCGATGGTGCTAACACTGTGCACCCTCACTCGTGATGGTGCTAACATTGCATGGCCATGGTAGTGCTAAACACTATACACCCTCACTTGCATCGGTGCTAACACTACACACCTGTGATGGTGTTACCAACACTGTGCCCTTGCCTATGGTGGTGCTAACATTACGTGCCCACGGTGGCACTATCAACACTACACCCTCATTGCAGTGGCATTAACATTGAGTATTGTCCACGACACCATTAAAAAAATGCCTACAATGCTTCGCGCTATCACTTGAAAAGCTTTGTGCTCACAGACTCCCATCACCCCATACTACATGGCCCTTGGGTTGTCGTGTGCCTCCCATAACCCTGTGCACACTACCAAGCCGCGCCATGCACTTTTTTAAAAAAAATAATTTTTAAATTTTTAATAAACCTTAAATTTAAAAAAAAAAAAAAAATATATATATATATATATATATATATATATATATATATATATATATATATATATATATATATATATATAATTTTTAAAAAAAAAAAGATAGAAAAAATAAAACAAAAAATAAAAAAATGTCCAAATTGGGCTTTTCATTTATAGCTTTTACATTTTATCTCTAATTTTTTTTCATTGACCTGACTAATGTTGAAATGTCTTAATGGGAAGAATGCTTCTAAGAGGGGGGGTGAATTAGAAGTACTAGCCTTTAGCCTATTTTAAATCCTTAATAAAATATAACTAAAATTAACATGCATCACTACATAACACTTGAGATTTTGGTGACCTAGAAACCCTCTAGGAATAAGAATGTAAAACTGGGGTGGGGATGATACCCACAAAATCATAGCAACAATAATGTTTGACCACTTCTAATGGTCTGCCCTATTAAAGGCTTTACACTATGTCAATAGTGACTTGGTTAAAGGATTTACAAACACTTTACATGAAGTGTTACCCTGTTAAAGGATTTAATCACCTTTTTAAAGGATCTACAAAATAGTTGTTAAGCTAACCTATCAACATAGGGTTTCCTTTCTAATACAATGGCTAGAGAGTATTAGGTATAATAAACTAGATAGCTTACAATCCTTGATTGCTAAATACAAACACTTGATCTACTTTTTCTAATCTTGATCCTTTGAGATATGATATTTGTTCATATTCCTTACTTTGTTCTAATCAACTGAATGTCTAACAACTGCTCTCTTCCTCTAATTCTTTTTACTCTGAACTCTGAACTCCACTATAATTTCCCCATACATTCCTTTATCCATTCATAATACAATGAGATTTTGTCTTCCTTATAAAGACATTCAAAGACTTAGAGTTAGGTGTGGATCTATGATCCATATTGAATCTTTGTTTCCTGCTAATTCCTTGCACTTTTGTTATTGGTTGCATGCCTTCTCCATTTTTTAATTGGTTGCAAGTAGTTTGCATAGGAAAAACAAAAGATTCAATCTTATCTATTTGATCCTTCTAGATCCTTAAATGTCAGCCATAAAAGAGGTTTACATCTGAATTAGTGAAGTTACAAACTCATATGTGCATTCTGTGTTACTCGACACTTACTAATTTCTGATGCTCGATACATGTAACAAAACTATCTCACTCGGCTCCTGTTGCATTTTTGTTTTGCTCAACATCATCTGTGACTCGGCACTTAAATTATCACTCAGCTCCTATATATGCTCAGCACCTAAATTCACTTGGCACTTGATCTTCACTCAGTAGCTAAAGGTCGCTTGGCACCTACAGATCACTCAACATGTAAAGGCTGCTAGGCTTCAATGTAGAAAGTGGTTAAGTGTGTTGGCACTCAAATTTCAAAACCATTCTGAGACTAACAACTAACATTTCTTTTTCTTATGACGTGTAGGTGATGAAATAGCATCCACATTTGGAGTAGCACCCAAACCAGTAGTTTTCAAATTCCAAGGCATTCCCTCAAAGTCAAGATTTCATCATGACCACACAAAAATTTGAGATACTAACTTGGGGCACACTGATCTAGGAGAATTCCTTAGAATTTGTAACAAACCAACAAAAACATCAACCTTGGTATCTGCATTGATCCATTTTGGGTTGGTGAATGAAGCATCACATCCTATGTCAGTACAATCAACTGAACTAATCATGGCCCTATCACAACATTTGGTTCCTAAAGAAAGAGTAGTTAAGAGCATCATTCGAGATGTGGTTTTAGATTTACGACCTGATAACATTGAGAGGGTCTTCCATCTCCCAAGAGTAGACCAGTGCATAAGACTCATATGAAATAGCTAAGAGATGGTATAGGGAACCCCAGTATCAAGTGTTAGACATAATACAATCTTCTTATCTTATTGAAAAACCTCTGAGGGGTAAGATAATAGGAAAAGTGGATATGACCCGAGGATACATGAAGGAGGATATTAGTTATTCCATCATTCTCTTGAGAAGAGTTATGGGCTTACCTGTAGTAGGTCACCTCAGCACCATTATGGTCAACTTCATTGAGACCATTAGAACAACAAAGATACCATTGGACTAGGCCACCATACTAAGTGAAAACTATTGTGAACAATTGAGAACGGTGAAGGGTAAGAAGAAGTTTTACATAACTTCTTACATGGTACACTTGCTTGCAACAAGGGGGCCAAACTATCTTTATTTGTACAAGAGAGATAGTATGTAGGATCCTAATGCCTAGCCATACATAGTCTACCCCCAACTGGTGAAGAAGAAGCTCTTGGCATAGAGCAAAGCGTACAGAATCTTCAATGATGCATTCATCTTTGCAATCATTTGATTCATTGAGGGAGATTATGGAAAGAGGTTATCTGACAAAGAAAAAGCATAGATAATATCTCTCAGAGCTTACTTCATCCAGTTCAAAACATTCATATATCTTTGGGTAGCTAGTGCCTCCATCAATCCTAAGAAGCTCCTGAGATATCCTAGTGACAAACTGGTGCTATTGGAGGTTTCTTAGCGAATTGAGTCGGCATATGAGAAACTAAAAAGAAAAAAAGATGTTGTTGGGCATGGCCATTGGTCATTAGACCATATCAGGTGAAGAGGAAGCAAGATATTCCATCCTTCGAGTGGGAGTGGGAGAACTATCCCCTTGAAGAATACAACTCTCCCCGGTCCTATTTTGACAATGTTGGGAGAGTAGAGAGTCTGGCAGGAAAGAACGTCCATCATGAGGATATTGTTGAAGGTCACTAGATGAATGCCATAAATGACTATAATGTCGACATTAGGGACTACTATAGGATGACTTTGTCTCAAGTAGAAAAGGCTCTCCAGTTGAACATCCCAAAGGAAATAAAGCAACAAGATTCTAAACAGTTACTGGACCCCCTGTTCAATACTGACAAAATTGGTGAAAGACCCATTATGAATGTTGAGGTTGATAGGGAGGAGGCCAATGATATTAATCATCAAGTGAGGCATGTCATTAGAATGATGAGGGATTAGATCAAGAAACCTTTTTCCACTTGATCCAATTCCTAATACAGTGATCTTTCATGCACATACTTTCCCAGAAAGAGGTAGAGGGAAGAAAATAACAATTCCTACCTTCGTAGCTCAGTCTCTTATTAGGCTAGAGATAGTGTACCAGCTTGATCCTTTGATTTTATATTATCACCCTCCTGAAAGGAAGGGAAAGAATAAAAGGAAGAGGACCTCCACTCAAATGATTTAAATAGAATAGCCTGAAGAATAGGAGCCTCTCCTACAACAAGAACATAGTGCACAAAGGTTTGAGGATACTAGAGCTACTCAAGTCTAGGATGAACCTCAGTTTCCTCCTGTGGTGTCCATCCAACTAGAAGAGGGTGAGATTCCACAGGCCTTCATTCCTCCTACACAAGAAGAGCCAATTTCTCCTTCTACCTCCAAGAAACAAAAGAAGAGGATTAAGATTCAGATGAAAAAGAGGGAAAATATCAATAGAATATTGGTGCCTTCCCCATCTATTCTTGAAAGCATTCTGGAGGGAGATGAAGAGGAGGAGGAGGAAGAATCAGAAGAGGAATGGGAATAGGTGCCCCTACAGGGAAGAATTTGACTAGCAAGAGCCATAGAGTTATAAAGGAGAAGTGCCATGGGTACCCTGCCATCCACTCAAGAAGAACCCTTAGAACTCTCTTCTTTGGAAGATGAAGTGCAATAGTGGGTGGATGAGCAAAGTGAAGAGGGTGACAATCTTTTCTCAATGTTAGATTTTGATTTCATGCCAATAGGTAAAGAGTTGATTGGGGATAAGATTAGGGACACCCCTATAAGTGAACCTCAAAAGGAAGACTGGATACAAATGCCATTGAATACATAGGGTCCTGATCTTACTCCTCCATCTCTACCATGAGTAATAGTGGTAGAATAGGGCTCAGTGACTCCTCCACCTCAGAGTTCAAAGGAAGAGCAGGTTTAGAAGGAACCATCACATGAGAGACCAAAAAAAATGGTGACCGATGAAGTGTCGAAGGAGGGACAAATAGTGCAATATTCTCAATCACCTTCCCAAGACACTAAGATTTAGGCTACAAGGTCTACTGAGACTAAGGCTATAGAAGAAGAGACCTCCCAATAGGATGCAACTTCGAGCAAGAGTGACAAAGGGAAGGAAGTTGTAGAACATACTCTTTCATCATCAAGAGCTAGGTCCTCAGCAAGATGCATTCCTAGATGGATCCAAAAGGAAATAATGAATAGTATTAAACCTCAATTATGTACTTTAGAGGAAGACATTTGTGACATTGCAAAAAATTTGAATAAACCAGAATCTCCATCACATGAGGCAATGTCGCTGGCATTTGTCACCAGCATACAAAACTAGGAATTGTTTACACAAGTGGCTCTCCCTCCTTAAGGCATAGATGTGGAAGGTCTTGGTGTTGAGGATTATGAATTGAAGGATGTTATGTTGGGGAGCCCTACATGGGATTTAGCCTAAATAATGATGACTCTAGGAGTCAAAGAGGTCCTTAAGCATATGGAATAGGATGAGGCCAAACTCAAAGCACTTCGAAGGCAAGTTGAGATCCTAAAGGTATATCTAGCTGAAGTAGTTGGTTTTCTAGATCCTAAGCACCTTGAGCAGACTCTAAATATTGTTCTCAGAGAAAGGGGAGTAGCGCACATTGATTGATTTTTGAAATCTTCTTAGGAGTGGTGAGAAAGTTTTGAGGAGAAAAGTGTTATGATCATCATAGGGAATTTGAAGTTACTGCATGCTATACAGGAAAATGTGAATAAAATCATAGCAATTTTGAAGCAGGACTTTAGTATTATGGATGAATTATGGGCCTAGAGTAAGGATTTACAAACTTTACAACCCATAAAGGGCCAAAGATATCGGGTTTTTATTGATGTATATATCGGAGAAGAATTAGACATGATTGATGACTAGATAGAAAAGATAATAGATAGCAATAAGGTAATGGGAACATTACATGAAGAGATTCATTGGCTTAAGGACCAAGCCTGAGAGAAAATTTTGGAAGCAAAGAGACACTACAGTGATGCATGCTTGGATATTTTTGAAGATGAGGAATGAGAAAAGTTGTTACCTATAGAGATAGTAGAGTAGAATTTCAAGAAGATTTTTGTGGAGGTTGTTGATGATGAGGATATCAAAAGCTTTCACGATAGAGGAAGCCTTGTTAGAATTGGATACCAAACTCAAGGATTTTGTTAATACCTGAATTGAGGTAGACAATTATAGACAAAAGGTAAAAGATAAATATGAGGCTTTAGATCTTTCAAATGGGGCTAAGATTACTGAGATGATAGAGAAGTTCAAGGGAAAACATCCAAACATAGCTTTGGGATGAAGAAGAACAAAACCTAAATGCTAGAATTTCAATTTTGACACTGAGTAAAATTTTGAGATTTTTGACCCTATTGAGCTCTGTAGCTTTGCAGGTGTGCAGGTCTACAGCTCCACAATTTAGAGGTGCACTGATTGTTAACTATTTGTTCCAAAAATAGTACTTTTCATGCATCAAAAATGCATTCTGACGATAGTTTAACTTTAACACATGCCTAGTAAAGGACTAGCTTCTATTTTTGGCACCTCCAAATGCTCCTACTTCAACTAAAGGATTCCTCCTATTTATTCTCTCATATTTTCTTTGTTTTTGACATGTAAATGGCTCATGCATCCAATTAATGAATAAAATATGGATGGAGTCCCTCTAAGCACTAGATTAACTATTAGATTGTATATTTAGTTTGTTTTAATATTTTAAAAGCATTTTATTGCATGAAGATATCTAACACTCTCAACACAAATTGAGGAGACAATTTCTTATAAATACCCCATTGTAATATGTAAAAAGGGCCATCATTATTATGTAATAAAATTATGCTTTTGGTGCTTGCATTCAGAGTGTAGTGATTCTTGCCTAAATGTGCCATTGTTTTGTGAATTTTGTTCATGAGATTGTGATTGAACCAAAGGTTTATTGTGTTGTTTCTGGTTGTGTGATATTTTAGTTCTGGTGTTTGCTATAGATTTATGAATTCCACTAATGTATCTACATAGCTTTTAGTCTCGCATGAGCACACTTTTTGTGGCCTTGTGATTTGATGAAAGCTGAAATATTATATGATTGTTAAAGTTTCTCACCAATGATTGCATTAGTGGATTCTAGGAAGTGTTGCTCCTATTTTTATTAGTTTCCTAGTGATTTATTTGAAAGCTTAACTTGTAGCATGTTGTTTGCTATAGCTTATGTCCATTAGGATTTCAATTTCATGTTATTTGCTTTGAATTTCATGTTATTTTCGTTCAATTTCATTATTTGCTTTGCTAACCCCTTGTTAGAATAGGAACTCATTTTAGTTGCATTGTTAGATTGCATTCATTCAAAAAGAAATAGAAAAAATATGAAAACATAGTTCTTTTTTGTGTTATTTTGAGATAGCGAACATATTTTACCTAATTTTAAGATCAAAACAGAACCAACAAAGGCCTCCTCATGAACAATCACATGTATCTTCAACTAAGTAGATTTTGGTACATTGCAGGACAAATATAGAACCTTGGAGTTGATCCAAAAGATTAGCTTTTCAAGAAATAAATTACATGAAGGATTCCTACCATTGGCCTCATCCAATATGACCGCCCAACACTATGTAAAGAAAAAGTTTATACATTTAGTAGTTGTTGAGTAGTAGTGACTATCAAGAAAATCAATAGTTGTTGAGTATACAGTGGTTTATGATTTATGTAGGATGTGACACATGAGCTAATTATTATAGAAGCCAAGAAATATAGTAGGAGCTGAGAAAAGTATGTACCAAAGGACAACATGAAGAACAAGCATGACTGAGCATCAAAAGGTATATGTGTTGAGTAATACTTTTTTGTGTATATTCTATGAATGGAACAAAATCATAAGTAAATCATTTTTTCCAAGCTAGATATGCATTTTTATGATCGAGGACTTAATCAAGAAGGTAATTATGCATCATTAATCCCTATGCAATGAGATCAACCAATCATAAAATTGAAAGGAAAAAGAAGATGAATCTAGATTATTACTTGAGATCTAGAAACTTCTAAGATGGCTATTTAAGCATGATTACAAGGCATAATTTTTTTGTTGAGAGTTGAAGGATTGCATTTGTGCAAAGAAAAAGGTGAATTAGAAAGTTGTGAAGTAAGGTGATTGAGAAGTGTGAAGGGAAGTTATTGTATATCAATCACAAAGAGGTGATAATAGTTTGGATAAAGGGGATTTGTATCAGCAAACTAGAATAAAAAATGGGTAAGAACTTGATGATTAGAAAGGTGCTCATAAGGTAGTCCAATCTAAGTGAACCTAAGCAGAGGAGGACTCTCTTTAGAGTTAGGTGTAAGATTCAAGGAAAAGTTTGCAAGGTTATAATAGATTCTGGATCTAAAGATAATATTATATCAGAGGAGGTAGCAAAGAAGCTAAAACTTACAAAGGTTCCCCATACAAATCCCTATAAGGTAACTTGTTAGAATCAAGAGCAAAGTGTACTTGTTAATGAGCAGACATGGGTTGAGTTTTCTATTGGAGCCTATAAAGACAAAGTGCTTTGTGATGTCTTACCCATGGATGCATGCCATCTTCTATTGGGAAGACCTTGGCAATTTGACAGGAAGGTGATTTATGATGGAGAAGAAAATGCCATTTCTTTCAAGAAAGATGGAAGGACTTTCAAAATCCAGAATAGAGAATGAAGGGGAAGCCTCTAAGACACCTAGTGTGTTACTTAGTACTGGCAAGGAGTTCTTGCAAGATTTATAGGATGGGGAAACCATAGGATGTGTAGTTATGGTGAAACCAAAGGAAGAAGATACAAAGTTGCAGCCAATACCTCTTGAAATGCAAAAAATTCTTGATGATTTCAAAGATATTATTTCATATGATACACTAGCAGTACTACCACCTAAAAGAGCAATCGGCCATCAAATTGATTTTGTACCCGATACTTCTTTGTCTAACAAAGCAGCTTATAAGCTTACTCTAGATCAGAATAAGGAAGTCACAAGACAAGTGCAAGAATTATTGGATCAAGGGCTGATTAAGAAGAGCATTAGTCCATGTGCAGTCCCAGTGGTCTTAGCAGCAAAGAAAGGAGGAAAATGGAGGCTTTGTACAGATTCAAGGGCTATTAACTAGATCACTATCAGGTATAGATTCCCTATTCCAAGAATAGAGGACTTGATGGATTTTTTAGGAGGTGCTAGGTACTTTACTAAGGTAGATTTAAAGAGTGGTTATCACCAAATTAGAATCAAGGAGGCTGATGAATGGAAGACTACTTTTAAAACAATAAATGGGTTGTATGAATGGCTTGTGATACCATTTGGGATCAAAAATGCCCCAAGAACTTTCATAAGATTAACGAATGAGGTCTTGAAGGACTCCACAGGTAGATTTGTGTTAGTGTATCTAGATGATATACTCATCTATAGCAAGACAAAAGAAGAGTACCTAGAACATGTAAGGTTGGTCCTGAAGAGACTCCAGGAAGAGAAACTAGCCATTAATTTGGAAAAGTGTGTATTCATGCAGAAAGAATTGGTTTATTTAGGCTTTGTAGTGTCCAAGGGTAATCTGAAATTGGACCCAAGAAAAGTGCAGGCAATCCTAGATTGGCCTACTCCTAGAATAGTGACTGAAGTGAGAATTTTTCATGGCCTAGCACAATTTTATAGAAAGTTTGTGAGGAACTTTAGTCGGATTTGTGCACCAATACTAGACACCATCAAAGATGGGCTGAAAAAAAAGTTGAAATGGACTGAGGTAGTAGACAAGGCATTTCAAACATTGAAACAAGAGGTAGCTACAAAACCCATTTAAATCTTACCTACATTTGATAAATTATTCACTCTTGAATGTGATGCAAGTAATGTAGTAGTAGGGGGTGTATTGAGTTAGGAAGGAAGACCTATAGCATTTTTTCGTGATAAATTCAATGAGAAAAAGAAGAAATATTCATCTTATGACTTGGAGTTGTATGCATTAGTACAATCTCTCAAGAAGTGGAGACATTACCTCCTACCCAAAGAATTTGTTGTCTTTACAAATAATTAGGCTTTGAGTTATATAAAAACTCAAGAGAAGCTTAGTAACATGCATTTGAAGTGGATGGAGTATCTACAATTCTTTACATTCAAAATCAAACACAAGAAGGGGCAACTCAACAAGGTAGCAGATGCCTTGAGTAGGAAGCTTTTGAATGTCTAAGAAGTGTAGCTGCAAAGCATTGGAATAGAAGGTTTTAAAGATTTGTATGAAGAAGATGAAGACTTCTCCCAAGCCTACAAGGTATGCCTAGAGTTTGAGAACCATTTTCATAGTGATTTTGTAGATTATACCCTTCAAAATGGATTGCTATTTAAAGGTAATCAGCTATGTGTACCAAAGTGATCCATGAGAGAAAATTTGATTCAAAAGAAGCATAATGGCAGCTTAAGTGGAAATTTTGGCATAAAAAAGACATTGGAGTTAGCACAAAGATACTACTTTTGGCCTAAGTTAGCAAGGGATATACGAAGATATGTTGAGCAATGTGGAATATGTCAAAGAGCTAAAGGAGTTTAAAGCAATGCAGGACTCTATCAACCCTTGCCAATTCCAAATAGGCCTTGGGAACATGTAAGTATGGACTTTTTGGTTGGAATTCCCAAAAAAAAATTAGGTATGGACATCATTTATGTTGTAGTAGACATGTTCTCTAAAATGAGTCATTTGATTCCATGTAAGACTACTCATGATGCAAGTTATATAGCACATCTCTTCTTCAAGGAGATAGTTTGGATTCATGGATTACCTTTGAGTATTGTGTCTGATAGGGATAGGAAGTTCATGGGTCATTTTTGGCAAACCTTATGGATAAGGCTGGGAACTAATCTTTCTTTCAGTTCAGCATGCCATCCTTAAACTGATGGTCAAACTAAGATCGTCAATAGGGTGCTTGGTAACTTGTTAAGGTTCTTAACAAAGGAGTATGGGTAGACTTGGGATCTTGTTATCTCTTAGGTTGAATATGCTTATAATTATAGTGCTAATAGGATCATAGGAAGAAGTCCTTTTGAGATAGTATATGGTAGACACTCTAGAGGAGTGAATGAGTTGACAGATTTAGGTCCTACAGAGATAAAAAGTGGACAAGCTAAAGATTTTACCCAAACTATCAAAGAGATTCAAGAAAAAGTGAAGAAAACTATGTTGGAGTCTATTCAAAGACTCAAGGCCAAAATGGATGAGAAGAGGAAAGAGGTACAGTTTCAGATTGGGGACTATATTATGGTCCATCTTAACAAATCCAAAATGTAGCAAGGTATGCCCACTAAGCTCCAAATGTGAAGAATTGGCCCATGTAAGGTTCTAGTGAAGTATGGAGAGAATGCCTACAAAGTGGACTTGCCATCAAACCTAGCTATCTCACCAGTGATCAGATTTAAGGGAGAAATCAGTCAGCAAAGTATAGCACCACCAAGGGTCCTACAAGACCTTGACATTAATGTAATGCCCAAAAAACAACCAGCCAAAGAAAGGAAAGTATTGGAATCTAGGGTGAAGAAAACTAAATGATATCAAGTGTATATGAAACATCTAGTCAAATGGAAGGATCAACCTGAATCTGAAGCTACCTGGGTTGAGGAAGCACATTTCAAGATGTTTGGCATTGATCCAGCTCTTCTTGACCCTAAAGTGCCTTAGTTTGTGTTAAGGGGGAGGAGTATGGTGTAGGAGAACCCTTTGACAACTCCCACCTTATCAAATTTTGGTGTGATGAACTTATTCTAAGAAGTATCTAGATAGAATAAGAGTTTCTAACTCATTTGGTGTGTTTTTCTCTAGTTTAGGCTCTTGGTCTAGGTGATTCGCAATTTATTATCATGTTGTATTTTTTTTGCTTTCTAGGTGCATAGGGTGTTCCTAAAATATTGGAATGGTGTATTGGGGGAATTTTTAAGCCCAGGAGTTCCTTGAGAAGACCCAACAATGGTCTTGGTGACGAAATTGCAAAAAGAGAAAAAAAAGATATAAAAATTGTTAAGTTGTTGGTCACTTATGTAAAAGTGTTGAGCAACTTGTATTAGAAAGAAAGCTAACTTGTGTAAGTGGCTAAAAATTCCCTAAATCAACCCATACACCATGGGATAGCCTATTTAAGGTTGGAAGAAACCAAACTAAGGGTTGGAAGTCATGTTTTTGCATTGCATTGTGTTGCTACAACAAACTGTGACTAGTTTTTAATACATTTTTACTAGTTTTTAGTGTTGTTTGGCAAAAAATCACATTTTTACTGAAATGTCCCTTTTCTGATTTTTCATGATATTTCCAACCTCTAATCAGATCTTTAAAATCAAACAGCTAATATCCCAAAGATCCACCAAATTTCTCAAGAAACCCCAAATCGGGTATGCTGAAAATAGTGCTAAAAGCTTCACAACTTCACAAATTATTAATGAATCTGAAAATGGAAATTTTTACAGAACTTTCAGCAGCATAACAGCCTACAAATTGAAATTTCCAGATCCGTATAGCCTTTACACAACAGCTCAAAAATGTAGGACCAAAACTATGCTCATCGGGCTCCCGAAATAGCACAAAATATGCCCGGAAACACCACAAGAACACTAATAATCTATCTCAGAAGTTTAATCATGTCCCAATATATATATTCAGATCTATTTTAATAGTTTAAAGTATAAAATACAGCAGCAACCAAAACTGATATGAAATACTCAACCGGAAACACCAAACTCTTACAAAAATACACCCGAAAACTCACAAATCTGCACTGTTCAGCACAAAGGCAAACTCTGTATGAGCATGCACATGGAATGGCTTCAAACTCCTGTCCTTAGCCTTCCTGGAAACCTACAAACTCCCATTCTTGGGTCTCCCTGGAAACCTGCAAACTCCCGTTCTTGGGTCTCCTTCTCCACAGGTTTGGCAGCCTCTGAAGAATAACAAAGAATGAGCCAAAAATCAAGTTCTGGAATGAGCCCAAAATGCCTCCAAACCCCTTAAAAGAGGGCATAACTGTAACTCACGTCCAAGAGAGGTTAATGAAACTTATTTTAATAATAATTTTCATTTATTAGTCCAACGGTTTCCAAAGATTAACCCCCTTTTTCCGAAACTTCACTTTCTTGGGCCTGCCTGCCTTAGCAAAGATTTTCTTTTTTTAATTATTTGAAAAGGGGACATGACAAGTCCTCCCCTCCCAATCATTGCTTGTCCTCAAGGAATGGCTGAACAATAAACCAATCAATCCACCTGGATCCCAAATGTAGTCATGAACTATACTACTAAAAATTAACACAGGCTCCTGTAATATCCTCTGCAATATGACCAAGAGGAATCCATAATCAAATTGACAATTATAGCTCTACCAAACCCCAAAATCACCACTACCACAATCAAAAACCCATGAGGCACAAACTCTTAGAACATCAGAACCCAAGTAAAGTGGACAAATCAAACTACCAACACAGTAAATACCATCAACGCATCCCACTGGCCTATATGGAATGTACAATCCAACTCTGCAACAATGGTGAACCCTCTCGAATGAAATTGTACCAAGTATGGAGAATCCACACACTGTACAAATCTTGCAGTCAACACAACTCTACAAATCATCGACCACTATCTCATAACCATAACTCCCATACACTGCTGATGGTGAAAAGACATTACAAGATAAAGAGTAAGAAATGGAATCCAAACCAAATTTGTCTGCCATCAGCTCCTTAGCACAAGGATCAAATGCTAACTGATGTACATACCCTGCAATATAATGTTGATAAAAAAAACCAACCTCAGTCAACAGCTCACCATGAAGAAGTGATACAACCCACTGTGACTGATCACCAGCTAAGTCAAGAGATGTCATAGCCAAAGGAGTAGAATCAATAACAACACCTGCTAAAGAATCACTCCAAAACTCCTGCTCTAAGTCATGTATTATCAACCTCACAATGTAATGCCGATAGAATGCACCAATCTCAGTCAGTGGCTTAGACTGCAATCCAGATGTAACTAACTGCAATCGATCATTAACCAAGTTGGAACTGACTACTACCTCTGAAGACATTGCGAAGGGAGTAGTATTACTAGTAGGAACCATGCCAACTATCAGCTCACCAACATCACACATGGTCTTTGATACAACATCTCTAGTCTTCATGCCATTAGTACTAGAGGTCACCACCATGTCAGGCACACCACAAAAATCTGCTACAACACCCAACTCAATTGAACCTGACTCTAGTGGGAATGAACCTGATATGCCAATGTTAGTATCAAGGATGGATGCATCCCCATCTCCACTGTCTCTAACAATCTCGGCCATGGACATCCTCGGATCACCAATCACCACAGCTTGTGACTGTATAGAATCAGGTAAAGACTGTAGTCGCTCTAACTCCATGGTTACCTTAGCCAAATGAAACTGTGACTCCTTGAGAGCCAATTGTGTACTCTTAAGAATCTCAGAAGTCACCTCAAGCTGCTCAGTAAGATCACTCACCTCATCTTCCTTGGCCAACAATGCATCATATGCTGTACTGCCCCACTCCATAAGATAATCTCTGTCAGCTACCAACTGCATATAATTCTATCTCAAAATCCGAATAGCCTCCCATAAAGAGTGGATCTCTATCAAGGAAAGATAACTTCCTCCCTGCTCATCACTAGTAGGAGAACCCCATCCATAAACTGCTAACAACTGACGAGCAGCATCGAAATGTTGGCAAGTGATAGCAATGTCTTGGTCACTAACTCTCAACTGATTAGACACACGATGGCACTGGCTCAATTGTCTCCTACAAACCTCCTCTGATGCACTGTCTGAAGGGGTGTCCTCAAAGTTACTAGTCTCTAGAGTATTACTATCCATATCCTGTGAATCAAATCTAAAGCTCATATCAACATACGGAGTATCAAAAACATTAGCATTGCTGTCCAACTCCTCTATACCCAAGGAAACTAAGTCTTCAAAACTGCCCATTGCATCCTTCTGGATGTCATCAATGCCAATATGATCCTGGGACTCATCTATACACACTGCCAAATATGAAATATCATCAACACATTCCAACAAGTATGGCTGACTGGATATATGAACAAAGCCCAACATTGGTGTATAAAAACTAATACCAACATCAAACAAGATACTGGCACAAGAAAAGACAACACCATGTAATCTGCTAATCAAATCCATGATAGCACCCAAACAAACACTGCTACCAAAAAGTGTTAAAGATCTCCAGTCAACTGAATTCCAAATGCCAATATAACAATCTCGAGTCCATATCCGTAAACTAGAATCAACTGGTAACTCAAGAAAACTCCTCACCTGAGTAATATGACCAATACCAACTAACTCCACATACCTTTCATGATGAGATAATTAAGTCACACTACTATCTTTGTTCACCTTTAGCTGGCTGGACAAATCATGTGAAGTACTACCAGCCTCAACCTCATGTGATGAAGCATCTAACTGTGTCTGGTACTCTTTCTCAGCAAAGTCATGAATGCTCAATGTCTGCTCATCTCTACCAGGTATCTCACCATCTTGCACAACAACATCCTCATAATCATCATCTGAACCCACTACACTGTAGTCACTGCCTATTGTAACTATACCATCCTGAATACCTGTGGCATCACCCTTTGATGACCTGTAAACAATTGTCTCAATTTGAGTATCAAGTTGACTGTTACTATCAATCTGTGTAATATCCTTTCCCACCACCTCCTGTGGAAGAGTAGAATCTGAGACCTCTACCTGGCTATTAGCTAGTTTCTCAAACTCCTCATGCAAGTTCTTGGGAATTGTGTCATCTGTCCTGTGAGAAAATCTGCCAAATAGAAATCCAGTCAACTTATCCACCTTAGCTGGGTCAGATAACATGTCATTTATACGGTGGTGCTCAACCAACTGTTTAGACATGTCATGGCTTATTTTCATAAGTTTATCTCGAATGTCTAAATAACCATCCTTTCTACTATTTTGACTCTGGCTATCAATTGTGCAAGATCGTTCCCTCTGAGACTCTGTACTATACCTGTCCATTCTGGATAAAGTAGAGTGTAACCCCAATAGGATATAACTTCTTCAAACACCAAGAACTAACATGAAAATGATTAGAAGTAGCATGCAACCATAGATTTGGACATGCAACGGATTAGAAGCAACATGCAACCACCAAATTATGACATGCACGATCTAGGTAGTTGTCAAAACTGACATGCAAGATTTGGGTAGTTGTCAAAACTGACATGCAAACTTCTACAACCACCAAATTCACCAAGAACTAACATGAAAATGATTAGAAGTAGCATGAAACCATATATTTGGACATGCAACTAATTAGAAGCAACATGTAACCACCAAATTATGACATTGAAGATCTGGGTAGTTGTCAAAACTGACATGCAAGATCTGGGTACTTGTCAAAACTGAAATGCAAACTTCTACAACCACCAAATTCACCAAGAACTAACATGAAAATTATTAGAAGTAGAATGTAACTATAAATTTTAACATGCATCTGATTGGAAGAAACATGCAACCATAAATTATGACATGCAAAATCTGGGTAGTTGTCAAAACTGACATGCAAGATCTGGGTAGTTGCCAAAACTGACCTGCAACTTCTACAAACCCTCAGGCTGGCAAGATCATGGCTCTGATACCACTGAAATGTCCCTTTTCTGATTTTTCATGATATTTCCAACCTCTAATCAGATCTTTAAAATCAAACAGCTAATATCCCAAAGATCCACCAAATTCCTCAAGAAACCCCAAATCAGGTATGCTGAAAATAGTGCTAAAAGCTTCACAACTTCACAAATTATTAATGAATCTGAAAATGGAAATTTTTACAGAACTTTCAGCAGCATAACAGCCTACAAATTGACATTTCCAGATCCGTATAGCCTTTACACAACAGCTCGAAAATGTAGGACCAAAACTATGCTCATCGGGCTCCCGAAATAGCACAAAATATGCCCGAAAACACCACAAGAACACTAATAATCTATCTCAGAAGTTTAATCATGTCCCAATATATATATTCAGATCTATTTTAATAGCTTAAAGTATAAAATACAGCAGCAACCAAAACTGATATGAAATACTCAACCAGAAACACCAAACTCTTACAAAAATACACCCGGAAACTCACAAATCTGCATTGTTCAGCACAAAGGCAAACTCTGTATGAGCATGCACATGGAATGGCTTCAAACTCCTGTCCTTAGCCTTCCTGGAAACCTACAAACTCCCATTCTTGGGTCTCCCTGGAAACCTGCAAACTCCCGTTCTTGGGTCTCCTTCTCCACAGGTTTGGCAGCCTCTGAAGAATAACAAAGAATGAGCCAAAAATCAAGTTCTGGAATGAGCCCAAAATCCCTCCAAACCCCTTAAAAGAGGGCATAACTGTAACTCACGTCCAAGAGAGGTTAATGAAACTTATTTTAATAATAATTTTCATTTATTAGTCCAACGGTATCCAAAGATTAACCCCCTTTTTCCGAAACTTCACTTTCTTGGGCCTGCCTGCCTTAGCAAAGATTTTCTTTTTTTAATTATTTGAAAAGGGGACATGAAATTTACTGTCATTTTTTTTGCATGTTCTAGTTTTTACCTTGTATATTCTCCATTATCCATGCATTAGATCAGATCTGTAAACGCATTTTTGAAGGTTTTAGTAAATTTCTTTAAAAGTAAGAGTTTGTTGTCTAGTTTTGAGTTGTCAACAATGAACGGGTTGTAGCTCTTGTTTCCACTATGGGATTTCCATGGCCATTTAGATTCAAAGACTATAGACCCTAATGTGTAACATATTGCAAGCAAGGGCCTAGAAAATGTGTGCAAGTATTTGTTTGACAAAGCCCTAGGCGAGCTAGGCAATGCTCGACTAGGAGCAAGCATCAAAGAATTTGTTCTCAAGAGAAAAGCATAAAGATTCAAGACTTTCCATTTAGAGGAATTAAAGAGGGATATAAGAAGGTTATTTTTTGTAGAGGATAAGTTTCTATGAGTTGAATAAGGTTTTTGAAAGTTGAGGACAGTAGGCAGCCCTCAAAACCCTTCAAAACTTGCATTTTTACCATTATTGTTGTATGGCTTTTTGGTGGCCTAAAAACTCAAAAATATTTGAGTATGTAATGTATCAAACAAATTTTATTAAGACCAATTCTGTTTAATCCTTAAGGGGAATAAGTTATTAGCCCTATAAATCCGGGTGGAGGCCTAATTTGGGGCTCTTCTAGTAGCCTTTTTGTGAAGAAACCAAGAAATTGCGTATGAAGCCACTATTACCATCCATTCAAGCATACTAAAAGTATTCCAATAGAACCTCAAAACTCATCAAAACCATGGTTGGATTGGTTATTATCGTGGAACCCTGGTATACCTACATATGCATTTTGGAAGAATTGCACTCCTTGGAGGACAAGTGAGTCATGGAGCAAGATTTGATCATTTTCACCTGGTGGGAAGGTTAGGGAAGGTTAGGGGATGTTCTAAGTTGCAGGAAATCCTATAGACCACATAGGTGTAAAGAAAACACCAAGATCCTATTGTTGCATGAGAAGCATAGACCAGTTAGTCTATCCTAGCCTACCCCATCAATCAAGGTATTGCTACATTCTAACAGGTGTATTAGGGTAAATATATTAACAAAGTGGTCCTAAGAGACCTATGTAAATATTTTAACATAGTGCTCTCTTAATTATGTAGTTTAAATACTTTAATCAAGGTAGACTTAACAGTCGTGTATACTTTTAACAAAGTAGACCCATCATGGGGTAGATCATTAGAAGTGATCAAAATTTGTAGCCCTAAAAGGAACACTTTATTGTTGGAGTGGTGAATACTTTGTGGGTGTCATCCCCACCATGGTTTTACCTTATCATTGGAGGGTTTCTGCATAACCAAATATTGTATTATGTGCTGATTACATTTTTATATATTTCATTCATGCTTGAGTGGATTTAGATATGATATTGCATTGTAGTATTTGATTGATTTCATTCAAGGTTAAGATTTATGAAGTTTATGGTCAAGATGTCAATCATGGTTTAAGTTTGATCTGGTAAAAGTTTTGAAGATCTTGATTCAACCCCCCTCCCACCATCAAGATCTTACTTTTCCACTAGATTTCTAACACAAGATGTAATTGTTAGAAGTAGATAATACTGAGAGGGAGGGTGAATTGGTATTCTATGAAATTTTGCCCACAACAGAATATTGTTAATCACTTTATAACTTGCATATGAAAGTAAACCAACAATACTAAATAGTAAATATAACCATGCACATAGATAACTCATAATGCCATTATTTGTTAACTAGGGAAACCCTTGCCAAGGGAAATCCTTGGTGGGGGATGATGCCCACTAGATGATTCACTAGACAATAGGATCTTGTTAAGGATATTGACCCTATTAGGAGTCGATGAAATACATATTCTATCTCAAGTCCTTGTTAGAGGAATAGGCCTTGTTACAAGCCTCATCCTTGTTAGGAGTTGCTTCAACCCTATTAGGAGTTGGTAGAACAAATACAATGTATGCAAGAAGAGACCACTGGCCTAACATGTAATTATACAATTTAGTTATTCACAAGAATAGATATTCATACAATATTGTTTGTCTACTATACTTCATACTTGTTTTGATCATACATCAAAATTTTCATCACATAAAGGCTCACAAATCTTTCAAACTCTCTGTACAATAGTTTGCATCACATAACACTTGCTTGTCTATCATAGATAGCACCATCATCTACAAAAGATAAGATGTTTACTTATACCTTACATAACTATAAAAATCTGATCAGTTAGCATTCATATGTTCACATGATTGACATAATATAAAATAATTTCCACATAGTCAGCTCATCATAACTTAGTAATTATTTTGTAACCAAAATAATTCCTAACGCCATACAATCCAATTCTATGCTATGCTTTGTTCTATACTACTAAATACCCACACTGATATTTCATTCATAACTTGTTTCATACTATTCATACACATCTGTGCAATGGCACATGTCATCACAATACTATTATGAAGCTTTCCTTAATTGCACATGATCTAACTCTCAACGAGTTGTCCGTGCACATCATATCTTGTCTCTGTGTTGTTGGAAAGTGTCAAATATTTAGATAATTTTCAATCTCTACATGTATAAATGAAATGCTAAATATATGTTTTCATAGATTACAACCATTAATACATCTATTTGACTATATTGCCAAAATAATATATAGGAAAATAAGGAGCACAATATATACAGTATAAAGAATTAAAGGAAATTGCATAAGTTAAGTAGTAAAAGCTAAAACTTAACTATGAATGTAGATGTCTAGTTGTAGTTGGCTCTTGGGATATACATATAATGTTTTATTATATCATTATTAAGCCTATAGGCTTCTTACTATGAGGCTTATTATGACATTCTCGCAGTGTCCAATGCCATTTCTTGGCATCTGTCATCAAGGATTTCACTAAAAAAGAGGGGATTCTCTTAAATGTTTTTGGGTGATTAAGTTTCTGATTGAAATTGGAAACATATTCAAAAGGGTGCTGATCCAAATTATGGGAGAGAGAAAAAAAAATTTAATTTGGAATGTTTTTTCCTTGGCTAGCGGGATAAGGCACTACAAATAGCATGTTTTGGGATCTATGATAATTTAAAATAGCCATGCACGTTAACATGGAAGTTGATAGAATACCCCACCACTACTTCATCTACATTATAAAGGTACCAACACACATATTTTCTACATCCAATCCTCCCAAATCTCCTTGACAAACTTGCTCCAATTAGGTAAGTTCTTTGTTTCATCACTTTCCATAAAATATTACTTTTTGTTCCATAAATGCATATCATCAATATATGCAGTAGCTAGGTTTTAATAAATATAGACTCAGTTATAATGAATTTGTATAATTTGTTGTAGTATTGGATTTTTTCTAATAATGAATTTAATTCTTTCCTAAACTATTATTTCCTAAATTGATTCTTTCCTTTCCTATAGTTGTTTCCTTTCCTATAGCTTTATGGGTTTGGCACACAACTATATATGTACCTGTACAGTTTTATGTAAATACATGAATGAAAAATATTCTTCTTGATTTCTGATTTTCAAGATGGTATCAGAACTTTGAAGCTTGAATCATTTGTATCTCTTCATTGAACCATGGCCAATTTAGATTCAAAAGTATTTGAGAGAAAATCAGCTCCCGTTATTATTCAATCTAAAGGTTCATCATTCAAAGAAAGGATTACACTCAATGAAACAATCTATTATTTGTGGTATCAAATCATGGATATGCATATTGCTAAGAAGGAGAAACTCTTTTTCATTCTTAGTAACTCACAACCACCTACCGAGAAGGATGATGGATATGAGAAGTGGTATGCAGACAATCAAAAGGTCAAAAGATGGCTATTGATATCTATGTCCCCAAAAATTATGAAGCGATACATTCACTTACCCACTACTTGAGATATTTGGAAAGCTCTTTCTTAGGCTTTCTATGATGGAGTAGATGAATTGCAAATGTTTGTCTTGAATCAAAGGGCTTTCTCTGCCAAACAGAATGGCAGAACACTGTTTGTGTATTATGGAGAATTAACCAAGATTTTTGGTGAGTTGGATCATCGTGATAAAGTGATCATGGAAATTGAGAATGATGTTGAATCTTCCCAAAAATTAGCTCATTGAAAAAGGGTGCATATTTTTCTTGCTAGATTAGATGGTGACTTCGAACAAGTTTGTGGTGAAATTTTGAGAAAGGATCTTATTCCCGAATTAGAAACATGTTATGCATTAGTTTTCCATGAATCTATTCAACCCAGAACAATGATTGGAGAAATAGAAAAGACTAAAGCTGTAGCCATGGTGACTTGAAATTGATCTAATTAGAATGGGCTTCCTCAAAACCCACCTAAGATCACTAATGGTGCTGAAAATTCCACCTACAAATGCACCCATTGCAATCAAATTGGTCATACCAAAAGTCACTACTTTGAACTTGTGGGGTATCTAGAATGGTGGTATCGTAGTCACGATTCATGAAAGAAGAATTCCAAGAAGACCTCCAGTGCAACATTTGTTGAAATAAAGACAGAAGATAATGTTGCTGAACAGATCTCATCATTAGCAGCAGTGGTAGGTAATGGTAGTAAGTCTTTAAATATGTCTACACTTGTTTCTAATAGTGCATGGATAATTGATTCCTATGCTATGGATCATATGATGTTTGATTCTAGACATTTCTCTTCCCATAAACCATCCTCACAAAAATTGATTTCCATTGCCAATGGCTCTTTACCCCCATTTGTTGGAAATGGTTGAAAGGATCATGAACGAAGAATAATGGAACTAGTAAAGAATGTTTTTAGTCATTGTATTATTATTGATGTCAAACTTGCTACTTCCAGGAATGACAATTGCTTTAGTAATCAAAATACTATCAATTGGTTGATTGACAAGGAGGAGGCAATCAATAAGATGTAACTAGAGCACCTAGAGAAAGGTTGAAGTTATGATGTTGTAAAGAGGTATAAGGATCAAGTAAGCCATTGATGAAATAGTGTATTGATGACATACTCTAAGACATAGAGAATAGACACACTAAGACACATCAAAGATGTAAGGTTTAACTAAGTCATTTGTAAACCCTAACTAAGTTCATTTGAGAGAGCTGAGAAAGCTAGTTAGAGACGAGCGAATTCATAGTTGAAGCCGAGCAAGTTCAACTTTAGTGTGTGCCAAGAAATCCTTTAGGTGTCGAGTAACACAAGAATGTTCAGGTGCCAAGTAATTGTTCAAGTGCTGAGTAACTCAGGAAAAGACTTTACGTGCCGAGCATCAAAAAAAAAAAAAAGAGGTAATGGATGCTGAGAAAATTTCTTCAAGTGTCGAGCATCAATAAATGCAGTAGAAGCTGAACATCAGTAAACTAATGATGTTGAGTTGTTGCATTATTTTTTAAGTCAAAAGATTGGCTAGATCAATAATGATAAGTTCGGTACATTGAATTTTGTGAATTAGTTGGATGATAAGGATGATGAGTAGATGTCATAGAATTTTATGTAAACCATGCAAACCAATTCAAGGCGAATGCTGGTGGACTTATCGTGAAGTTTCTAGAAGAAGCAATTTGGAGGGAAAATTTATCATTTTCTCATATAAAATCAGGATTTGAGTAGGAAATGAAGAAAAAAAATTCTTTATAAGGAGTTATAGGTCAGAGATCAAGTGTGTGTGAGAGGGAGTTGATCATAAGTGTGGTCATGCGAAGAAACCAAGAGAAGGCTAGTGTGAAGTTTCAAGAAGAGGACACAGTGTGTTGGTGTTTTAAAATGCACTAAAGCTAGTAAGCAACAAAATGCTTAATACTAGAATGACAGTACATGCACAATCTAAAGACTAGCCAATTCTTATTAACAATTTTATATGCAAAGTATTTGGACCCAACTTCAACAAAACCACAGATGGTTTTCTACTCTTGTGGCTCTGCAAAACCAGGTTGGGTATACCCAGGGATGATTCAAAATTGGAACAACTGTATGAGGATTATTCTTAGTTTCATTCTTATTCTCATTTCAAAAATCCTCAAACATATACGGAATTCTTTACTAACTTGATAAACACATCCCATAAAATAGATATGACCAAGAATTCTTCTATAGATGTGCAGATGTTTTTAAAAATAGTGGCTAACTGAAGCTAAAACATTCCATGCAGACAAGTGCTGGACAATTTGTATTCATTTTCTTTGAAAATGGTATATCCTTTACAATAGACTCAGAATGACCTTCAGAAAGAAGCACAACTCATTCTATATTCATGTATTCTCAAAGAATTGACAGAAAAATACATTATAAACTTGCTTTCAAAATTTGGACCAAAAATAGACTAAGCACAGTACTTAGAAAAATAGAATTTAGACCCTTCTTTTGCCTTGGAATCTCACTTAAATAGTGTGAGATGCAACAAGCTTTAGGCTAAAAGAAATGACAAGTGTCCTTTGCAAATAATATTTACATACACCTATCACAAAAAGACAAAATGCGGGTAACAGAAGATGTCTAGATCAAAACATTCTTTTAAGTAAGTCAGCTTTTGTTATACGATTTTGTGTTGCTGATTGGTTATTGATCTATTTTCTCTGTATAAGAAACTACCAAATTAGCCGACAATGAAGTTTGTTCTGATGATGGCATATTAACTTCCACTTGTAGGCTTTCTTCATCTTTATCTTAGGTGGCAGGAACAACTTCTATTTTGTCCTCTTCTCTAGCCTTATCAGCATCCTGTGCTCTCGGGTTTGTAACTAAAAATGGCAGGTTTCTCTTGTCTTCTTCTTCTGATTGGTTTTGAGAAATGATAGTATCAGTAGTTTGGAAGTGCTCATCCTGCACATTATCACTGTCAGTTTCTTCTGCATCCAACTGTTCACTAGAAGCCATTTCTGCCACCCACTTGTCAAATAATGCATCATCTGGCTAGTTGAATTGCAAAATATCCTTCTATTTTTTTATTACATAATCAGCCACATTATCAATATCAATGAAATCCTATTTTAAAGAATCAAAGAATATTTTGGCTTTCACCATCTCCTCTATTGTGGTGGCCCACCATGCATGCCCAGTTTCATTTACTACTTGATTCATTCTTAAACAAAATGCATCATCAAGTTCTTTCGTCCATTCCTCTTTGCTTTTTAAATTTATTTTCTTATCCAGGGCATGAGGAAATAATTTGAAATTTTGACTCCTATATTTTTCTAAGTGATTTATTATTATCTTCTGTAAATGTGTCCTTTTATTATCAAAGTCACCAAGGTCAGAAACAATATCAAAGATTTTTTCAATCTGATCATGGGAAGTATCTATAACAGATAAACACAAAAAGGTTACTACTTTTTCCCTCCTTACCCACTTATCCACAATAGGCTTTAGAGCCTCATCATTTCCTTTTAATTCCTCCCAAATTTTAATCACCCTGACTAATTGATGATAGATTAATGGCCATTCAACTCTGTCTCCCAGATATGTAAGAGCTTTTCTTAGTTTATCTTCATACTTAGATTCCAACTCTATATGTAAGGCCCATAGTTTAGTCTTTTCTTCTTCAAATTCCTCAGTAGTGTAATATCATGGCCCCTAGGGTGTATCTGGCATTTCAATGAGGGGGGTAGATTTAAAAGGTTCTACAAGGGGATGAGGGTAGGTTATTCTAGGCATGGTGGATTGTTCTAATAGCTTATTTTCAAGCTCAATCCTCTTCTTTACCTCTTTGTTATATACATCCACCACTGTCTCATACTTGCTTTGTAACTCAAACATAACTAGTTCCTCCTTCTTAGCAGTGGCCAAAAGAAACTAGGAAAACTCCACATTCCAATAGGCTACCTATACATGGGAGGTGTCAGCAACCCTTCTTACAAGTATGTTACCCGTCAATTCAGACTCATCTGGTTGCGAGGATGTGGCTCTAGATCCTTTTTTCAATGACCAACTGACCAAAGTAGCTTGATCCTCAATGAATGCAGTTCCTTTGAAATCCTTTTTATTTGGGTCTTGCAATTCCAATTTAGTTAAATAGAATTGAAAATTAAGGCATCTGCAATAGCCCAATTTGGCAACAATAATATGTTAGAGGTTTTTACCATTTGCCTTCCTTCTTTAGGAGTAATGTTCTGGAATTCCTTCATCATTTCTTCTTTATTCTAGTCTTGTATGGAAGCTTCATCCATTTTTGGATGCTCTGTCTTCATCCTTTTACATTTCTCCTCAAAGATGTTCATGTTTGTTCTCCATGCAAATTGCTAAAAAGCTCTTGATTTTACAAAATTGTCATCAGACAAAAATTGATGGCTTGCTTGTTCTAATACAGGGTCCAATTCCCTGCCTCTATAATCAGCTCTTGCTAGATCCAAACCTGGGAGAGGAGGCTCTGGAAAGTTACCTTCATCCAATTCCACTTGGGTAATAAAAAAACATCCTTGTGATCCAATCTCTTCAACTTTCTCACCTGTGATCTGCTCTTCTCCAATTCTCAAAGGAGATTGGGTTGGTGAATATTCCTCAGCTTGAGATCTCCCTTCTCTTATTACCTTTTTCCTCTTTGGGCTAGGCTCATCAGGTCTCTCCTCCAAAACTATACTGGTGGATCCCATTATTTGTTTGCCCTTATCTATAGGAGCCTTTTTATTCTGAATTATAGTGTAACTAGGCTTTTTCTATACAATTATTTGACCAACCCCTATATTAGGAGTGAAAGCTAACCTCTTCATGGCTTCTCTGGCCTTATCAGGAGAAGAATTAATTAAATATTGTTTCTTCTCATTCATGGTTTCCATTATTGCAGGGAAGTTATTTATGAGCTTATTTATCCTGTCAGCCTCTGTATTAGCATTGTCTAAAGGACTATAATTTTGATCAAAACAATGAATAAATTTTGGGACCTGGGAATAAACTCTCCACTTTTCTTTTTTAGTTTCTTGTTCTTGTAAAGAAAATTCATTTCTTATAATGTCTTCTGGGTAATATGAATCATGATTTACCGGTCCTAGCTTGATCTTATGCATCAGAGTCTGATTGAAAAATCCCTCAGAATCACAAAAATGGGGGTGGGAGATAGCCATCATATACTGATCCAAAATTTTGTACAAAAAGAGCCATCCTCCTTTAGTAATCACAAACTGATGGGCCACTATACAGGTAGGGAAAATCGACCCTAGTTTCCTCTTTGAAAAGAACATTTCCTCTACTCCTCCTAGTTTCCATAAGACTTCTGCCATCCCTATCTTTAGGGGCACTTGGTAAGGCAAGACATGAGGGCTCCCTTTAAAACCATAAATTCTGAAAACTATAGAAACAGGGTATGGAATAATATCTCCCCAATTGTGTGAAACTTTCAAATTATGGGGGCTATCCATAGGTCTTATGAGATTCATTAATACTTTAGGGATCCTGGGATTGTCACTCAAAAATAGACATGTCAACTTAGAGGCAAAATATCTATCTAATCTGACAAAACTGGCTTTATTTGCATCCCAAGTCATATATGCACTCCACAACTGGACTTGTAATGTTTCCCCATTTTCTTCTCTATTCAATTTCATCTCATTTCCAAAATATGTTACCCCTTTGAACAAGAACATATGCATTAATAAGGAATAGTGGCCAAAAGTTTTCTCCACCTTACCTCTCGCAATTCCAACCAAACCAATGTGAATTTCTTCAGCTAGAAAGGAGGAAAAATAAAAAATGACATCTACACTGAAAGAGGCAATTTGAATCATCATATACATAAGGTCAATGGGCATGAAGTCCTGCTCATCCTCACCAAAAACATGGCACAGGGTCCTGTATATCTCTACAGCCTGGGAAGTGAAAAGGCTCTTCTTAAAAGGTTCTTTAGAGGCTACAGTTATTACTGGCAAAGTTCCTATGGTACCAATATGTGCCCTTAATGCACCTCCCCTAATTATATCTCTTTTCACTTTGTATTCCTTTTCTAATTCCAACAAATTGATTGCCACATGGAAATATGATAATGGTTCCAAGTGAAAAACCTCTCTAACTTCTTCAGGGCTAATTGACACTAGAGGCACACCATCATTTCTTCTCACAACCCTAATGGCTTGGTCATAGTTTTTGACAATATCTTCTAGCAAGTCATAGTCCATGAAAACACTAAGAACTACTAACTTTCCCAAGTCAAAATTCCATATATTAGTGTGAGGGGCAAACAGATTCCTCTCTGAAAACCACTTTTTAAACAAAACAAGGCCAGTCTGATTGGTTACTGCATCACTTACCCAATTCCCTTTGTCATACAAGCCATCAACAATTTTAAGCCTAGGACTTAATGAAATTAATCTTTTGACCTATGCAGACTCTGTAGTGGATCCTGGGAGTAACTCTAGGAAATCATCGTGGATATTCCTATTCATATAATTAACTTTCCCAGAGAATGATTTCTTAGGAGGCATCTTGATTGTAACAATGGGAATTGGAATGTTACAGAGGTTATAATCGAGTACTTACTTGATTTCGCCAAAATTATCCTCTTCTGAACTTCTGCAACTACTTTCAAACTAATATGAAATTGTTTTCATGTCTTCACCAATGCTTAATCACAACATGATCGACGGGTGCCTATGCTCAGAGAAAATGTAATGTTTGCGGGAGTGGACTGTGATGAATAATAAAAGAAAATATTATAGATTATACTCTTCTTTTTTCTCACATGCGAAGTCTTCGTTCATCATAAATGCACAGGTCAAAATGTCACCACACTTCCCCTTTTCTTTTAAAAACTTGCACCGTCAATTCTTGGAAAAACTTGCGATCTGGTAATGACAACTAAGCTGGCTCATTTCATTACTAACATATTTGCAATCAAACCAATAGGATAGCTCCACCTGTGCCTTTCCTTCAATTCTGGTGCTTTAGACTGGGCCCATGGATGGCTACGGACACATGTCATCACATTGCTAACTCGCCATACTTATACCTTGAGCATCTTTCCATGGTGAGCTAGCGATAACCTTTGATCTTGTGTCAATCATGTGGCATACGTTTGAAATGATTTTTCAAGGAATCAATGGTGGGCCATCATTCACTAACTCTCTATGCTTAACTTTTGAGCACTTCTTCATAGCGAGCTAATGACAACCCTTGATCTTGGCCCAATCTCACGGTCGAAAAACCTTGAAGTACATTTCTGGGAAGTGAGTCTACAATACCGCTGTTGCTGAGCTGGCATAATGCACTAGCATACACATATATATTTTAATCATCCTTTATTTTAAGTTCTGCCATGTTTTTGACTTTTAGGTCAGTCATTATGTCGCTACTAGAAAAACACAACAATATCCAGCTAGCGACGCAACAACCCACCGAAAAACCAGCGCTAGGAAAAGTAGCACAGTTTGCAAAGAATTTTTTTGGAACTTTCCAAATCATCTCTGGTCATAAAAGAAAACTGCCTTTAGCAATGATTTCGTCATCGCTATGTCGCTACCAGCAAATCACTTGTATATTCTGATAGCGTCTTAGTGACTTGCCAGAGTAATTTGGATGCTAGGTTTATTATTCTCAATGACCACAGATGCGTGTCATCACTTCACCAACTTGCTATGCTTAGCTTCTGAGCACTTTTCTTTAGCGAGTCAACGACAACCGTAGATTTAAAAGAAATCTGACGGTGAGGTAAAAAAAAACTTTCACAAGGATTAAAACAACAAAATCAACATAGGTGAATAAAAACATTAGCGTAACTTCCTTCCCCCCTCCCCTCCCTTTTTTTTAAATTTGTGTGCCAAGGAAAATTTAAATGGAAAAAAGGGACTAGCCCAAGAAAAACCAAACTTAGTTGGAAACCTAATCACCACTAAAGGATCACAACCTGAAATTTTATCTGGGCCAGACAAAACCTATTATACAAAAATTCAGGCCAACAGTGGCTCTATTTGGGGATGGTAGACTATTTGAGTCTATGCAAGAAATCAGAATCTATGGGAGAGCAGACCACATACTTCATAAAAATGACAACTATAGAGAGCACAGGGCAACACAGAGAAACAAGGAACCAGAATGCACAAGGATATTTACAAGGACTTACAGAATATACAAAATGTACAAAATAACAGGAAACCCTAAAACTACTATTCATGGAGAAAAATAAGTATTTTTCAAGAAAAATACCTCTTCAAGAACTGTCCATGAACTAGCAATTCAAGAATATTGTCAAATACATCTTTGAGTATATAAGAATCTTCACCCCAAGTATTTTCAATTAGATATGGGCCTAACCAAATTGGATCAAATTTTCCATGTTTTCCTTTATCCTCAATTCTGGCATTCCACATTAAGACTAAATCTCCCTCTTCAAACTTTCTACTTATAGTTCTTTTATCATATAGTGTCTTAACTTGTAGTTGCAGCTTTTGGTTCTTTAGAGATGCTTCTCTTCTGGTTTCTACCAGTCCTACCAATTCATCCATTCTTTCTTGCAATTCATCTGTAGTATCTTGATCATACAGTTGGATGTAATTGTAGAGTCTCATCAAGTTGTTCTGAGGCATTGTGGCTTGAATCCTATATACTAAATCAAATGGAGCTACACCAATTTCTTTCTTTATAGTTACTCTATCAGCCCATATTACCAACTGTAACTTGGAATCCCATGCCTTTTTATTATCATCCAAGGTTCTCTTAATGACCTTCAACAGGCTCTTATTTGTGGACTCGGCTTGTCCATTCCCTTGTGGATGATATGGAGCAAATGATGACCTTGTCATTCTATATTTATCATAAAACTTGATGAATTCCTCAGACCTGAAGCACATAGTATTATCTGTTACAATTTTCCATGGACAACCAAATCTAGAAATAATATTATTCAGTAGGAAATTATTGACCACTTTACTTGTTGCATTTCTTGTGGGGATAGCCTCTACCCATTTTGTAAAGTAGTCAGTAGCAACCAAAATCCAAGAATAGCAAGTGCTAGACTTGGGGAAAATCTCTCCTATAAAGTCCAAACCCCATTTTTGAAAAGGTGCTTGAATCTCCACTGGCTTCAATGGGGTATTTCCTGAGAACTTTAGCTTTCCAACAAACCTCTAACAAGGATCACATTTCCTAACCATAACTTGGGCATCCTTGAAAAGGGAAGGCCACCATAATCCAGCCCCCATTATCTTATGTGCAGTAGTTTTGGCCATATAGTGCCCCCCACACACTCCAGCATGCATTTCTTTCAAAACCTCTTTTGCCTTTTCCTTATCAACACATTTCAATAATACTCCCTCAAAATTTCTCCACCATAGGTTGCTTTGGACAATTACATACCTGATGGCTTGCAATTTAGTATTCCTCTTTTCATTTTTAGGCAAATGGGGAGGAGCTTCCATGTGTTGTAAGTAATATATGACATTGGTGTACCAATCACACTAGTCCATGTCACATAAGTCAACTTTGAGATCATCATTTACAAAATTTATCTGGTTAGCCTCTAGATTAGATTCAGCCATGAGTTTGGCCAAACCTTGGCCCCTTACTAACTTTGTTATCTGTATATCAATGTTGAATTCCTGGATTCTATTGATCCATCTGCACCTCCTGCCTGATACTTCCTATTGAGAAAATATATCCTTGACTGCAGCACTAGGTACAAAAGCGATAATAGTAGCACCTACCAAGTAACATCTGAAAGCTTTTACAGCCTTTACTAAAGCATATGCTTGCTTTTCATTTATTTCATACTTAAGTTCAGTAGGCTATAGTGACATATTGAAAAAGGCAATAGGCTACTCATATCCTTCTTGATTTTTCTGCAATAAGACTACAACCACAGTGTGGAAGGATGCAAAAGAAAAAATATGCATCAGTTTTGAATAATCTGGGGTTCTCAATACTCGATCTTTTTTTATTGCAACTTTAATATCCTGGAGAGCTTGTGAAGGTTCACCATTCCAATCTATAGTTGCTCCCTTTTTGAGCAACTTTGAGATAGGTCTACTGATGTCAGCAAAATTTGTAACAAATCTTCTAAGGAAATTAACTTGGCCAAAGAAAGATTGAATTCCTTTTACATTTTTTGGCTTGGGGGCTTTGTTAATAGCTGCTACTCTCTCAGGGTCTATTTTTGCCCCATCCTTAGACACTATATGTCCTAATAGTTTTCCCTCTGTGACCCCAAATGTGCATTTCTTTGGGTTTAAAGAAACTCCATATTCTAGAGCTTTGATAAAGATTTTTTTCAAATGTTTGCAGTGATCTTTAGCCTTATTAGAATATGTTGTAAGATCATCCTGGTACACAACCATAAATTTATCAATATAATCATGAAATGCTACATCCATGGCTCTTTGGAAGTTAGCTCCTGCATTAATCAGGCCAAAAGGCATGCTCACATATACATATGTTCCCCATGGGGTTGTGAAGGCTGTCTTGAACTGTTCACTTTCCTTTACTAGAACTTGATTATATCCAGAAAAACCATCCATCATTGACATTAATTTAGAGCCAGTCACTTGCTACAACATGGCTTCCATATTAGGTAAGCCATAATTGTCTTTTAGAGATGCAATGTTTAAGTTTCTGAAATCCACACATAGCCTAATATCTCCATTCTTCTTCCTAACTGGAACCAAGTTTGAAACCTAGGTGGAATGCCTGATTGGCTTGGTTATCCCACCATCTCTTAGTTTTGTCAGTTCTTCTTGCATTTTTGGGGCAAGGGTAGGATTTATTGGTCTCTGTTTTTGCCTGAAAGGTCTTACATTTTCCTTCAATGGTATGACATGCTGGAATAGATCCTCCTTGTAAGCCTTAAGGTCATCATATGACCAAGCAAAAACATGTCTATATTTTCTAAGTAGGTCAATCAATGTTTTTTTGATTTTAATAGGTAGATTTTTGCCAATATAAACCCTTTTAGGAACTTCATCAATACCCAAGTTTATTTCTTCTAACTCCTTAGGTTTGGGGTCGTTAACTCCTAATTTTACTCTGTCTTGGTTATCAAAAATATTTTCCAAGACCACTAACCCCTTCGACATCTTATTTTTTTTCAATTGCATAATCTCTTGACCAAAAATGGTTTCCTTCCCATTTATGGTTTCAATCAGTCCACTGCAATCCATTTCCTGACCATGGTACTTGTCTTCATTTAACAAAAAATTTGTAATATTTTTGTCATCTTCAAAGACCTTCCAATTTTCAATTTTATCAGGTATGGAAGGTCTATTTTGCACCTCCATCTGAGAGATTCCTACAAATGATATCTCTTTTGGCTTGATTGCTACATTTTCTAATAGGTCAGCCATCTAATTTTGAGTCCTATCTCTCCATGAGATCCCAAATGCATCAAAGAATTCTATCTAATCCCAAACTGCATTTCTATATTGTTTCAATCTCTTATTCTTGGATGAGTAGGTTCCTTTGATCTGAGAGATAATTAGTTCAGAATCCCCTATAACACATAATTTCTTAATTCTATGATGTATGGAAACTTTGAGTCCTAGTAGAAATGCTTCATATTCTGCAATATTATTAGTGCAAGAAAACTTCAAAATGAATGAATACCTAAAAGTGTTATTTTCAAGGGACACAAAAACTACACCTGCCCCTACACCCTCTTTAGAACTAGCCCCATCAAAGAACATTGTCCATAATTTTGGTGAGTTCATGCAACATTCAACTTCATGTTCAATGATAGCAAGTAATTTTTCAACTTCCTAAATAATTAATTCAGCCCTGAAAGCATTAATCCCAGTATCTAGGAAACAAGTGGTATCTTTGTCAATTTCTTCTCCTAAAATGTGGTTAACCCTTGGCTCCCTATTTACCTTGATAGCTTTGTCCCCTATATGAAAAGTGGCATAAGTAAGATCACATTGCAAGCTTCCCCCCATGACAGCACTCCATTTCCTGGACAGTAACATTCCATAGTGTGGAGGTATATCTACCACAAGGACAGACATGGTTAATTCTACTTCAGGATATGCAGCCAGTTTGAATGGTAAGGCATTTATGGTACCTATGACTAGGACTTCCCTAGCATCCATTCCTCTGCATCTTCCCTACTTGGTATCCACTTTCAATCCTAAGGCTTCCATTACTTTGAAAGGCATTATAGTGTTGGAAGCTCCTGAGTCTATCATGCAATTTTTTAAGGTCTTCCCCTTTATGATTAGACTGAGGAAAAAAGGATCAATATCTTCTATAAATGCCACTAAGGAATCATCTAAAAACATTTGAGGAATCTAGGATATGATACCACTATCCTCTACTACTAATGGGGTTTGTTGGGACACAGTTTGCTCTACAACAATATTATTGTTTCCTATTCCACCCAACCATGACAAAGCCTTATTCTTATGCTCTTCAATTCTAAAAAGTTCAGACAAGGGCAGTTTTACAGTAATTTGAGATAACATAGATATCATATCAACAGGTTCAACCACAGTGGGTCTTACAAGAATACCTGGAGTTGGAATCTTTTGAGCAATAGGCACCACTATTTACTTGATAGTATTAGGTTCTGATTTCTTTGGTTGCACAACTGGTTTTGTTGCTTCACTTATTTGAAATTGAACCTTCTTCTTTGGTTCCCATTTCTTACCCTTATTTTCCTTGATCTTAGGCACCTCTACATTTACTTTCTTGTTTTGATCATTCATCTTATGAGTGATGTCTTTGATGAATACACTAGATGGCTTTCCTGCATCATTATTTACTATTCTATTTCTCAAATTGTAATTACTATGGACTTGTGAAATCATTTCTGGTGTAATTTTGTCAATCTCCTCCTTGGAGGGCATTCTTAAGCTTGTGAGGTCTACATCAAAAAATGTACTGCATACCTTATCTGTATCATACCCTTCATCATTTGAAAGCACCTGCTGATGATGTAGATGGTAAGCAATTTTTTAGCTAGTAATATCATTTTCAGGCTCTTCTGAATCAAAATCTATCAAATCATCACACATGCTCACCATATTGCAACTTATATCATCATGGCTTTTCTCTTCAATTTCTTCTTCAGGTTGCACTCCTTGACCTTGGGCAAATGACTGAGCCATAGCACAATAATCAGTAGAATGAGGTGATTGACATAGAATGCACCATGGTACATTATCATTCATATTTATAGTGTTCCTTTGTAGGGGATCTGGAGTACCCTTATCCTTCACATTGTGGTTCTGGTTGGGAACTAGTTTACCATCTTTCCACTGAGTGGTGTAAGGGTAATTTTGCATTCTAGGCTGCCTATTGAAATTGTTGTTATTCATAGGGGGTCTTTCAACAAAATTTGGCTTATTGAAATTAGTGGGATTCATCTTCTTGAGAAATTCCAAAACCTGGCCTATAGTAGGTTCTTTGGGCTTCTTTCCTATAGGAGTTTTGTCACCCTCCCTTTTATTATTGTTCTTAGGATTAAAAAGCTTAGGATCATCCCTCCTACCTAGTTTTCCAGATGCCTTCCTATTATTCTCTATATTTATTGCAATTTTATAGGCATCCCTTAAAGTCTTAGGATCCTTATCTTTTAATTGATAAGCCATTTTTCTATCAAAAGCATTGAAATATGTTGTGAGACAGACATCTTCATTTAACCTCATAACTTGAAATAGTCTGTACATACCTTTTTGGAATCTTATATTGAAATCAAATGTGGACTCATTTGGATTCTTCTTGATGTTTTTGAACTCATTCAACATGAATCCTACATTAGTGTTGTCTCCATATTGCTCTTTGAACAATTTCTCCAAATCACTCTATGAGGTAATACTATCATCAGGCAACCTCCTAAACCAATCCCTTGCGTTCTTAGTTAGTGAATGCACAAACAATTTCATTACCATATCTTCATGTTCAACTTCATAATCATTTAACATATCAATGAAAATTCTCAAATGTTCTTCACCAGTAACAGCATTATTTCCAAAGAATTTAACCACTTTATCTCTTAAATCAGACGATATGGGATGTGGAGCACCAGGAATACTAGCAAATGATATTTGTCTATACTTTTCCTAGTATATAGGTTTCTTCTGGAAACCAGGAACATTTGAAGTACTAGCTATATTAGCTTGACTCAAGAGAGCAACTTGGGATTGTTGAGGTGGGACAAATGGAACTTGGGTTCCAATAGTGGAAGATGAGGTAGGAGCAGATTGGGGTACTCCCTGAGTTGAGATTATTGGACCACTAACTGGTGCAGGAATTGCAGGTGGGATAGACAAATTGGGCCATAAAGCCAATGCAGAATTATATTTTATGAATTGGATTTTTCTCCTAGTTTCTGTAGCTTGAGCTTCATTCTCAACCTTCTCAAGTTCTTTTGCAAGATCTTCCCTCTCTTTTCAAGCCTTCTCAATATCTAGATCTAATTTTGACATGGAGGGTTGTATAGGTTTGCTTGGTATAGCTTGAGGCTCATTTATTTGGATTCCTATAGCCTTGCCTTTCCCTTTATCTGGAGCTTTTGCAGTGGGCTCTACAAGATCCACTTGAACAGGTTTATAAGCTTGGATTTGAGAAATAATTGGTTCTTGCCTTTGATTTAGGCGTTTCTCTTGTTCTTGAACTTTAGCTCTCAAATTATCAACATCTCCAAAAACATCCTTATGGAGAGTTGTGGTATTTTCTTCTAACTTTTTATTTTGCTCCTTCAAAATAGCCATCCTTCTTAGCAAAGCATCCCTCTCTATTATGGCATCCAAGGTGGCTTGCTCCTTTTCTTTTTCAAGATGAATGCATTTAGCTTCTTCCTTAGTAATCCATTTCTTCAAAAATCCTATTTCAGAGTGTACTTCTTTAGGATCTGTAAAAGTTGCCTTTGAATCAGCAGGGTCATCCAGATCTATAAGATTTGTCTCTACATAAGGGGCTACTTTGGGATTAAAAGGATTATCAAATGAATTCCTAAATCCTAGCGTATAGTTCATATCTGCTACAGGATCTGGCCTTGATGAAGCAATTCTCATAGTAGACACGTCTTTGTCTTGAAAGACTCTCTCATCTGGTAATGGGGTACTGAAAATGCCTCCTAAGAGTCTTGTAGTTTCGGATTCAAAACTAAGCAAAGAAGACTCTCTTCCTATTACTAGTTGATAACGAGAATTGATAGATGCATTACCTCTTGGTTTCCAAGTGGGATTTGGATTTTTCTTCTTCTTATTTTGATTCTTTCTACCACCTTGGGGTAGATCAATATACATTGATACATCGGGATTGGCTCTCATGTAAGCTCTTGTGTTTTTTCTCTTGTCAGCCATATTCACCTTCTGTTACAACAAGCACTAGCTTCAAAACCTTGATTAAGTCACCAACCTATTTCGGGAAAATATGTAATGACACTTATTGCTGACTCAAGGAAAACAATACAAATAGAAACAAAAATATCTAGCACAGATAGACCAATCACTGATGTCATAAGACTACAACTCTTGCTTGTTAGATAAGACACTTGGATAGGCTAGATACGTCAATGTGTAGCAATGGTACTTGGGCTTTATCTTCTTTAAATTTTCAAGTTTTGTCACTAAAATATTCCTTTATAACCATGGGCAAAACTTAGATAACATGACACACACATACACAACAGGACCAAAAAAATTGCAGTACTTTTCACAGATGTGTTGGACAACTCCCCAGCAGAGTCGCCATTTTGTTCGTGTTTTTAAATGCACTAAAACTACTAAGCGACAAAATGCTTAATACCAGAATGACAGTACATACACAATCTAAAGACTAGCCAATTCTTATTAACAATTATATATGCAAAGTATTTGGACCCAACTTCAACAAAACCACAGATGGTTTTCTACTCTTTTGGCTCTGCAAAACCAGGCTGGGTATACCCAGGGATGATTCAAAACTAGAACAACTGTATGAAGATTATTCTTAGTTTCATTCTGATTCTCATTTCAAAAATGCTCAAACATATACGTAATTCTTTACTAACTTGATAAACACATCCCATAAAACAGATATGGCCAAGAACTCTTCTATAGATATGAAGATGTTCTTAACAATAGTCGCTAACTGAAGCTAAAACATTCCATGCAGACAAGTGCTGGCCAACTTTGAAGATCTACAGGAAATAAAAGTAAAATTTGATTTGATGCTACATTTTGATAACCATTTATGATATACTTCTCTTTCAACTATATCAACTTGATCAGTGCCTAATCCATTGGGGTTCAGAGTCTATAGCAAGTTCTCAGATCTAATTTGTTGCCTTACAACAAATTCTATCAGCAATTCTTATCAGAATTCATCATTCAAAACCCTTTCCACTACTAAAGAAACCTTATCACATTCATCAAAGCTTTTATTTAATCCATTGAATTAACAACAGTGATAAATAGATATACAACCTAACTAGATTGCATTCAACTACACAAGTCTTTACTTATACAATATCAAGACAACCAAGTAATTGAAAGGAGACAAGATTCAGAAAGAACTGATATGGGGACAGTTCACAATTTGTATTCATTTTCTTTGAAAATGATATATCCTCTACAATAGGCTCAAAATGACCTTCAGAAAGAAGCATAGCTCATTCTATATTCATGTATTCTCAGAGAATTGACATAAAAATACATTATAAACTTGCTTTCAAAATTTTGACCAAAAATAGACTAAGCATAGTACTTAGAAAAATAGAATTTGGACCCTTCTTTTTCCTTGGAATCTCACTTAAATAGTGTGAGATGCAACAAGCTTTAGGCTAAAAGAAATGATAGGTGTCCTTTACAAAGAATATTTACATACACCTATCACATTGTTTTAAGTAAGTCAGCTTTTGTTATACGATTTTGTGTTGCTGATTAGTTATTGATCTATTTTCTTTGTATAAGAAACTACCAAATTAGCTGACGATGAAGCTTGTTCTAATGATGGAATATTAACTTACACCTATAGGCTTTCTTTTTCTTTATCTCGGGTGGCAAGAACAACTTCTATTTTGTCCTCTTCTCTAGCCTTATCAGCATCTCGTGGTCCTGGGTTTGTAACTAAAAATGACAGGTTTCTCTTGTCTTCTTCTTCTAATTGGTTTTGAGAAATGATAGTATCAGTAGTTTGGAAGTCCTCATCCTGCACGTTATCACTATCAGTTTCATCTGCATCCAACTATTCACTAGAAGCCATTTCTGCCACCCACCTGTCAAATAATGCATCATCTGGCCAGTTGAATTGCAAAATGTGCTATTTTTTTATTACATAATCAGCCACATTATCAATATCAATGAAATCCTGTTTTAAAGAATCAAAGAATATTTTGGCTTTCATCATCTCCTCTATTGTAGTGGCCCACCATGCATGCCCAATTTCATTTACTACTTGATTTATTCTTAAACAGAATGCATCATCAAGTTCTTTCGTCCATTCCTCTTTGCTTTTTAAATTATTTTTCTTATCCAGGGCATGAGGAAATAATTTGAAATTTTGACTCCTATATTTATCCAAGTGATTTATTATTATCAAAGTCAGCAAGGTCAGAAACAATATCAAAGATTCTTTCAATCTGATCATGGGATGTATCTATAACAGATAAAAAAAAAAGGTTATTGCTTTTTCCCTCCTTACCCACTTATCCACAATAGGCTCTAGAGCCTCATCATTTCCTTTTAATTCCTCCCAAATGTTAATCACCCTGACCAATTGATGATGGATTAATGGACATTCAACTCTGTCTCCCATATATGTAAGAGCTTTTCTTAGTTTATCTTCATACTTAGATTCCAACTCTATATGTAAGGCGCATAGTTTAGGCTTGAAACAGAATTGAAAATTAAGGCATCTACAATATCCCAATTTGTCAACAATAATATGTTAGAGGTTTTTACCATTTTCCTTCCTTCTTCAGGAGTAATGTTCTGGAATTCCTTCATCATTTCTTCTTTAATTTGGTCTTGTATGGAAGCTTCATCCATTTTTGGATGCTCTGTCTTCATCCTTTTACATTTCTCCTCAAAGATGTTCATGTTTGTTCTCCATGCAAATTGCTATAAAGCTCTTGATTTTACAAAATTGTCATCAGACAAAAATTGATGACTTGCTTGTTCCAATACAGGGTCCAATTCCCTGCCTCCATAATCAGCTCTTGTTAGATCCAAACTTGGGAGAGGAGGCTCTGGAAGGTTACCTTCATCCAATTTCACTTGGGTAATAAAAACACCTCCTTGTGATCCAATCTCTTCAACTTGCTCATCTGTGAGCTGCTCTTCTCCAATTCTCAAAGGAGATTGGCTAGGTGAATATTCCTCAGCTTGAGATCTCCCTTCTCTTATTACCTTCTGCCTCTTTGGACTAGGCTCATTAGGTCTCTCCTCCAAAACTATACTAGTGGATCCCATTATTTGTTTGCCCTTATCTATAGGAGCCTTTTTATTCTGAATTATAGTGTAACCAGGCTTTTTTTGTACAATTATTTGACCAACCCCTATATTAGGAGTGAAAGCTAACCTCTTCATGGCTTCTCTGGCCTTATCAGGAGAAGAATTAATTAAATATTGTTTCTTCTCATTCATGGTTTCCATTATTGCAGGGAATTTATTTATGAGCTTATTTATCCTGTCAGCCTCTGTATTAGCATTGTCTAAAGGACTATAATTTTGATCAAAACAATGAATAAATTCTAGGACCTGGGAATAAACTCTCCACTTTTCTTTTTTAGTTTCTTGTTCTTGTAAAGAAAATTCATTTCTTATAATGTCTTCTAGGTAATATGAATCATGCTTTACCAGTCCTAGCTTGATCCTATGCCTCAGAGTCTGATTGAAAAATCCCTCAAGATCACAAAAATGGGGGTGGGAGACAGCCATCATATACTGATCCAAAATTTTGTACAAAAAGAGCCATCCTCCTTTAGTAATCACAAACTGATGGGCCACTGTATAGGTAGGGAAAATCGACCCTAGTTGCCTCTTTGACAAGAACATTTCCTCTACTCCTCCTAGTTGCCATAAGACTTCTGACATCCCTATCTTTAGGGGCACTTGGTAAGGCAAGACATGAGGGCTCCCTTTAAAACCATAAATTCTAAAAACTGTAGAAACAGGGTATGGAATAATATCTCCCCAATTGTTTGAAACTTTCAAATTATGGGGGCTATCCATAGGTGTTATGAGATACATTAATACTTTAGGGATCCTAGGATTATCACTCAAAAATAGACATCTCAACTTAGAGGCAAAATATCTATCAAATCTGACAAAACTGGCTTTATTTGCATCCCAAGTCATATCTGCACTCCACAACTAGACTGGTAATATTTCCCCATTTTCTTCTCTATTCAATTTCATCTCATTTCCAAAATATGTTACCCCTTTGAACAAGAACATATGGATTAATAAGGAATAGTGACCAAAAGTTTTCTCCACCTTACCTCTCACAATTCCAACCAAACCGATGTGAATTTCTTTAGCTAGAAAGGAGGCAAAATCAAAACTGACATCTACACTGAAAGAGGCAATTTGAATCATCATATACATAAGGTCAATGGGCATGAAGTCCTACTCATCCTCACCAAGAACATGGCACACGGTCCTATATATCTCTACATCCCATGAAGTGAAAAGGCTCTTCTTAAAAGGTTCTTTAGAGGCTGCAGTTATTACTGGCAAAGTTCCTATGGTACCAATATGTGCCCTCAATGCACCTCCCCTAATTATATCTCTTTTCGCTTTCTATTCCTTTTCTAATTCCAGAAAAATTTATTGGCACATGGAAATCTAATAATGGTTCCAAGTAAAAAACCTCTCTAACTTCTTCAGGGCTAATTGACACTAGAGGCACACCATCATTTCTTCTCACAACCCTAATGGCTTGGTCATAGTTTTTGGCAATATCTTCTAGCAAGTTGTAGTCCATGAAAACACTAGGAACTACTAACTTTCCCAAGTCAAAATTCCATATATTAGTGTGAGGGGAAAATAGATTCCTCTCTGAAAACCACTTTTTAAACAAAACAAGGCCAGTCTGATTGGTTACTGCATCCCTTGCCCAGTTCCCTTTGTCATACAAGCCATCAGCAATTTTAAACCTAAGACTTAATGAAATTAATCTTTTGACCTGTGCAGACTCTGTAGTGGATCCTGGGAGTAACTCTAGGAAATCATCATGGATATTCCTATTCATATAATTAACTTGCCTAGAGAATGATTTCTTAGTAGGCATCTTGATTGTAACAATGGGAATTGGAATGTTATAGAGGTTATGATCAATTACTTACTTGATTTCGCCAAAATTATCCTCTTTTGAACTTTTGCAACTACTTTCAAATAGATATGAAACTATTTTCGCATCTTCACCAATGCTTAATCACAATGTGATCAATGGGTGCCTATGCTCAGAGAAAATGTAATCTTTGTTGGAGTGGACTGTGATGAATAATAAAAGAAAATCTTACAAATTATACTCTACCTTTTCCTCACAAGCGAAGCTTCGTTCATCATAAATGCGTGGGACAGAATGTCACCACACTTCCCCTTTTCTTTTAAAACTTTGTGCCATCAATTTTTGGAAAAACTTGCGATCTGGTAATGACAACTAAGCTGGCTCATTTCCTTACTAAGATATTTGCAATCAAACCAATAGGATAGCTCCACCTGTTCCTTTCCTTCAATACTAGCACTTTAGAATGGGCCCACGGATGACTACGGACATGTGTCATCATGTCACTAACTCGCCATACTTATACCTCGAGCATCTTTCCATGGCAAGCTAGCAATAACCTTTGATCTTGTGTCAATCATGTGGCATATGTTTTAAATGACTTTTCAAGGAATCAATGGTGGGCCATCATTCACTAACTTGCTATGCTTAACTTCTGAGCACTTCTTCATAGCGAGCTAACAACAACCCTTGATCTTGGCCCAATCTCACAGTCAAAAAACCTTGAAGTACATTCCTGGGAAGTGGGTCCATGGTACCACTGTTGCTAAGCTGGGGTAATGCACTGGCATACACATATATTTTAATCATCCTTTATTTTAAGTTGTTCCATGTTTTTGACTTTTAGGTCAGTTGTTATGTCGCTACTGGCAAAACACAACAAGATCCAGCTAGCGATGCAACAACCCACTGAAAAACTAGCGCCGGAAAAAGTAGCACAGCTTGCAAAGAAATTTTTTGGGACTTTCCAAATCATCTCTAGTCATAAAAGAAAACTACCTTTACCGATGATTTCGTCCTCGCTTTGTCACTATCTGAAAATCGCTTGTATATTTTGATAGCGACTTAGCAACTTGCTAGAGTAATTTTGATGCCAGGTTTATTATTCCCGATGACCACGGACACGTGTCATCACGTCGCCAGCTCGCTATGCTTAGCTTTCGAGCACTTTTCTTTAGCGAGTCAACAACAACCGTAGATTTAAAAGAAATCTGACGGTGAGGTAAAAAAAACTTTCACAAGGGTTAAAACAACAAAATCAACATAGGTGAATAAAAACATCTACGTAACTTCCTTCCCCCCCCCCCCCCCTTTTTTTTAAATTTTTGTGCCAAGGAAAATTTAAAAGGAAAAAAGGGACTAGCCCAAGAAAAACCAAACTTAGTTGGAAACCTAATCACCACTAAAGGATCACAACCTGAAATTTTATCTGGGCTAGACAAAACCTATTATGCAAAAATTTAGGACAACACAGTGAAGAGTAAGTACAAAGCATCAAGGCTATGAGTTGATCAAGTGACCACAAACTGCATTGGCATAACGAGTAGAAGAACTCAAGGAGATAGATCTTGAAGGGTGAACAAGCTGTCAACACTGCAAGGAAGAAAAGCCAAGGAAAGAAAGGAACTGAAGAGTGATCTAAAATTTGCAAGGTTAGGGTTGCAATCTTTATCAGGTCAAAATCTTTCTAATACTCTCTTACAATTGTATTATACAATGAAATCCTATATTGCTAGGTTAGCTTAACAGCTAGGTGGATAAGCCTCACGAGAAGGATAAAGAGATCCTTAGAGAGGCATAAACGATTATTTTGAGAAGGTGACTATAAATCCCATGGACTTGTGTGAGCCTAATAGCTCTATGTAAATCCTTTAACAGGGTGGCATTCTAAGTTGAATGTTTTTAAGTTCTTTAACACGACACACTCCTAACAGGGTGTATAAATCCTTTAATAGGGTCACATCTGAATGTGTGTAAAGCCTTTAACAAGGCAAGCCTTAAATAGGGGAAACCATCAAAAGTGGTTGTAATCAATTGCACAGTTATTTTGTGGGTGTCATCCCCACCCTAGTTTTACCTTCTTATTCCTGAAGGGTTTCTGGGTTACCAAAATCCTTTGTGTTACATGGTGATGCATGTTTACTTTTCATGATTATTTAATGTTGCATGCATGATAAGAAATTAAAAAGGATAGTACTTTTGATTTACTCTCATTTTATTAGAAAATTTGAATTGGACATTATTGGACCTTGAATAACTAATTCAACCCCCCTCTCAATTATTCTAAAGAATTCTAACAATTGGTATCAAAGCCCATTGCTGATTTGTTTCAAGGTACTAGCAGTAGGAAGATTAAGATGTCCAAGAGAGAAGTTCCCAGGCTAAAAAAAGACAACTTTGTTGCATGGAAAAGTCTGATGAAGCTACACCTCAAATCAATAGGTGAATATGCATAGACCTCAATCACAGTTGATCATGCAGACCCTGCAGGACCCCTCACTACAGATGACATGAGCAAGAAGAAGGAGCACAATCAAAAAATGTTAGATATTTCTTCAGCATTAAGCTATACTGAGTATGATGACATCAAAGAATGTGGTAGTACACATCAGATGTGGGAAACATTATCAAGAATATATGGAGGAGATGATAATGTCAAGAGAGCCAAAAGAGAGAGCCTAAGAGGAAAGTTTGATGACATAAAAATGGAAGAAGGAGAGAATGTTTCTCAATATGGTGCAAGGATGAAGGAAGTGGTAAGTGCCATAAGAAGCCTAGGAGGACAGTTAGTAGAAGAAACAATATGTAGCAAATACTTGAGAACTTTGCTTCCCATTTATGCTATAATTGTAGTAGCCATCCAAGAGCTAAGGTGTGTAATAGGAAACACATTGTCATTTGAAGGAATAATTGGAAGACTCACTACCTTTGAGCTATCCAACTTTGACAAATACAAGCCAAAAAAATTTGAATCTGCATTCAAAGCCAAGATGACAATAAAAGACAATGAGGAGGTGCAAACAAAGAAAAAGAGTGGAAAAGGAAAGTATGTATCTAGTGATAGCAGCACTGATGAAGATGATGTAGATCAATTGGAGGCATTACTAGCAAGAAGATTTCACAGAGGAAGAGGAAAATTCAAAGGTAAGCTACCAATCATTTGTTTCAATTGTAATGAAGTTAGTCACATTGTAGCCAGATGCACACAAAAGAAAAATTACAAGGATGGAGGAAACTTCAAGAACAAGAAAGAGGACAACAAGGACTACAGAGGTAAAGGCAAAAGATGCTACATTGTGGAAGAAGACTCTTACAAGAATGATGATGAAGTAGTCTATGTGGCTATGAAAGATGAATCAGATGAAGATGAAGCAACTGCCCTAGTAACCTACATGAACAAGAATAACAAATGGATCATAGATAGCAGATGCTCTCATCACATGACTAGAGATAAAAGTAAGTTCATTTCCTCTACTCAATATGAAGGAAATAGTGTTAGATTTGGTAACAATGCACCATGTCAGATCAAAGGGAAAGGTAGTATCAAGCTTACTGAAAAGATATCATGTGATAATGCATACTATATTGAAGGCCTGAATTACAACTTGTTAAGTGTCTCACAGTTAGGCAACATAGGATGCAAGGTTGAATTTGAAAATAGAGTTGCCAAGATCTATGATTCTCAAGGAAGTCTAATAGGAGAAAGTGACCAGACTAGGAGAAATTTGTTCTACCTAGACATGGAAGATGTTTCTTGTCTCGTTGTTCAAACTGATGGTGTATGGTTATGGCACAAGAGGCTGTGTCATGTAAATTTTGACAATCTGATAAGCATCAGCAAAATGAAGAAAGTCAGAGGTATACCAAAGTTGACGAAGCTTGATAACACCATGTGCAAACAATGCCAAGTAGGGAAGATGACCAAGTCAACTTTCAAAAGAAAAGCTTATACTTCTAATGAAGTATTAGAACTAATTCATACTGACTTGTGTGGTCCTATTGAAGTACAAAGCTATAAAGGTGATAGATACATAATGCTATTTGTAGATGACTATTCAAGGATGATGACAATCATGTTCCTGAAACAAAAATTAGATGCATTCCAAATGTTTAAATGGTACTTGGCCAAAGTTGAGAAAGAGACTGGGAAGAGCCTAAAATGTCTCAGATCTGATAGAGGAGGTGAATTCACACCAAAAAAATTTGAATAATTCTACAATGAAAGAGGAATCAAAAGGCAGTCATCAACACCTAGGACTCCACCTCAAAATGGTATAACAGAAAGAAGGAATAGATTAGTTATTGACTATGCCAGGACCTTAATAATGGAGAAAAATGTTGCACTCAAGTACTGGAGAGAAGTTGTAAGTACTATAGTATACACACTCAATAGAGTTCAAGTCAAGAAAGGTACAAGTGCAACACCTTTTAAATTATGGTATGGGCATTCTCCTAATGTAAAACATTTCAAAATATTTGAATACAAATGCTATATATATAAAGAGTCTAGAAATGGAAAGTTTGATGCAAAGAGTGAGGAAGGCACATTTCTTGGTTATTCTACTAGAAGAAAATCTTATAAGTGCTTGAATGTTAATACTAACAAAGTAGTAGAAAGCACAAATGTGAAATTTGATGAGCTTGTAAAAGTTAAAAGTGTTCAAAACACCAAGAAAGTAGAAGAATAATGGTGAAGTTGCAACTCAGAATGACAATCTGCAACAAAATCTAGCATCTATCGAATCACAGACATTGAATGTCGAGCACTAGACACATCCAAAAGCTAAGCTACAGAATACAGAGAATGTTCATTCAGATTCTAAGAACTGTCAACAAGAAGAAAATGAAGAAATATCTGATGAAAATACACATGAAGGTTCAGATTCTGAAAGAGACAACATGCAAAAAAGGAAAGAACCAGTATTAGAAAATTATGTAAGAAGACATCATCTTGTAGATCAATTTATTGGAAACAAAGAGGCAGGACCAATGACAAGGAATAGACTCAGAAGTGAGACATGTTTGCTCAGCAAAATGAAACCAAAAACAATAAGTGAAGCCATAAAAGATGGTGACTAGTACAATGCTATGAAAGAAGAAATAGAACAAATTGAGAAGAACAAGACATGGACCTTAGTCTCAAGACCAGCTGATAAGAATGTAATTGGAACCAAGTGGGTATTTTGAAACAAGTTAGATGAGAATGGTGAAATCACAAGGAACAAGGCAAGACTAGTCTATAAAGGGTATGCACAAGAAGAAGGACTAGACTATGGAGAAACTTTTTCTCCAATTGCCAGAATGGAAGGGGTAAGGACCTTACTGCTATATGAAGCCTTCAAAGGATTTAAAGTCTATCAAATGGATGTTAAGTCCACATTTTTGAATGGTATACTTGAAGAGGAAGTCTACATAGAGAAACCAGAAGGATTTGTTGATGAAAATAACAAAAACAAGGTATGTAAATTGCATAAGGCTCTATATGGATTAAAGAAAGCCCCTAGAGCATGGTATGAGAGACTTCAAAAGTATCTAGTGCAAATAGGATTTGAAAGAACTGATGATAACAACAACATGTACATCAAATCAGAAGAAGGTAAGGATATCCTTGTATCTAAAATCTTTGTGTATGACATATTTTTTGGAGGAAAGGAAGTGCTTTGCAAAAAAATTTCTAACAAAATGAAACATGAGTTTGAAATGTCTATGTTTGGAGAAATCAAGTTCTTTGTTGGATTGCAAATACATCAACTAAAACATGGTATATTCATGACACAATCAAAGTACATCAAAGAGATACTCAAGACGTTTGGATTGGAAGACTCCAAACCAGTCAGCACACCAATGGCAACAGGACATAAGTTATCCAAAAATGATGAATCAGCTAAAGTCAATCAAACAATGTATAGATCCATGATTGGAAAACTACAATATGTTGTACATAGCAGACCAGACATAGCATTAGCTATTGGAATAGTGGCTAGATTCTTTGCCAATCCTAAAGAAAATCATCTCATGGTAATAAAAAGGATTTTGAGGTATCTCAAAGGAACTAATGATTTTGGCCTATATTACAAAAAGAATGAAAAGTTTGAGCTCAATGCATACATAGACGCAGATTGGGGAGGCAATATTGATGATAGGAAAAGCACAAGTGGAGGAGCATTATTCTTAGGTAAAAGGCTAGTTACTTGGACTAGCAAGAAACAAACATGAACATCTCAGTCCACTATAGAAGCAAAATATGTGGCAGTAGCAGTCACTTGCACAAAAATTGTATGGCTTAAACATCTATTGAAAGGAATGAAAGAAGAGGTAACCAAACCTATGATATTATATTGTGATAATACAAGTGCTATAAACATATCCAAGAATCCAGTAATGATGCAAAGACCAAGCATATTGCAATCAAGTATCACTATGTCAGAGAATTGGTGGAAGACAAACAAGTGAAGATGGAGTACATTCACACAAAGAAACAAATTGCAGATATCTTCACCAAACCATTGCTCAAGGATCCTTATGAATATCTTAGAGGAAAGTTGGGGGTAATGCCCCTAACTCAAGTAGTCTAAAGCAACAAATAAGCTGCCCTACATCAACAGGAGTAGAACATTGAAATGTCATAAGAATGATGCAGAGGATGACAACAGGAATAGAAATTTTAGATCAGTCACAAGCATAGTGACAGAGGGAGAAAACATGAAGATGCAAAGCTTATATTTAGCATGTTGAAGATGCTACATCTTTGGCATTCATGTCAAAGAGGGACATTTATGAGAAACTGATCAATAAAAGGTAAAGATATGGAAATGTATGAGATTAGTAGTAAGGATGCAGTAGTCAAGAGGGAGAAGCGGAACAAAAGGATTTAGTTTGTATCAGCAAAAGAGGGAGACATGATACAAAGAGGAAGATATGTAATGACAACAAGTTTTCTGTTTGGTATCTAATTTTGCTAGTAACTAAGTTGATTAGCTCAATTAATTGATCAGTTTGGTTTGCCATCAATGCCAAAGAGGGAGATTGTTGGAAATGATTGAAAGGATCATGAACAAAGAATAATGGAACTAGTAAAGAATGTTTTCAATCATTGTTTTGTCATTGATGTCAAACTTTCTACTTGCAGGAATGACAATTGCTTTAGTGATCCAAATACTATCAATTGGTTGATTGACAAGAAGGAGGCAATCAATAAGATGTAACTAGAGCACATAGAGAAAGGTTGAAGTTATGATGTTGTAAAGAAGTATATGGATCAACTAATCCATTGATGAAATAGTGTATTGATGACATACTCTAAGACACAGAGAATGGACACACTAAGACATATCAAAGATGTAAGGTTTAACTAAGTCATTTGTAAAGCCTAACTAAGTTCATTTGAGAGAGCCGAGAAAGCTAGTTAGAGCTGAGCGAATTCGTAGTTGAAGCCAAGCAAGTTCAACTTCAGTGTGTGCCGAGCAATCCTTTAGGTGTTGAGTAACACAAGAATGTTCAGGTGCTGAGTAATTGTTCAAGTGCTAAGTAACTCAGGAAAAGACTTCAGGTGCCAAGCATAAAATATTAAAAAAAAGGTAATGGATGTCGAGCAAATTTCTTTAGGTGTTGAGTATCAGTAAATGTAGTAGAAGCTGAGTAACATAGAAGGAGCTGAGCATTAGTAAACCAATGATGCTGAGTTGCTACATTATTTTTTAAGTCAAAAGATTCACCACATTAGTAACGATAAGTTTGTTACATTGAATTTTGTGAATTAGTTGGATGATAAGGATGATGAGTAGATGTCACAGAATTTTATGTAAACTATGGAAACCAATTCAAGGCGAATGCTAGTGGACTTATCATGAAGTTTCTAGAAGAATCAATTTGGAGGGAAAACAATATCAAATTCTTAGATCAAATCAATATTTGAGTGAGAAATGAAGAACATAACTTCTTTATAAGGAGCTATAGGTTAGAGATCAAGTGTGTGTGAGAGGGAGTTGGTCATAAGTGTGGTCATGCGAAGAAGCCTAGAGAAGGCTAGTGTGAAGTGTCAAGAAGAGGACACAGTGAGGAGTAAGTACAGAGCATCAAGATTCTAAGTTGATCAAGAGACCACAGAGTGCATTGGCATAATGAGTAGAAGAACTCAAGGAGATAGATCTTGAAGGGTGAACAAGCTGTCAGCACTACAAGGAAGAAAAGCCAAGCAAAGAAAGGAACTGAAGAGTGATCTGAAATCTGCAAGGTTAAGGTTACAATCTTTATTAGGTCAAAATCTTTCTAATACTCTCTTACCATTGTATTAGATAATGAAATCCAAAATTGCTAGGTTAGCTTAATAGCTAGTTGGATAAGCCTCAGGAGAAGGATAATAGATCCTCAAGAGAAGGATAAAGAGATCCTTAGGAGGAGGATAGGAGATCCTTAGAGAGGGATAAAAGATTCTTTTGAGAAGGTGACTATAAATCCCATGGACTTCGGTGAGCCTAACAGCTCTATGTAAATCCTTTAATAGGGTGGCATTCTAAGTTGAATGTTTTTAAGTCTTTTAATAGGGCACACTCCTAACAGGGTGTAGAAATCCTTTAACAGGGTCACATCTGACAGTGTGTAAAGCCTTTAATAGGGAAAGCCTTTAACAGGGCAAACCATCAGAAGTGGTTGAAATTAATTGCGCAGTTATTTTGTGGGTGTATCCCCACCCCAGTTTTACTTTCTTATTCCTAAAGGGTTTTTGGGTTACCAAAATCCTTTGTGTTATGTGGTGATGCATGTTTACTTTTCATGATTGTTTAATGTTTAATTGCATGCACTATAAGAAATTAAAAAGGATACTACTTCTGATTCACTCTCATTTTATTAGAAAATTTGAATTGGACATTATTGGACCTTGAATAACTAATTCACCCCCCCTCTCAATTATTCTAAAGAATTCTAACACAAATTATTGCAGAAGGATCCTTACCTCTCACTAATACTTTGAATCTAGATTTTGTCTTAGTGGTTTCATCTTTGCATTACAATTTATTGTCAATTTCCCAAATCACCACTACTTTACTTTGTGTTGTAACTTTTTGGCCTGATTTTTGTGTGTTTAAGGACATCCAAACAAAGAAAATGATTGGTTGTGGTGTTAGGCAAGTGAAGCTTTATTACTTGGACTTGGTGTCAAAGAGTTCAGACAAGTTGCATCAAGCTCTAGCAATGGATGGCTCTGAGGGGGACAAGTAGAATCCTTAAATATGGTTATGGCATTGACATGTGGGACATGCTTCCTTTTGTTGCGTGAATTAATTATTTCCTACTTTATTTGCAAAATTTTATGTTTTTAGATTCTAGTGTGAAATTTTTGAACTTGCAAAAAGTTATTGTGCTTCTTTTCCATTAACTTTGAATAAAAGTCTAGTTCCATTTATGATCATACATTCTAATGTTTGGGATCCATCCAAAGTCACTACCTTGGGTGGATCCGTTGGTTTGTTACTTTTATTGATGATTGTACTAGGATGACTTTGGTATGATTAATGAAGTCCAAAAGTGATGTGAACTTTTTATTTCAAAAATTTTATAACATGATTCATACTCAGTACAATGCCCAAGTTCACGTTCTTCATAGTGACAATGGAGGTGAATATTTGAGTTTTGAACTTCAGTAGTATCTAGAAGCACATGGAACTATTCATCAAACTACTTGTTCCAATACACCTCAACAAAATGGGGTAGCCGAGAGAAAAAACCATCACTTGTTGGAGGTTGTTTGTGCTTCTCTGATAGAAGCCCATATGCCATTATCCTATTGGGGCGAACCATTTACCTCTACAACATATTTGATCAACTAGGTACCCTTCAGCACTATTGATTTCCAGACACCATCCTAGGCTCTCATTGAGGTAGTTGTTGCTCCATCTGTCCCAAATGTACCTCCTCATGTCTTTGGTTGTGTAGCTTTCATAGACCTCCATAAGCATCAATGCAACAAGTTATCTCCTCAAGCACTATGATGGGTTTTTCTAGGATATGTTGCTTATCAAAAGGGGTACCAATGCTATCATCCTCCAACCCAATGAATGTTTATTACACTAGATGTAGTTTTTCATGAAGACTTAATGTATTTTTCCTCTAAGCCTAAATTTCAGGGGGAGTACCAGAGGGAAATTCAAACTCTAGACTATGATGATCACATCTCTGAATATGTAGGTAGCTTGGACATCTCTAAAGATGTGGATGTTCACATCCCTGAAGATGTGGGTAGCTTGGACATATATGAAGAAGGGGAACTCTCTGAAACTATTAATCAAGAAGTAGGTGAAACTTTGGATCAAAGTAGCGATGAACACCTAGAAACTAAAGTTGTGGGTCCACCTCCATCTGAGTCCCTCACACCACACCAATCGCTCACCAAGGATGTTACTAAACCATCTAGAAAATAGCTACCTCAGTGTCTCACCAAAGGTATCCCTAAATCCACATATGAACCCAAACTTTCTAATAAAGTTAAATATCCTATGAGTCATTATGTGTCTAACCATTTTTTTTTAGAATCAAATCATTCATTTGTAAATCAATTATCTACTATATCTATTTCTAACAATGAGCAGGAAACCTTAGTTGATCCAAGGTGGAAAGCCACTATGAATGAGGAGATGAAATCATTATAGAAAAATAATACCTGAGAACTTGTTGACCATCCACCAGGAAAGAAACCAATTGGATATCAGTGGGCTTATATTATTAAGTACAAATTAGATGGTATAATTGAACACTTTAAGAAAAGACTGGTAGCAAAAGGGTACACCCAAACGTATGGGATCAATTATACAAAGATATTTGCAGATGTAGCTAAAATTAATACAATAGAAGTCTTGTTGTCTCTAGCTATGAACTTGGGTTGGCCATTACAATAGTTTGATGTAAAGAACGCCTTTCTACATGGAGAGTTCTCTGAAGAAGTCTACATGGAACTCCCACCTGGCTACATGATACCAAAAATACATAATCTAAAGTTGTGTAGATTAAAGAATTCACTATATGGGTTAAATAAATCTCCAAGGCCATGGTTTAGAAGATTCACAAAGTCAATGAAAGTCTTTGGTTACCGTCAGAGAAATTTTGACCATACTTTATTCATAAAGAATCAGCAGAGTAAGATCACTACACTTATTATGTATGTGGATGACATGATAGTTACAGAAAATGATCCTAAAGAAAGGAGGGCTCTATAGGATTACTTGTTTAGAGAATTTGAAATGAAAGACCTCAATCCCTTGAAATATTTCCTTGGGATCAAAGTATCTTGATTTGATAAAGGGATTTTTCTATCTCAAAGAAAGTATGCCTTAGACTTGTTATAGGAAACTAGTATGTTAGCACGTCAACCTACAGATACACCCATGGAAGATGGATTGAAGTTATGTATTGAGTATAATTAGGTGCTAGTTGATAAAGGAAGATTCTAAAGACTCGTAGGAAGATTGATGTACTTAGCACACACAAGGCCAAACCTTGCTTGTGCATTAAGTATTGTTAGCTAGTTTATGTATGATCCTAGAGAGCAACATATGAATGCAGTTATTTTCATTTTGACGTATCTGAAGTCTACTCCTGGAAAAGGAACTTATTCACTAAAAATGAGGATTATCAAAGTGTGGATGCATATAATAATGCTAATTAGGTTGGAGTAGTAGATGACAGGCATTCTACTTAAGGATATTTTACCTTTGTAGGAGGTAATCTCATTACATGGAGAAGAAAAAATAGAGTGTTGTTGCATGATCAAGTGTAGAGGAAAAATTTTGAGGTATGGAACTTGGAGTATGTGAAGTACTATGGCTAAGACTTCTCTTGAGAGATTTGGGTTGTCTGCCTAGGAGGTCAATTCAACTATATTATGACAATAAAGAAGCATGTGATATTGTTGATAATCTAGTTCAACATGATCGTACAAAGCATCTGAAGGTAGAAATATTCTTTATTAAGGAGAAGTTGGATGAGAAGATTGTAGAGCTACCTAAGATTTGATCAAAAGGTCAGTTGGACGATATTCTTACCAAAGTAGTTTCAAGTCGAGTGTTCTCAAATTTTTCGAGCAAGTTGGGCATGTGTGATATCTATGCACCAACTTGAGGGGGAGTGTTGCAATATTAGATTTTTTCTAATATTGAACTGATTCTTTCCTAAACTATTCTTTCCTAAATTGATTCTTTCCTTTCATGTAGCATATTTGAAGGGCATTGCAAGATTCCTTGTTGAGTGTCTTAACTTGAGTGATGATGTTATCATCAACCATAGGATGGTATTCTAGCCCCCCATTTCTCCAAAGACCAATTGTTCCACATTTAATAGCTATGGCACCTATCATACCCCTAATATTTTTGCTCAGCACATGAACTTGTCAAGTTCCAATTTTTCTTGGCACCAATAGATACCGAGTGACAGGAGGGTGTCTAGTAAGCTTGACACAAGAGGAAGTTGAGTGAACTTAGAAAACAAAGGGAAACTCAGCACAAGTATATGTTGAGTGAGCTTAGCAGAAAGTAATGTCGAGTGAGCTCAGTAGCCACTACAAAGTGGTGCTTGATAGAAGAGGATGTTGAGTGAGCTCAGTAATAACTATAGAGAGAACTCGATGAAGGCAAATGAAAAGGACTTGGTAAAGACCAAATCGAGTGGGCTATAAATTGAAACTTACAACCTATATTTTTTCAACATTAAAACTAGAGAGCTGAAGTATGAAGCTTTCAACAAATAACTTCTCAAATGCAAAATATGTAATAATGAATAATGTTGGCATTAAGTTATGCTTGTCATTAGTGATAACACTTATTCATAATTATGTATGGTTACTGAGTTCATCATTCAGTCTCCATTGTTTACTGAGCATTTAGTGGTTGCCAAGTGAGTTTAGCAGTTCAATAGTTCACACCAAGGATTCCAAAGGCTATCGAGTGGAAATAGGTAGTGTGAAGTCCAACAGTTATCGCCACGAAGTTTAGTTGTTACAGAACTTCACAGTGTCTACCGAGTTATCAATTTCTATGATGTGAATCCAGTGTCTATCGAGTGATGGGATGAGAAGTTGTGATGTGAATATCAGGATTTAACTGTGTGATTTTTGAGTCAAACTCGATGACCCATATTTCATGAATAGTGATTCAACATAAATCCATCTCTCATGAGAATAAATGGAACACTTAGCACTCATTGGATCTAGGTGATGCTCACAGGGGTCAAGCACCGGGACTTCCCGGGAGGTCACCCATCCCAGTACTACTCCAGCCTGAGCGCGCTTAACTACGGAGTTTCCTCCACAGTTAAACCCAAAGCTTGCAACCCCATTTGCAAAACCTTCACCAAGTGTTGTGCCTTATGAACCATTCATTAGAAAGCCCCTTAAGCTCATCAATTGATAAGTAGGACATGATTTCCACAGCTAGTCAAATTGTGATGTGAATATCAGGATTTAACTGTGTGATTTTTGAGTCAAACTCGATGACCCATATTTCATGAATAGTGATTCAACATAAATCCATCTCTCATGAGAATAAATGGAACACTTAGCACTCATTGGATCTAGGTGATGCTCACAGGGGTCAAGCACCGGGACTTCCCGGGAGGTCACCCATCCCAGTACTACTCCAGCCTGAGCGCGCTTAACTACGGAGTTTCCTCCACAGTTAAACCCAAAGCTTGCAACCCCATTTGCAAAACCTTCACCAAGTGTTGTGCCTTATGAACCATTCATTAGAAAGCCCCTTAAGCTCATCAATTGATAAGTAGGACATAATTTCCACAGCTAGTCAAATTGTGATGTGAATATCAGGATTTAACTGTGTGATTTTTGAGTCAAACTCGATGACCCATATTTCGTGAATAGTGATTCAACATAAATCCATCTCTCATGAGAATAAATGGAACACTTAGAACTCATTGGATCTAGGTGATGCTCATAGGGGTCAAGCATCGGGACTTCCCGGGAGGTCACCCATCCCAGTACTACTCCAGCCTGAGCGCGCTTAACTACGGAGTTTCCTCCACAGTTAAACCCAAAGCTTGCAACCCCATTTGCAAAACCTTCACCAAGTGTTGTGCCTTATGAACCATTCATTAGAAAGCCCCTTAAGCTCATCAATTGATAAGTAGGACATGATTTCCACAGCTAGTCAAATTGTGATGTGAATATCAGGATTTAACTGTGTGAGCATCACCTAGATCCAATGAGTGCTAAGTGTTCCATTTATTCTCATGAGAGATGGATTTATGTTGAATCCTGATATTCACATCACAATTTGACTAGCTGTGGAAATCATGTCCTACTTATCAATTGATGAGCTTAAGGGGCTTTCTAATGAATGGTTCATAAGGCACAACACTTGGTGAAGGTTTTGCAAATGGGGTTGCAAGCTTTGGGTTTAACTGTGGAGAAAACTCCGTAGTTAAGCACGCTCAGGCTGGAGTAGTACTGGGATGGGTGACCTCCCGGGAAGTCCCGGTGCTTCACCCCTGTGAGCATCACCTAGATCCAATGAGTGCTAAGTGTTCCATTTATTCTCATGAGAGATGGATTTATGTTGAATCACTATTCATGAAATATGGGTCATCGAGTTTGACTCAAAAATCACACAGTTAAATCCTGATATTCACATCACAATTTGACTAGCTGTGGAAATCATGTCCTACTTATCAAGGGATGAGAAGTGTTTACCAAGTGCAAGCAAGGTAAAAATAGAATTTAGTTTCTACCAAGTGACACTATATCTACTGAGTCTCCAATGTTCACCAAGTTCAAAAGCTACATTTTAGAGTGATAACTATGGACTGAGCCTCTACTTCTACTGAATGCATAATGATGTCGAGTAATGTAGTGGATGCTAAGTATCAAAAGGTCACCAAGTCATCCTACAGAACTTGAGTTTCTACATTTGGGCCAACTCAATAATATTTGTGTTAACTTGTGTTTTAGCCAACCTTGTAATTATGAGAATTTGGATGGTATATATGTAATGTATTTTATCATACCCAAGCATAAGAAGAATGAAGTAATGTTTTGAAGAGTGAATGAGAATGTAAATCAATAGTAGAGAAAGGTAGACAACAAGGTCAAACCAAGTGCAGTAAAGTTTTATCTATCACAAGAGATGATCAGTACTTCAAGGATCTAATTAGCAATTCAGTTGTAAGTCAGATCTACTTTTTCATCTTAATAGGTGAATCAAATTCAAATCCTTTAAGAGGGTAGACTAAACAGTCTTTTCTTTAAATCTCTTAACAGAGTGCATACTTCATTGTATGTTTGTAAAACCTCTAACAAGGTGGACCTAGCTGCCCTAATTGCTCTTAACAAGGCAGATCGTTAGAAGTGATCATTGTAAGCTTAAACAAGCTAACTTTATACTGTAGTATTGAAGTTTTGTGGGTATCATCCCCACCCTAGTTTTACTTTCTTATTCGAAAGTTTCTAGGTCACCAAATATTGTGTTCATGTGCCATGAATGTTTATCTTTCAATTTCTCATGCATGCATTAAATTAGATGAATTAATGGTGAATGGATTATGTTGATTAAGTGTTGAATTTGTTAAAAAAATTGAGGTTACTGATTCACCCCTCCCATCCTATTAACCTAGCTAGTCTTGATTATTTCCAACAATTGGTATCAAAGCTTTGTGGTTCTTAGGATAAAGTTTGACAGCTTGAGAAAAGGTCAAGGACAATGGAGATATTCATACTTGACAAAGCTATTGACAATGAGAAGCTAGGTTTGGATATGGCCATAGCTCAACTCAAGGAAGCGAAAGAGCATATTTCTCAATCCCTAAAAAGAAGGAAGGAGCTTGCAAAACAAATGAATGACCACCAATATGTTGAAGAAAAGATTGAAGACTTTTTCCCTTCAAGCAGTTCAGATGAAGCAAATGAGGCAATTAAAGAATTCCTAGAAAGGAATGGTTCCCTGAAAGAAGAGGTAGAAAAATTGAATAGAGAACAGGAAATTCAATCAATAAGATTGTGTGAAATTTTGGAACAAAGGGATAAGGAAAATGAATATTTGGAGACCAGAAACAATGAAACTCAAAATCAATCCCTTCAACAAGAAAGTCTTATCAATCAACTCTCCAATGCAAATGAAGAAATCGTGAATCTAAGATCTGAAAATGAAAGGTTAAGAAATGATTTAAGCACTAAAAGGAAAGTCAATGAAAGATTTAAGGTTGATCTAAATTTTGAAACATAACTCACTGAAAGAATAATGAAATCCCAAGTAGACATGGATCAATTGAATCAGCAAAGTGAGTAGAATCTTTATAGGAAAAAGGGTAAAGTAGGACTTGGATACAAAAAAGAAAGTGAATCCTCCAAATAAGATACTCAAAGGAATCAGAGACCTACTTGCAATCATTATGGTAAGATAGGTCATACATCAAAATTTTTTTGGAGAAATGGAAAGGAAAAATTCAATGGAAAATGCTACAATTGTAGTCAGCATGGTCATAAAGCAAATGAATGAAAAGAAAAACCAAAGTTTGAAGGCAAATGTCACAAATGCAAGAAACAAGGTCACAAGGCATCTGAATGTAGATCTAAACCATTTAATCTAGCTGAACAATTTGTAAAGGCAATATTTGATTGGGACTACAATACTTGGTGTAGATGTCATTACTGTGGAGAATATGGACACATTGGCATAAATTGTGCAAGGCATCACTTGAGAAGAAAGGATACTACAATAAGATGTTACACATGCATTGAACTTGGTCATATAGCTAAGAATTGCATGAATATAGGTAGAGTTGAAGATGAAAATAAACCTAAAGCTGATAACATCAGGAAGTAGTTGAGACAACAGTGGATTCCCAAATCTACCGAGCAAGCCTATCCAAATGATGATCATTTCACTCAAGATGTGAGTGACTCCACCATTTCCAATTAAGTTCTTAAGGAAGAATTAGAACTGCATTGTCAGGATCATATCTTAAGCAGTTCCAATAAATGGAAGGAAAAATCCAAATCAGTATTTCAAATATAGAAGGATCACAAAAGGTTAACATCAGTATACACTGAGCAAGGCTAGATCATACCGAGTGAGGTCAGGAGTAACAAGGTTTTGTTTGGTCGCCAAGTTACAAGGTTCTACCGAGAAATTTGCATAGATAGTGGATGACAGCCTATCAAGCACTATGTCATTATGGCTCTCATCGTACCAAGCATTAATGAATTTTTTTTATCAAAAAGGTGGAATTTTGACTTTATTTTCACCATGAATTTAGTATATCCAGAGCAAAGTGATTTTTAGAGCATCTAAGTGATCTTGAGCAGAGTTTGCAATGAAACTTTCAAAGAAGTTTTTTTTTATCATTTTACTAAACGATCATCGCATCCACCACCAGGAGTAGTAAGACAAAAAAAAGGTTCAGAGATGTTAGTGTGAGGTGTTGAATGGAAGGCTCCAAATTTCAAATTGGTGCTAGCAATTACAGAATCACTCAACCCTAACGAAGCTCAGTCACAAATTCCATCAAAGGTACTTCTCATAAATGATATTTGTACTCATTTCAAATGTGTTATGCAAGAAATTGGAACCCTAGAAATGGATAGTGCCCTAGGAGAACTATGTGTGGATGGAACCCTAAAACCCAAGCATAAACATCTAGAGGAGAAAGGCTTGACCCACATTTCACATCTGCCAAGAAACTTCTAAATCAAATGGATTAGGTATACCTTGAGCCATGTGCACAATGGTCAGTTGTGGTTAGAGAAGTCCATCTTGATAACAAAGAAGATGATTCACAGAATCATGGGTCTCCCTATGATTAATAAGGCCAAAGTTACCAAAACCCTAGGTTGAGATGAGGTATACAAGAAAATCCTAGCTGAGTAGGATGGTAGAGGACTAAAAATAAGCAATGTATCTGATGTGGAACTTAGGCTTGGTATTCATGTCATTGTGCATAAGATATATAGCTCTAATTGACTGAATAGTGTGCCATGTGAGGTTGTGGACCTAGGTTACAAGGTAGTAAAGAAGAATTTGGAATTTGATTTGGTAGAATTAATGTTGAAGCAGTTGAACAAGAACATGGAAAGTATAAGGACTTCGAAGAATAACCTATGTAAATTTGATTCTTTGTTACCATATCTATTCTTTTATGTTCAAAATTTTTTCCCTTCCAAAGGATCAATGGTATGGAGAAATGATACCCCATTTTTGTACCAGATTAATGAGTTTATTGCAGAAATGGGTGAGAATTTTGACAATATAATGGACAAATATTTTGAAGTCTTCAAGGAAAAGATGAATAATAGGTTCTAGATTCCACCAAAGCTAGTTGAAGACTACAAGGATGATGTTTATTTTATGGTTGACTATGACAGAGTATACATTTAGTAGTTAGGCCTAGAGTAGTATTGGTGAAACCTCTTCCCTATGAGGTTAATATTGATGAAATCAAGGAGATAATTGAAGTCTTGGTGAATGAGCCAATTGATCCAAAGGTACCCATATTTGGAACTTATGAGGAAGCAAAGGCCAGAATAGAGCTTGAGATCAAGCTACCTTAGGCGGTAAGCAAAGGTAAGAGGAAGATAGCAAAGTTGAAAACAACAAATGCTCCTCTTATGCTTACCAAGGGAAAAGGAGAAGATGAAGAAGTATCTGAGGATGAAGAGTAGGAATCAGAAAAAGAAAAAGAGCATGTGAAAAAGTAAGGCAGGGTGATTATCACTAAGCCACCTAAGGCCTCAACAACTATGTTTACTAGAAGATCTAAGAAGAAAGGAGATAGTGAAGTTGTGTTTAATAAGCCTCCTCCCACTTTTCAGGAAAGACTCAACCAATTAAGAGTAGGTGCTGGAATCAATAACTTAAAAGCACTCAAATATGAAACTAGGACTCTAGCACAATAGAAAGAGGTTGAAGATCTGATCACGAACAAGTTACGAAGATGGAAATTCTCTTCTGATCAATTTTCTTCACAAATCCCTATTGTTTTGTTAGACAAGGTCAAGCTTAGATGGGAATCAACTATGTAGATAGCCAAGGATATATTTGAGCAATCTTTTAGACAGTTGCTACCAAATCTTACCAATGCTGAGGTTAAGGAAGCAATGAAGAAAAATGAAGAAAAGATGATGATGAGATTTCTTACTTGTTTGATTTTGGTGAAAGATATTGAGCATGTAGTCATGGATGCTACATCTATGTGGAAAAATGTTTATCATTTGCACAAACCTAGTGAGGATTGAATGGAGATAAATGATGATGATGATGATAGTGACAATGAAGAAGATAATGCACCTTGTGTCACTATTGATGTTAAGGATTATTAGGCATTGAAGGATGTTGAAGAAGAGAAAGAGGAAGAAGTTGAAAAGGAAGATAAGGAAGGAGAAGAAGAAGAGAATGATCCAGTAAGGGTAGTTGCACAAGTTATAGCCTCCCTTCCTCACTCTCCTCCAAAAACTACTACATCATCTGGCATGGAGACAGCTTTAGCAAGTGCGATTGCAACCTCAACAGATACATCATCTACTCAATCACTATTCTCTCCCTCTCAACTCTAGGTATCACTGATGGAAGTGTCTACCACTTCATCCACTAGGCTACAGCCCTCCTCTTCTTCAACTCTCTAGCTAGGGACATCAACAGTATGTACAACATCCAGTTCTACAATTTTGTCTACTTCAATTTTGCATGCTCTTGTAAGTACTCCATTTGTAAATACTTCTATCTATACTCTTGTGTGTACTCCTGCAATTACTTCAATTTTGGGTAGCACATCAATTTTGGATTCTTTAGCACTCCATTCAGTATTCCTTCAATAGGCCCTATACAAGTTTTTACAGCAAGCCCTACTGTTTCTACCATTATTTCTATTTCAAAGTCCAAAGTAGTAATATTAGAAGTGGAACCAAGGAAGCAACTTAAACTTCTGATTACTAGAAAAGAAATTGATGAAGATATAGATTTGGACAAAGAGATTGAAATTCCTAAGTTGGATTTTGACAATGCCACCGTGGAACAAATGAGATTGGTCAGCCAACTTCTGGAACAGAAGGCTAGACAGAAGAAATTAAGAAAAGAAAGGGCCAAAGAATACCAAATTATAGAAAAAGAATATCTTGACAGAAGCAATAGGCGTGAATGTTGATTCATCTCAACGTATTTTTTTATAGTTAGAGAAAGAAGCAAATAAGTTTAATGAGGACACTATTGGTCAAGAAAAGCTGATAGAAAAGGTAGAGAAAAAATTTGACAATAAGGTACTTGAGAACATTGCTATTCATCAAGTAGAGCTTTCCTCAATTTTGGCTCATCTTGAAAATTCTTTTACAAATGTAACATCTCGTTTTTCCAAACTATGTGATGTTACCGAGTATACAAAGGAAATAAAAGAAAAACTGAATAAGATAGATAAGGATCTGAAGGCCAGGGCTCAAAAGTTGCAGCTTGACCCCAGCTCAAGCTCAACACATCAAATAAGGGTCAGATTTCTATTTGATATGTAGGCTGAATTGTTGAGAAAGGAAGCAAGGATCAGGTCTAGACTTATAGACATCCAAAACATGACGCTTCCAATCATGGACACAATGCAAAAACATATTACTTATTCAAAAACATTGATCTATGATAACAATTTTTTAATTGCAGATCATATGATTGAACTCTCAACAGAAGTCCAAGTGGCACTTCAAACATACAAAATTTTACAAAAGAACTAGGATAAGACATTAGCTTTTATTCTCAAGGTACATTCTAAGTTTCTCTCACATTTTAGTGTCTCTGTATAAGTATGTTCTGTATAAACATTTGGCATTACTATCGAAAAGGGGGAGAAAGAGATATTTGTGGAGAGACATATGTACAATTTAAAATAAAGAAAGAGAAATTAAGAAGAGATATTTGTATATATAGTATGGTATTATGCCCTATATAATATGTACATTGTAAGAGGGAGATATGTGCAAATGCATTACAAAGAAAAATTTTGAAAAATCAAAAAATCAATGTGTCATTGTACATAAGTTTTAGCTAATAAGTGTTTTTGTCACCAATGCCAAAGGGCAAGATTGTTGGAATTAAGTTATGTTTTTCATAATTCTATATGGTTACTGAGTTCATCATTCAGTCTCCAATGTTTACTGATCATTTAGTGGTTGTCAAGTGAGTTCAACAGTTCACACCAAGCATTTCAGAGGCTATCGAGTGAAAACAGGCAGTGTGAAGTCCAACAATTATCACCAAGCAGTTAAGTTGTTACCGAGCTTCATAGTGTCTACCGAGTTACCCAGTTTCTATAATGTGAAGCCAGTGTCTACTGAGTGATGGGATGAGCAGTGTTTACTGAGTGCAAACAAGGTAAACATAGAATTCAGTTTCTACCGAGTGACACTATATCTACTAAGTCTCCAATGTTCACCGAGTTTGAAATCTATGTTGAGTGATTAGTATGGACCAAGCCTCTACTTCTACCAAATGCATGATGATGCCAAGTAATGTAGTGGACGCCAAGTATTAGAAGATCACCAAGTTAGCTTATAGAACCCAAGTTTCTACATTTGGGCCGACTCAGTAATATTTGTGTTAACTTGTGTTTTAGTTGACCTTGTAATTATGAGAATTGGGATGTTATATATGTAATATATTGTATCATACCCAAGCATGAGAAGAATGAAGTAATGTTTTGAAGAGTGAATGTGAATGTAAATTAGTAGCAAAGAAAGGCAGACAACAAAGTCAAATCAGGTGCAGTAAAGTTTTATCTATCACAAGAGGTGATTAGCACTTCAAGGATCTAATTAGCAATTCAGTTATAAATCAGATCTAATGTTTCATCCTAATGGGTGAATCAAATTCAAATTTTTTAACAAAGTAGACTTAACAGTCTTTTCTTTAAATCTCTTAACAGAGTGCATACTTCATTGTATGTTTGTAAAACCTCTAACAAGGTGGACCTAGTAGTCCTAATTGCTCTTAATAGGGAAGATCATCAGAAGTGATCATTGTAAGCTTTAATAGGCTAACTTTATATTGCAATATTGAAGTTTTGTGAGTATCATCCCCACCCCAGTTTTACTTTCTTATTGGAAGGTTTCTAAGTCACCAAATATTGTGTTCATGTGCCATGAATGTTTATCTTTCAGTTTCTTATCCATGCAATAAATTAGATGAATTAATGGTGAATGGATTATGTTGATTAAGTGCTGAATTTGTTAAAAGTTTTGAGGTTACTAATTCACCCTTCCCCTCTTAGTAACCTAGCTAATTTTGATTATTTTCAATAGAATAAGAGAAGAACAGCAAAAATATGTATGCATACTTGCTTGCTTGCTATTCAAATATGATAAACTATTACAAAATCTAAAAGCATTCGACTTCATTCAGAAAACCCTAAAATTTTCAAACTGGTAAAACCAAAAATTTTAACTTTTAAACTTACAGCTCTAATGGCTGCATACAACAATGCCTAGAGCAATCACTTTTTCATAGGGCAAATCCAAAAAACAATGAACTTATAGAATGACAAGAGGAAACATGTGCAACTGCAAACATGAGAACAAACTTCCTTCTATCTTCTAACCTCTCACTTGATCTACTGATCAACTTCTTTTTTTGCTTTACTCTTCTGCAACTCTCTAATCTGTTGAACTCCTTTTTCTTCCACTAATCGAATGAGACTGATTCATTCCCTATGTTTTCCCCCTCTTTTCCAAATTTGAAACTCACCTACTGAAAATTAATATTTCTGATGTGGTCAGGTTGGTAGGTGGGCATTTGACTCGAGGAACAACTGACCTACAAAATATTTCAACAGCTCTGTCCCCATAGCCATTACTTGTGCCTCAGCCAACAATATTTCTCCTCCTTCCTCTTTATCATGAGTGCTTCATGTTGAATACGCTAAGGAAGTCCCAAATAAGCCCTAAACATGAGTCATTCGGGCAACGTCGTAGAGCACCAAAGATTCATCTTTGATTGAGATTGTGATAACGTCCAAAAAAGTTAAAGCCGTGCGACGAGTCCTCTCGATAGTGAAGACATCTAACAAAGTCTTACAATACCATTACTCATTGAAGTTGATTTTTTCTCCCGATTGTCACAAAGAGGAAAAGCTATAATCTTTTTTGGATGCATTAACGTCCGGAGGGGTATGTTTAGGATTTTACGGAACTGTTCAAAAATGATACAGTTGAATATAATTAAAAAACATGAAAGAGATAACTGCTATGCAAAAGCGGACTTCCAAACATGCTGCGTCTAAGAAACCTGATTGACGGAAGTCCTGGTCAATCCGTAAACCACTTCACTGATTTCCAATTCCATTATAATCTTCGCTTAAAGCACATCAAAAAAATTCGATTGGATATGGATATTTTTTATTTCGAATAGGAAGCTTATTCAAAAATTCCTTTTGTAAAAATTGTTTATTTAATTCCATTTTATTTAGATAAGATTTTATATTAATCTTTGACTATATTGCAAAATGAGATACTAATAAAAAGACCGAAGCGAAGCATATTTTTAAAAGAAAATATTATTAATTTATTTATGAAGAATACGCACAATATGTTTTCTACTTCTCAGAAAAGTATAAATCACTTGAACATCCTATATTGTAAAACGAATTCCATAAAATGATGAAGGGAATCACATTTCTTCAGAAATAAACAAATTGTTGATGAAACTATAATTATTAAGAGTATTGATAACATGACGACCTGTCACAGGTAGAGATCGAGAAATCCCATCTCTCTTCGGGTAGAATGATCCACTTGGCACTTAGTACCGAGTGTAGTGTGTGATGGTCACAGGGGTGCACCAGTAGGATTTAAACCAGCAAAATGAACCATCACATTGCATCATAATTCATCACTAGGGCCTCGGACCAGGGTTTCGCCGTGACCATAGATTGCTACTCGCTATATTAATCCACCAACATTATTAACATGATTGACAAGTCTGAGATGCAGATAACTATAGAGAAAAATTGGCAACTGACTAATACTATCTTGTTGACTAGACTTGAATACCTAAATAAAATTCATCCATCCGTCAATATGCAGACAAAGTCTATCTACTTGGTGTTGGTAAATAGATTTGTTACAGTAGAATTTGCCCAACAGAGTGTGTGGCAAACCGTTCACAACAATTGGATAGGCCCTTGGTATGCGGCCTTCCTCTGCGTTTAGAGGGGCAACTCCCTCGTATGATATAATTTTTAAAGGGTTTCTCGAATAAAGAATCTAAAACTAAAAGGTGAGAAAGCTCATAATGACGAATGCACCACATGACTCCAAGGTTTTTCCGAACTACTAAATTAAAACCGCTAATAACAACAATCAAGATCTATGCTTGAAAACTATTACTAGCACAATGTTGATCCATAGATTCATAAACATCTACACCATACTATGAGAATGCTCACTACAAAGAGAATCAACATTTCTAACAATTTAGATTTAGAAGAAGAGAACTAAAACTGCACATTCTTTTATTTTCTTGCGCAAAGAACCTAAGAGGAATTTCTGATTACAAAGACAAAATTTGTATATACTTTCCAAATATCAACTCCTAATCAAAATTTTAGCATAGTGTTCCCTTTTTCCAAAGCCAAAAAGTCCCTTTACAAAGCCCAAAAGGGCCCTTATATAGACACAGAGGTTAATAACTACCCTTCTATGGTTAATTAACTTCTACAAAATTAACCTATATGACCTGAAACTTGGACTTTAGATATTTTGAGAAGATGATTGAATAATCAATGCTTATTGATCCCCAGGATAGATTATATACGAGCTAAAGTTCAAACACAACGTCAAATTCATAATTGACAAGAACAAACACTGCTTTTCTCTCCCATATTTTTGCATCTTCCTTGTCCTCCTTAAGAAATTCTGTTGATTCATCCTCCTCACTAACTCGTTTCTTAGCTCTTGTCAAAGAGTCGTAGTTCTTGTCAAACCCTGCAGTTCTGAGGAGCCAAGCCTCAGTAAGAGGTTTCCCAGACAAGGAGAGTCATCCAGAAAGAGAAACTATAGTTTCTATTGCTGATATTTGGCACATAAGAAACTCTTTAGCTTTTAGGCCTTCAACCAATGCTTCTATAGCTTCTTCTCGATACATGCTCATTTGCGTGGTTCTGCTAGGAGATCCATTTGGAGGAGAAGACTTGCAACAATTAGTCATTGTTCCAGCAAGGCCATCTGAAGGTATAAAAGAAGCATATGCATGGTGCTGAAGGTGCCTTCATCTTTAATTATCTGCAGAGCCCAATTGTTGAATGCCCGCCTATTCAAGCGAACAAGCTCCGAAATGAAGGCAATGCTTATGCTTCTTTCTCGATCATTTCCAGTATGAAAAAGCTCTAACACCGGTGCCAATTCAGCTCTTTGGGCAATCAAGTTTCTACAAATTCCATCTCCTCAAACACAAGAAAGAAGAATAGAGATAGCAAAAAACCTCACTTGAAGGCTTTTGCAATCCAAGCTCTCGATGAGGACAAGAAGCGCATTCAAAGAAATAATTGTTTGAGCATTTGATGACCTACAACTCTCATCTCCATCATTCAGCATGCTTTCCAGCATCACTATAGCAACTTCCTTGGGTTGAAAGTGCATTGAAAATTGTATCTCAATCTCTTCATTATTTGAGATGATTATATGTATGAGTGATGGAACAAGATCGTAGAATGTAAGTTGTGAGGATGATGGTTTCAACTGATACAAAAGAATAGAAGCCTCAACCAGTCCTTTCCTTATAAGCCCAGCAAGACACTCGTAGTCCGAATCCACCCTTATTATAGTTTGCGACACAATGTTGTCTGCAGATACAAGTTCTGACATAATGTACACATAGGTTTTTAGTGCCTACACCTCAAAAGAATTACATAGTATTTCAAAGAAACTATTAACCATTGTTGGCTTAGTGAGCTGTGATTGAAGGATTGGATTTGCTTTACAGCCTTGCCAGATTCTTGCAATCTTAAGAATAGCTTCTTGGCATTCTTGAAGGTCTTGAGAAGTACAAAGTTGTGAAATTGATGGTTTTAGTTCACTCATTTTTCTTTCAATAGTAGCTTTACTAATAACACTAGTTGGAGAAGATGAGACTGAACCTAATCTATCCACAAAACTCCTCCAAGTTTTTTTACTTCTACAATGTCAGTATTGGAATTTCTATTCGGAGAAGAGTGGAAACGTGAAGAATATAGATCAATAGGATTTGAAATGCTCAGAGATCTTGGTGTTTTAGAGAAATGGTATTCTTTTGCTAGTTCCCAATTTCTCATATCCAACAAAAGCTTTTTAGCTTCTTCGACTCTTGAAAGCTTGCATAACCTGTTAATTGAAGTATTGCAAATAACTACATTCATTTTCAGCCCTCCTTTTACCACATCGTCTTTTATTTTGAAAACACTTTCTATCTCTCCCACCTTGCAATAACCATCTATAAGTAGGCCATAAGTCACACAATCTGGAACTAAATTCCTTACCTTCATTTCCACCAAAACAGATTTGGCTTTTTCCAAACTGCTTTCCGTGCAATACACTTTGATCAATGTACTGAAAGTAATAATGTTAGGACCAATTTTCTTCTCCAGCATCATTTTCAAAATGTTTGACATCTCCTCCAATTCTCCTTACTTACAATACCCATCAATTATTGCATTGTATGTCACCACATTCATATTACAACCCATTCTTTGCATTTCCAAAACCAGCTCCCAATAATACTCATCCCTACAATAGACATGTGCACCCAAAACTATAAGTGAGAGCGGCAGATCTCTACAGAATTTCATGAGACTTACAACCAATTTCTCATATGAGTGGATCACCTCCATGGAAAACGTGATGACGAAAGAGCTCTTTAGCATGATCTTCACCCATTTCCTTCATTTTATAACGAAAATCTGTACCTCTTAACAAACTTTGGTCACGGGTTGGTAATGGAGTGTATGAGGTGGCGTGAGTATATTTGCAAGATTATTGTTCCTTTCAAAACATCTTTCTCTGCACTTTATGAAGGGAACGACCTGCACTTTTGGCTTTATTCTAATTTATATAAGCACGTGCCATAGTAGCCTCTTGTGATTCATGCTTTATATCCCTATCATTTTCTTTTTAGACAATCTTACTTCTAGTGCTTAACCTTAATCAGCTAAACAAAGAGGTTAATAACTACCTTCTAGAGGTCAAGAAAAATATGTTTTTGGACATTATCATTAACCTTTTTAAGAGCTTAAGAAAAATGGATTTTTGGAGGTTATCATTAACCTTATTAAGAGGTTAAGAAAAATGCATTTTTTGGAGAGTTTAATTAACCTACTCCAAAATGTGTGATTTGAAACTTACCATTAACCTTTTGAGAGGTTAATGGTTAATGATAGACTTGAAAACACGTATTTTGGGTCTCAACATTAACCTACGATAAGTTGGAGCTCAAAAGCTAGATTTTTAAAATTTCAAGTGTTGTGTGGAGCTGGGAACGAGCCGGAGACATGAAGATTTAGATACTCACAAAAATTCAAAGACAAAATGGCCAATTTAAAGCTTAAAACTAGGCAAGTTTCAAAAATTAACTGAGGCTTATAAAATTGAAACAATTTTATAACTGGGCAACAGCTAGCTCTAACTGGGGACAAGGACTGTACAGGACGAAGCTTGAATCCAAAATGAATGAAATAGTGCATTATCCATTGGGCTGTAAAATATAGTCATTTGAGGGACCAATTTACAAAAGAGGGAACAAACATCAAAAATGGGACAACAGAAAGAAAAACTAGGCACAACAAAAACTCCTAACTAGACTATATACAAGGAAGGTTTCTCTACCTCCAATGACTCAAAATATAGTCATGCAAATCCATTCATAGGGTGGGGAAAATAAATACCATAGCGCACCAACATGTGAAAATTCTTAAGCTTCCATGGGTTCGAATATAAGTGTGCTACTTGAATACTAACTCTAAGATTCCTAGCACACCCCACATCTCTGGATGATAGGACATATCCAAATAACCAAGCGTCATCAAAAATCTCAAACTTTAAAATTAATCCTGCTTACTGTTGCATGTCATTGATAACTTCATTTTGAAAGAGTTGAAGTATAATATTCTCAAGTCTCTGAATGCATTTATGATCTTTTCCTGTGCTTGGTGAACCCTCTTCTTTTTCCATTACCATGATCTTGGTTGAATCTTCTGTAAAATTATTCCAACTTAGATGCACATCCGTGTTAGGTTGAATGTTTCCATGATCCATTTCTTCTTCCTTATCTTCCAAAATATCATCTTGAATTTTTAGGCACTGTGAAGTTAAATTGATATCATTGTCGATGTGGTTGGTCATAACTTCAATTTCCTTTCCATTAATATCAAAATTTTCCTTCTAAAGATCCTTTTGGTGATTAAGACTTGAAGATATCAAACCTCATATTGGATTGCCTTCATACAATCTATGACACAAAGCAATCTGTGGAGTTTTAGCCATTGGACCTTGTCCTTGAACACCTATTTGAGAATCATCAATAGAAATTCCTTTCTCTATGAATAAAGGATTTAAGTAAACATTACCTTCATAGAGAAAATTACCATCCAAAGATTTTGAGCACAATCTTGGAGTAAATACATCATAAGAGTTTTCTTCACTAGATTCCTCCATGAGATCCCCTACTAACTCATTACTTTCTTCATCATGGTTATTCTTCTCATAGTAGTTCTTTAGCATAGAATTTCCTATTTGATGAAAAGACTCAAAAAGAGGATTTCCTTGAACTTTGAATGATCCATAGGAATTTAATTTCACTTTCGTTGGAATAGGGGAACTTGTCTTCATATCCATATAGCTTTCGTCTTCAATATGTTCAATGATATCTATCTACTCTTGAATCACCATTTCTTCTCCAAGACAATTTTCAAGAAGTGTGAAAGTTGGCATGCATGATAAAGAATTAAGATTACATGGTTCATCTTCTTCTCCTAGAAGCTGATTTTTAACTTTTTCATCAACTGATAGTTTAATCAAAAGTTCATCAATATCATCAAATGTAAAGGTCTCCATTTCCTTAGGGAAAGTAGATATTTGTAGAAGTTGATGGTTGCCTTTATCTCCATCAATAGTAGTGGTTTTTTATTGTTCCATGACAACTGATGTATTGATGTCGTTAATAGATTCATCTTGAATGATCATGGAAGGATGATTGGGAAGATTTTCTCTACATAGGAAGTCATCATTTGAAACATCGAGGCACCAAGAAGGAATAAAAGTTGTATGAAATTCACCTTGGTCCACATTATCCTCATCTTCAATCATATGTTGTGCATTTTCCTGAGATTTCGATATTTCTTTTTATTTCTCATTAGGATTGAGATGATTGAATAATTTTTCCTGGATTTTGAAATCTTCATAGTCATGTCTTGATACATTTGTAAACCCTTCTTCTCCTATAGACCCTCTTTCTCAACCGTCTCCTTTATTACACATAGGATCCCTGTCTTCTTTCAAGAATGAAGATTTAGATGAATCCTTTCTGATATTTGGATCGGAAGATGTTCCACTATCAAGAAAATAATTCTTGCATGGGTCTTCTTTCTCAAGTTCTCACAATGTTTGAGGTAAAGAAGGATGTACTTTGTTAGGATCCAGGTGTGCATTGCCATAGAAGCTTTTTAAAAATTCAACCTGATTGGGATCAAAGGAAGTATGACTTTGATGAGCAATAGGTGCAAGCATGGGGATACCTTTTTGACCACCACTATCCATCTTCATCTGGCAAGAAACACTTTTATTATCAAGTTCTTCCTTATGCTCACATGTGGAACTTCCTTCTGAAAATGATTTGGGTCTGCGAGAGAAAAACTGATTATCTTTACCATCATCTTCATCTATCTTTTGTAAAGTTCGAAGCAAAGATGGATGAATCACTCTTGGGTCAATTTTTCGTCCACCATAGAAACTTTTCAAGAAGCTTTCCTGCTTAGGATCAATCTAATTTTGCTAAGATGCAGGTGCATGAGAAACATTTTTATTATTCCTCATTGCTGATTTAGATGAAGCATATTTTTCAGCAAAGCCTTCTTTATCTTTATATGTTGAATCTTTTTCCAAAAAGAATTCTTGATCATTAAAAAGAAAACCATAATCCTTTCCATCCTCTTCTTCAATCTTTTGAAAAATTTGAAGTAAGTGGGGATGAACCATTTTAGGATCCAACCTCTTGCCACCATAGAAATTCTTCAAGAATTCAACTTGCAGAGGCTCATCGGGAATCTGTTTCTTAGGATATGAAAAGTATTCATCATCACTATCAATATCACTATCACTTTCAACTTTTCCTTTGTACCAAACCATGATTTTGAATTGCCGCCTTCAATAGAGTCGCCAATAATCAATCTTTAAAATAGAGTTGCCAACCTTCATTCTAGGAAAGGTACCTTTTATCAACCATGTTATTGATTATTGTTCACTTGGTTTTGGATATGACAAAGATTTGGCCTATTTCTTCTTGGGATAACTACTATTCTTTCAATAATTACAACATTGTGACCAATAGGAGCTCTTCACAAGATCTCCCCAAACTCTTCTTCTTCTTCAAGAACTTGATTCACCATATGGTATTGTTGAGCACTTCGTCTACACCTCCAGGTTAGAGTATTTAAATCTGAAATAATATCCTCCTGGGTGTCTTGGAAGCCAAGGTTTGATTGGAGAAGAGGAAAAATGTTCTCATGTGATAGCACCATTATGCTTCATTACAGGTGACTATTAATCTTTCTCATTTAGTCTCCCCAGCAAAATTGCTAGAAATCTGTTGATAAATAGATTTGTCACAGTAGAATTTTTCCAATGGAGTGTGTGGCAAACCGTTCACAATAGTTGGATAGGCCCTTGGTAAGCGACCTTCCTCTACATTTAGAGGGGTAGCTCCCTCGTATGATATAATTTTTAAAGGGTTTCTCGAATAAAGAATCTAAAACTAAAAGGTGAGAAAGCTCATGATGATGAATGCACCACACGAATCCAAGGCTTTCTCGAACTACTAAATTAAAACTGCTAATAAAAACAATCAAGATCTACGCTTGAAAACTATTACTAGCACAATGCTGATCCACAGATTCATAAACATCTACACCATACCGTTAGAATGCTCACTACAAAGAGAATCAACATTTCTAACAATTTAGATTTAGAAGAAGAGAACTAAAACTGTGCATTCCTTTATTTTCTTGCACAAAGAACCTAAGAGAAATTTCTAATTACAAAGACAAAATTTGTACATACTTTCCAAATATCAACTCCTGATCAAAATTTTAGCATAGTGTTCCTTTTTTCCAAAGCCAAAAAGTCCCTTTACAAAGCCCAAAAGGGCCCTTACATAGACACAGAGGTTAATAACTACCCTTTCGTGGTTAATTAACCCTTACAAAATTAACCTATATGACCTGAAACTTGGACTTTAGATATTTTGAGAAGATGATTGAATAATAAATCCTTATTGATCCCTAGGATAGATTATATACGAGTTAAAGTTCAAACACAGTGCCCAATTCATAATTGACCAGAACAAACACTACTTTTCTCTACCATATTTTTGCATCTTCCTCATCCTCCTCAAGAAATTCAGTTGATTCATCCTCCTCACTGACTAGTTTCTCAGCTCTTGTCACAGAGTCGTAGTTCTTGTCAAACCCTGCAGTTCTGAGGAGCCAAGCCTCAGTAAGAGGATTCCCAGACAAGGAGAGTCATCTAGAAAGAGAAACTATAGTTTTTGTTGCTGCTATTTGGGACATAAGAAACTCTTTAGCTTTTAGGCCTTCAATCAGTGCTTCTATAGCTTCTTCCTGATACATGCTCATCTTGCGTGGTTCTACCAGGAGATCCATTTGGAGGAGAAGACTTGCAACAATTAGTCGTTGTTCCAGTGGGGCCATCTGAAGGTATACAAGAAGCATATGCATGGTGCTGAAGGTTCCTTCATCTTTTATTATCTGTAGAGCCTAATTGTTGAATGCCCACCTATTCAAGCGAACAAGCTCCGAAATGAAGGCAATGCTAATGCTTCTTTCTCCATCATTTCCAATATGAAAAAGCTCTAACACCGGTGCCAATTCAGCTCTTTGGGAAATCAAGTTTCTACAGATTCCATCTCCTCAAATATAAGAAAGAAGAACAGAGATAGTAGAAAACCTCACTTGAAGGCTTTTGCAATCCAAGCTCTCAATGAGGGCAGGAAGCGCATTCAAAGAAATAATTGTTTGAGCATTTGATGACCTCCAGCTCTCATCTCCATCATTCAACATGCTTTCTAGCATCACTATAGCAACTTCCTTGGGTTGAAAGCACATTGGAAACTGTATCTCAGTCTCTTCATTATTTGAGATGATTATATGTATGAGTGATGGAACAAGATTGTAGAATGTAAGTTGTGAGGATGATGGTTTCAACTGATACAATAGGACAGAGGCCTCAACCAGTCCTTTCCTTATAAGCCCACTCGTAGTTCGGATCCACCCTTATTATAGTTTGCAACACAATGTTGTCTACATATACAAGTTCCGATAGAATGTACTTAGAGGCTTTTAGTACTTGCGCCTCAAAAGAATTACATAGTATTTCAAAGAAACTATTAACCACCTTAGTGAGGTGTGATTGAAGGATTGGATTTGCTTTATAGCCTTGCCAAATTCTTGCAATGTTAATAACACTTGCTTGGCATTCTTGCAAGTCTTGAGAAGTACAAAGTTGTGAAATTGATGGTTTTAGTTCACTCATTGTTCTTTCAATAGTAGCTTGACTGATAACACTAGTTGGAGAAGATGAGACTGAACCTAATCTATCCACAAAACTCCTCCATGTTTTTTTACTTCTACAATGTCAGTATTAGAATTTCTATCCAGAGAAGAGCGGAAACATGAAGAATATAGATCAATAGTATTTGAAATGCTCAAAGATCTTGGTGTTTTAGAGAAATAGTATTCTATTTCCAGTTCTCAATTTCTCATATCAAACAAAAGTTTTTTAGCTTCTTCGACTCTTGAAAACTTGCATAACCTGTTAATTGAAGTATTGCAAATAACTACATTCATTTTCAGCCCTCCTTTTACCATGTCATCTTTTACTTTGAAAACACTTTCTATATCTCCCACCTTGCAATAACCATCTATAAGTAGGCCATAAGTCACACAATCTGGAACTAAATTCCTTGCCTTCATTTCCACCAAAACAGATTTGGCTTTTTCCAAACTGCTTTTCGTGCAATACCCTTTGATCAACCTACTGAAAGTAATAATGTTGGGACGAATTTTCTTCTCCAGCATCATTTTCAAAATGTTTGACATCTCCTCCAATTCTCCTCGCTTACAATACCCATCAATTATTGCATTATATGTCACCACATTCGGATTACAACCCATTCTTTGCATTTCCAAAACCAGCTCCCAATAATAATCATCCCTACAATAGACATGTGCGCCCAAAACTATAAGTGATCCACAGAATTTCATGAAACTTAAAACCAATTTCTCATATGAGTGGATCACCTCTGTGGAAAACGTGACTACGAAAGAGCTCTTTTGCATGATCTTCGCCCATTTCCTTCATTTTATAACGAAAATCTATACCTCTTAACAAACTTTGGTCACGAGTTGGCAATGGAGTGTATGAGGTGGCATGAGTCTATTTGCAAGATTATTGTTCCTTTCAAAACATCTTTTTCTGCACTTTATGAAGGGAATGACCTACACTTTTGGCTTTATTCCAGTTTATATAAACACATGCCATAGTAGCCTCTTGTGATCCATGCTTTATATCCCTGGCATTTTCTTTTTAGACGATCTTACTTCTAGTGCTTAACCTTAATCAGTTAAACAAAGAGTTTAATAATTGCCTTCTAGAAGTTAAGAAAAACATGTTTTTGGATGTTATCATTAACCTTTTTAAGAGGTTTAAGAAAAATGCATTTTTGGAGGTTATCATTAACCTTTTTAAGAGGTTAAGAAAAAAGCATTTTTTGGAGAGGTTAATTAACCTACTCCAAAATGTGTGATTTGAAAGTTACCATTAACCTTTTGAGAGGTTAATTGTTAATGATAGACTTGAAAACACGTATTTTGGGTCTCAACATTAACCTGCGATAAGTTGGAGCTCAGAAGCTGGATTTAAAAATTTTCAAGTGCTATGCGGAGCTGGGAACGAGTCGGAGACATGAAGATTTAGAAACTCACAAAAATTCAAAGACAAAATGGCCAATTCAAAGCTTAAAACTAGGCAAGTTTCAAAAATTAACTGAGGCTTATAAAATTGAAACAATTTTATAACTGGGAAACACTTGGCAAGCAGTTTACCCTATCCATAGAAATATGATATATGTTTAGGTTATTTTTAACTATTAGTGTTTATTGGTATCATGATTAAAGTTGGGGTTTTGGCCATGATTCGTTGAAGATTTCTAAATTTCTTAAATTCCTATTAGAATTACACTTTTATGTAGTTTACACTATTATTTCTCAATAACTTTTTTAATATTTTACACTACTATTTTTTCAATAATAGTGTGTATTACTAAAATATATATATATATCCAAAGATAATTATCTTTAGGCAATTTAATTTTTTCAAAAAAAATTGATATATGATTAATGATCTGTAAAATAAGTTTTATATTAAATCTTTAGTATGTTTAAAATTACTATTTTTCATTTGAAAATTAACAAATTGTTATTTAAATTTAATATTTTAAATTAATTAAATTTAATTTTACTTAAGTTTTTTATAAGTTGATTAATAGTTGAATGTTAAATTAGGAATATACTTTTTTCTATTATTTAGGGTCAAATATAGGGCAGTATTTAATTATAAGTATACTATGGTTTGATTTTGACTAAGGGTTTAATTAGGGTTAGGATTGGTTTAAGTTGTGTTAAATTAGAATTAGGAATCATATATAAAAAATAGGGTCAAATATAGGGTAGTATTTAATTATAATTATACTAGGGTTTGATTTTGACTAAATGTTTAATTAGGGTTAGGATTGGGATTAAATTGTGATAAATTAGGATTAGGAATAATTTATAAAAAATAGGGATAATATGATTAAGGATTAAGATTATCACTTATGCCTATATCTCAAAATTGATAACAAAATATATGAGTAACTTTGATTTGTTAAATTTTATATAGATTGCAATTCATTCTTTGGGATTCAAGTCGATCTATTTCCCATCCTAAATAGAAGCAGATTTTTGAAGGATGTGAAAGATAAGCTATAGTTAGGGTTGGGGTCCAATTTTTTATGCTTTCCTATGTGAAAGATAAGCTACAGTTAGGGTTGGGGTCCAAATTTTTATGTATAAGCAAAGCGGTTAATTTATAAGTTAGATAATCATAAACTGACTAAAAAATTATCCATTATCTTCATAATATATTAACGACTATATCTAATAGAAGTAGTTATATTTTGAATGGTGTCTTTTATCTCTTTTTGACCTCAACAAAAAAAAATCTTATAAAAAAAATTTACATTTTAAAAAATAAAATTCTTATAACAAATGGTATTTTCATTAAATTAAATAATTTACCAAAAAAATCTTATAAACAAATATTTACATTTCTTAAAATAAAATTCTAATATCAAGTGATATTTTCATAAAATAAAAAAGTTTTAAAAAGATATTAATTATACAATAAGTATACAAATTACATGTTTTCCATTAGTCTTCATTAGTATTAGATCTTCAACACCAAAATAACCCTTGCACCCTTCAAAGGTGCAATTTCTAGTTTTATATTATTTTATATGTATTTGTTATTTATTTATTTTTTCAATTTAATTCCTTTGCATTTATTCTACTTTCATAATTATTAAATTTTATGATATGTTTTCTAAGCTATATCTTTTGTGTATGATTGAAAAAAAAAAAAATTGTAAATAAATATTTATTTATGCTCTTGGATTACTATGAGGTTGTGTCATACAATATTATTGAAAAATAATTCAAAACGAGTGTAATATTCTAAAAGTCCTTTTTTTTCCTACAATTTTAAATATCATTATTTACAATATATAGTGGCATTGACATGATTGTTCTTTGTAAATTGCACCATTTATACAAAGATTGTCATGTCCACAAAGATTTTTCTCAACTATAGCCCACTCCACAAGTTAAACATATTATTTCTCAAATTTTACTACCATGACACCATTTTGACAAATTCATCCAAATTTAATTTATATCTTACTCTTTTATTTTTATTTACTAGTTGAGATTCAATTTTCTTTTATTTTTTTTAGTGAATTATTCTCATCATACATAGACATTAGCCAAATCCACAAGTTTGTTATTTCCATTTCAAAAGAAGATAATATCGTAACACTCTCAAATTTTATTAGTTTCTATTCATTGTAGTATGTTTGAAATTGAACTATTTTCTATGGACAAACTGAAATAAAATGTTCTAAAAGACACTTTTTTGTCTTACTTCTTAAGAACTTGTTGATTTCCAATCTATAGATTCAATCTACATTTATTACTTTTTGTAAATTATATTATGTTTGAAATTGTACAATATCTTCCTAAATTGTCTTATGATTTTATTATTAGACTTTCCTACGAGGTCACATATGACCCATAGTAGATATAACACAACCTACCTACACATGAATTCTATTTTGATTATATAACAAGCTTGAACTATTTTCAATCTTCTTTCCATAATGAACACATTCTTATGTTGTTATCTAAATTTGATTTAAATTCACAAAACATAATCTATTGAAGTAGAAAAATCCCAATTTTTAGAACTTAGTATTGATTAAATAAAATCAAGATAAAAAATTTGCAAAATAAATTTAGAATTATTTTATTTTAATATTAATAATTCAAATTATATTTATTATTTTTTATGATAAAAATTAGTTTTCCTTTTTAATTAGCTGATAGGCTTTCCTTCTAGAGTTGCCTCTAGTTGGAATTCGTCTTGAACTCTAGGAAGTTGAACTATCGGTAAATGGTTACAAATCGTCAATAAATGGTTTGTTAATAAAGTTATTTGAGTTTAGGAGTTTTTTAGTTGCAAGGTACGTACACCTCTAAGACTGATCATTTCTATAATTAGAATGAGTTGGAAAGAAATATTAATACAACACACTAATTTTACTCTATCTTGAACTTTTTGTTGTCAAATCTTATCATTGTATGTGGCTGCCTAGTTGGGGATTATAATTTTTAACAATGGCGGGAGAGGAGAGCTCATTTACTCTACCTGGAAGAAGACACAATACCTAGAGATCTTCACAACTATCTCATCAGGGTGGAAAAGGAATGAACAAGAATTTCATTCAGATTACTCTAAATGAGAGTTTGGATCTAGCTCAAGAAACTACAGCGTGACTTTGAAAGCATCCCCCTAACTTCCAGAAATCAGGGCTTTTGAAGATTGCATTCACTTTATTTTGAAGCTATGGAACACATCAATAGATTGATCGAAGAAGCCGACTTACTTAAACATGAGACTCTCTAAGGCCTATAATTCAAATATAATGCCTTGATATGAGAAATATTATAAAATTTAAATTATAACTCACAACCCTAAACCTAAAATTTTGCTCGGCACTTAAAAACTGCACGACACATGAAGGTGTCGAGTGCCAGTTTTGCTTGGCACTTGAACGTGCCAACTGACAGATTGCTTGGCACTTGATGGTGCCGAGTGACAGGCAACAGGTGTTGAGTTGGCTCAGCACAAGAAAAGCTCGGCACACAAAGGAAATGCTCGGCACCAATGGATGCCGAGTGAGCTTGGCTCCAACTAAAAATTTATAACTTAGAAAAAATATTAACAATAGAAGAGGATGCTGAGTGTTCTGTTTTAGACTGAAAAATTATAACTTAGAAAATTCCAACATGAATACTTTCACCATTTAAACCAAAGAGCCAAAACATTAAGCTTCAAAAACAAACTTGTCAAATGAAACATTCAAGGGAAGAGTAATGGATTCAAGTGTGTTCGCTTGCTTTACTATTCAACTTGATTAAACCATTACAAAGTCTGGGAGCATTCGGCTTCAACCAGAAAAACTCTAAAATAACCCTAAACTGATAATACTTCAAAAAACTTTAAACCTGCAACTCTAATGGCTGCATACAATGGTGCTTGGAGCATTCACTGCTTCAATAGGACAAGTTCAAAAATAAAAAACTTACAAAGAGAACAGGGGAAACATGTGCAACTATAGGCACAAACTTCTTTTCTTCTTCCTTCTTCTGCTCTACTCTGTAGCTACTCATCTGCTTGATCTACTTGAACTCTACAAAAAAAAATTGTAGAAACATTCCTTTTTTTCACATTCTTCCTTTCCCTCTCAACGTTCAAATTTAAAACTTACCTACCAAAAATAAATTCCTACTGACCATGGATGCCTATGGGAAGCAAACTGACAGGGTAGATGGGCGTGGGGCTTGAGGACAACCTACAAGCATTTGACATTTAAATTTCCAACACTCCCCCTTTGTCCTGAGCCAAACAAGCAAGGATCACAACTGATCCGAATCAACTACACCAAGACTCTCTTAAGTGTACAAAAGTTCCAATGCCTAATGGCTTGGTAAAAATATCTGCTAGCTGCTGCTGCGACTTGTAGAATTCCATCTTGATATCCCCATTCTCCACCAACTCTCTGATGAAGTGATATTTGATTTCTATGTGTTTTCTTCTCCCATGGAAAACTAGATTCTTGGACAATGCAATTGATGAGATGTTGTCACAATAAATTGTGGTTCCAACCTCTTTCCTTTCATTCAAATCTGTTAAGATCCTCCTTAGCCAAATTGCTTGACATGCTACTGCATTTTTTGCTATGTATTCAGCCTATGCTATAGATTGAGCAACAATAGGTTGCTTCTTGGATGCCCATGAAATTGCACCCGATCCCATATGAAACATGTATCCAGAAGTGCTCTTCCTAACATCTATACTTCCAGCCCAATCACTATCCATGTAACCAACCAACTTGAAATCATCATTTGCAGTATACAAAATCCCAAATCCCTTGGTACCTTTCACATACCTTAGTATCTTTTTTCCCACTTTCCAATGGGAATCCTTTGGGGTTTCATTAAATCTAGAAATCAGACTTACTGCATGCATTAGGTCTGACCGAGTTGCAGTCAAATAAATTAAACTTCCAACCATACTCTTGTATAGTTATGGATCCACTCTCTTGCTAGAGTCTTCCTTGCTATATTTTAGACCTATTGCTATTGGTGTGGGGGTTGCCTTACTATTCTGCATTTTAAATCTCTCTAAGATCTGCCTTGCATATTTCTCTTGAGAGATGAAGATGCCATTATGCATTTGTTTTACTTATATGCCTAGAAAGTATTTCAAGAGACCTAAGTCTGTCATTTCAAATTCACTTTTCATGGCCTCTTTAAACTCATTGATTAAAACCTTATCATTACTAGTAAAAATCAAGTCATCTACATACAAGAGAACAATCAATACATTACCATCTGCTGCCTTGATGTAAAGAGTGGGCTCACCATTACTTTTGTTAAAGCCATTGCTCATCAAATATGATTCAATCCTACTGTACCATGCCCTTGGAGTTTGCTTGAGCCCATAAAGAGCTCTCTTCAATCTATATACTTTATTCTCTTCACCTGCAACTTCATAACTAGGTGGTTGCTCACATACACTTCTTCTTTCAATACACCATTTAGGAAGGCGAACTTCACATCCATTTGAAATACCTTCCACTTGTGTTGGGCTGCCATTGCTATGACAGTACACACAGTTTCCATTCTTGCAATAGGGGCATATGTCTCATCATAGTCTCTTCCATACTGCTATTTGTAGCCCTTGACTACCAGCCTTGCCTTATGCCTATCAATCTTGCCTTCAGCATTGCATTTGGTCTTGTAGATCCATTTCACTCCAATCACTTGCTTCTTGGGAGGCAATTCAGTTAGCTCCCATGTCTCATTCCTTTCTATAGCATCTATCTCCTCATCCATGGCTTTACACCATTTCTTCTCTTTGATTGCTTCTTCAAAATATATTGGATCACTATGAGAAAATAATGAAAAATTAACACTCTCATCATAATCTTCATACCTTTCATCTTGGTATATCTCCCTAAGACTCTTGGTCTTTCTTGGTAATAGGAAGGAGAGTGTAGGATCAGAATCTTCATTGTTGTTGCATTGTTGACTAGCTCGGTCTTCCCTGGTACTCGGCACTGACACTCGATCATGCCTAGAGGAGCTCGGCAATGACTGAACCTGCTTGCCTTTTATTCTATTTGCTCCTTCTTCTTGCTATTCATTAGTGTCTTCTTCACTCATAATTGGCACTTTAATTGAAGTGCTTGGTGACTCATTAGTTGGACCATACCAAGATTGATTTTCAAGAAATTCCACAATTCTTGAAAGAGTCATCTCGTTGTTAATGGGTCATACAATCTGTATGCCTTTGATTCTGAGCTGTACCCTGTGAAGATGCACTTCACACCTTTGTCATCCAATTTCTACCTTTTCTCTTTAGGCACATGTGCATATGCAACACATCCAAACACCCTTAGGTGTTCAACTGTCCATCTTCCTCGTGACCATGCTTCCATTGGAATTTTATCACAAATTGCCTTTGTAGGACACCTATTAATTAGGTAAACTATTGTTGCCACAACCTCTCCCCAAAATTTAGTTGGGAGACCTTTCTCTTTCATCATGCTCTTTGCCATTTCAACAATGGTCCTATTCTTTCTTTCAACCACTCCATTATGCTGTGGTGTGTAGCTGGTTGTGAGCTCTTTCTTTATGCCATGTTTCCTGCAAAATTTTACAAAAGAATTGGAGGTATACTCCCCTCCTCTATCTAATCTGAGGACCTTGATATAGTTTCCACATTCTCTTTCAACCTAGGCTTTAAATTCTACAAATTTATCAAATGCTTCATATTTATTCTTTAAGAAATACACCCATGTCCTACTACTGAAATCATCAATGAATGTCATGAAATAAGTACTCCCCCCAATGGAAGTAACATGCATAGGACCGACTAGGTCAGTATGCACTAATTCTAATGGATATCTAGCCCTCCTAGAAATTTCAGAATTAAAGGGAAGCCTATGTTACTTACCCAAAATACAAGCCTCACACTTGTCACATGAATTTCCTATACATGGCAAACCTTCTAACATTCTTTTATTTGACAACAAATTTAAACCAGCATAGCCTAGATGACCATACCTGAGGTGCCATATCCATGAGGGGTCTTTAATAACACTCCTTATAGATGATTGTGTGTGAGGTGTAGCACAAACTTGAGATGAGAAACATGTCTCTATCTTCAAGGGAAACATTTTGTTCTTTGTCATTTGAACTGCTACAAGTAGGTTCTTGCTCCCATCCTTTTCATGAATGACACACATTCTCCATCAGCACTTTGTATCCATTTTGAATGAGCTAACTAATGCTCATCAAATTGTGCTTCATACTAGGGGCAAAATACACATTTTATATTTCCTTCTTCTCACCTTTCTTGGTGCAGATCATAATAGATCCTTTGCCCACAACTGGTAGGGTTCTATTGTTACCCATCTTAATTTCTGATTTGAAACTCTTGTCAATGAATGAAAACAAGGTTTCATTGCCACTCATGTGGTTTCTACATCCACTGTCAAGGTACCAAACCTTAGGGCTTCCTTCTTCACCAACATTACACATGATGAAAGCAGTGGCATTGTTTCCACTTCCCATGTTAACATCAACCACATTTGCTTGTCCTGACTGATCACTTTGCTTCTTCCAGCATTCACTTGCATAATGCCCATATTTATGATAGTAGTAGCATTCTACATTACTCTTATTTGAGTTTTAGTTTTTCTTACCTCCTCTTGAGGTATTTTGAGAGCTACTTGCTCCGTCTGCTCTTCCTTAGCTTTCTGCTGCAGCATTTCTTTGTCCTCCATTTCCTTAGCCTCTTTCTCTGGAGTTTCTGCCTGAGCCATTTCTTCCTCTCCCCCTTCCTCTTGAATTTGAATAAGCCTTGAATTCTTGCTCTTGGGAAGAAGAATATGTAGATCTATTGATCCTATGCTCATGGGTTTGAAGTGTACCCATCAACTCATCCATTGTCAAAAAAGTGAGGTCTTTTGCCTCTTCTATGGTCATGACCAAATTGTCATATTTATGAGGTAAACTCCTCAATATATTTTCCACTATCCTTTGCTCTTGATATTCTTCTCCATTTGACTTCAATTGGTTAATCACATTGGAGGTCCTTGAACTGAAGTCTGCAACTGATTCATTTTCCTTCATCTGAAGGCTCTCAAACTCCCTCCTTATGTTCTGTAGCTTTACAATACGAACTTTATCAGTTCCCTTGAAGTTTGTCTCAAGGATATCCCATGTTTCCTTTGCATAATTTTCTACTATAATCTTTGGGAATACTGTCTTTGTCATTGCTACTTCAATAAGACTTAATGCTTTAGCATCCTTCCTCCTTGACTCCTTCAAATGAGTCTTCTGTTCATTTGTGAGGGCAGCATACAGAGTTGGGTCTGTCACATCATTGAACCCATTAACAACAAACTCCCACAAATCATTTGCAACCATTATGGTCTTCATCTTCTTTGCCCATGTATCATAGTTTTGCACATTAAAGGATGGTGGCTACTACCATATCTTTCCTGCATCTCCTGCCATGTCAAATATCCCAAGGAAAAAAAAATGCCCTAACTCACTGTGGATGTGGGGCCTCAAAGCTCTGATACCATGTGAGAAATATTATAAAATTTAAATTATAACTCACAACCCTAAACCTAAAAATTTTCTTGGCACTTAAAAACTACTCGACACATGAAGGTGTCGAGTGCCAGTTTTGCTCGACACTTGAAGGTGTCATGTGACAGATTGCTTGACACTTGATGGTGTCGAGTGATAGGCAATAGGTGCCGAGTTGGCTTGGCACAAGAAGAGCTCAGCACACAAAGGAAATGCTTGGCACCAATGGATACCGAGTGAGCTCGGCTCCAACTAAAAATTTATAAGTTAGAAAAAATATTAACAATAGAGGAGGATGTTGAGTGTTATGTTTTAGACTGAAAAATTATAACTTAGGAAATTCCAACGTGAATACTTTCACCATTTAAACCAGAGAGCCAAAACATTAAGCTTCAAAAACAAACTTTTCAAATGCAACATTCAAGAGAAGAGTAATGGATTCAAGTGTGCCTGTTTTCTTTACTATTCAACTTGATTAAACCATTACAAAGTCTGGGAGCATTCTGATTCAACCAGAAAAATTCTAAAATAACCCTAAATTGATAATACTTCAAAAAACTTTAAACCTACAACTCTAATGGCTGCATAAAATGGTGCCTGGAGCATTCACTACTTCAAAAGAACAAGTTCAACAATAACAAAATTATAGAGAGAACAGGGGAAACACATGCAACTACAGGCACAAACTTCTTTTCTTCTTCCTTCTTCTGCTCTGCTCTGCAACTACTGATCTGCTTGAACTCTACAAAAAAAATGTAGAAACATTCCTTTTTTTCACATTCTTCCTTTCCCTCTCAACGTTCAAATTTCAAACTTACCTACCAAAAATAAATGCCTATCCACCATGGATGCCTGCGAGAAGCAAACTGATAGGGTAGATGGGTGTGGGGCTTGAGGACAACCTGCAGGCATTTGATGTTTAAATTTCCAACACCTGACCATTTTCCATCTCTTCTTCCCTGAATATGATAGGTTAAATAATCCTAATTTTTAGATTTACACCATGGGGCTCCATGGATGTTCTTTGAAAAACTTCTATTTTGACTCTGGTGGAGTGATGCTGGTAGAAGCTGTAGAATTTGGCTTTATTGCTACCACTTACAGTTTTTTCAGGTAGATTTTTTTTTGTACCAATGTAAGGCCACAATTAAGGTGCACATTGAAAACATTTTAAACTATCCTCCCAATTTTGAATGCCTCATTTGATGAGCTACAATAAGGAAACTGATAAAGACAATGTGGAAAGAGAACAATTAACAAAAATTATGTTGATAAACGTGTGGCTTCTAACACTTCCATAAAATCCTTTGATGCTTGCCAACAAGGTGTAGCACCAAAGAGGCATTTTTGACCCACCACAATAAATAAATTAAAACATATGCAAAAATGACTAGATTCAGTATCATAGATTTTTGGCCTAAGAAGATGCATTTCCAATAAATTCCAATTTCAGTTTTATAATCATTCATATGGCACAATGTAGCATAATATCTTACCAATTCTGTAATAGATTGAATGCATTAGGAGCGACATTGTCATATATGTACCATGCAAATAATGAGTCACTAGGTATAGCTTTCTAGGCTACCTCCACTACTTCTGGAAGATTGGTAGGTTGGGGGATAAACCCAGTGGGTTGCAAATGATTGGCACATAGGCCTCAATTTCTTTCAGATTGAGCAATAGACCAATTATTGTTGATACATATAATGTGGTCTTGTAGGATGTTGTTTTGAGTCCTTCAAATATTAGTATTCTTGTGACCAACAAGAGCATTTTGTATGAAAGTAGCAGTGGGAAGATTACAATATTTTGCTTCCTTGGGCTTGATTCAAATCAAACCAACGTTAATCAAGTTCAAAAGGTGGTCGACTCGGTGAGTAACTTGAGTCTTGACATGTACAGTACTACTGGGGCCAATCTGAAGAGTTTAGGGACACACAATATACAAAATGTAAACACCCTGTTTCTTAACATCCATATCTTTTCAACTCAAAATCTTTACAAATGCTTAAAGTTTAAAGGGATCAAGGTGCATATTAGAACCAGGCTTTGTCTGATGATATTAAAAAGAGTAATTTAAATAGTTAGGCCTTCACTTTTAAGTTAATATTATATTGGAAACTCAAGCTCGAGTTTGAAAAAGAGCGGTTATAGTTGTGTTCAAATCTTTCATAAGCATTCTAATTTTAAAATTTGAAGAAGTCAATATTGTCTATTTTGAAAATTATGTTAGATATTCATATAGTACTATACACACTATACACAGAGGTGAAAATATTTCTCATATTTTTTTATATTTGTTAATTTTTTGTAGTTTGATCTAAGATGTTGAAGGAAATAAACTTCCACATTGATTATAACAAATTACGCACATAAATATTATAGATAACCAGAATCATATGTCTACAATCTTAGATGGTTTTTAAGCAATTTGAAAATTATCCAATACAATATGAATTATATTTGCATTCTAATGGATATTATGGTTTGAATTGAGAGGCATGGGATAATTAATCTTGTTAATTGGAGTAAGATCCACTCTTAAATATTGATACTAAAAGATATAGTATCAAATCCAAAAGAAACTAAGAGATAACGTATGCATTAACTATAATATACTAACTATTTAAAACTTTTAATTAATGGTTTCTTCAAATTATGTGTTTTTTTTCCAAGTTAGAAGTATGACTCCTATTAATATGCAGATGTTTGCAATATACTTGTTGTCTATGAAGTATCACAAGTTTCGTGTATGTTGGAGTGCATATCATTATTATTTTTGTTATTAAGTGATGGTATTGAGCATTATATCTTCAAAGGTTTTGAGAATTTAGTTTTGGATAAAAAATGGAAGGATACAAATATTGGTGTTATTATTACCTTACATACAATAGCTATTATTTTAGAAATTGTAACATGGATCATCTACTAGCACAAGTTAAAATTCTCACAATCGTACAAGTGAAATGAATGGTGAATTCTAACAACCCCACAAGTGAAATAAATGGCAATGGCCTAGATCAGGATAACAACTCTATTCAATTATTATTATTATTGTTGTTTTTGTTTCTCTTCTTATATGAAATTTAGAGAATATAATGATAATAGGAGGGAAAAAAATTCAAAACTAGTTTAGGAATAGATATTTTATCATTTTTTTAAATTAGTAGGAATAATTTTTTCATGAAATGTATATCTTTAATATTTTGCATTAGGGACTTATTTATATTTTTTTTTTTACATTAATAAAGAATTTTATTTATTTATATTAATAGAGAGTTTTTCATTTGTATTAATAGAGAGTATTAGTTCGGGTGTATAAAATATATAAAATCTACTTCCCTCTATTTTCATTTCCTCAATAAGTGATAAGAACAATACTTTTAATAGTTACTTTCCTTTTTCTTCATTTTGTCAATAAATACTTTTGTAGATATAGGGATAGGGTTGTCTGTGCACCCACTCACTAACAAAATGTGGTCATTTTCATGCATAAATGTGTACATCTCACATAGGAATTTTATTTTCTTACATCATATGTTCATTATATGTAATCGATGTAGATAAAATAAATTTAAAAGTAGTAATTTACCTTATATTTAGTTATGGTAACAAAGTTGGTTACATTTTCCAATTAAAAAGATTCAATTTTGTTACATTGTTGGATTTGTACTAGTTCAATTTTCCCGCTTTTAATATGGTTAGTCTAATTTCTTGTGTGAAAGATTAAGGTGTTTAAATATTAATGCATTACTAAATAGTCCACACGTTTAATTTTGTATTCTTTTCTTGTGTGATGCTAACATGACCTATACAACTTGCATTGGAGGGTAGCTACTCTTTTGATATTATTGTTATTATTCTTGGACTTCCTTTCTCTTATAATTGTATAATGGTAATAGAAATGTGTTGTTCTTTTTATTGTACAATTTAGGATATGGCTCCCATTGTTCCTGATCAAGATAGACAACCTATCGATAGTAATAGTGTTGTTATGTAATCATGCAAGAGAAGTTGTGTATTTTATGGCCACCATAGAGAGGAAATTAAAGCATTTCATTGCATTCAATGCTACCAACATTTGCAGTCAACACCAAACCAACCATTTCCCTGCACCCCCCAATGTTCTAGAGGTTCTCCATATTATTTTTCTACATCTTTTGACTCCAAGTTAGAAATAAAAAACTAAAATCATTGATTGAATATAATTTTATGACTACATTTATAATCACTAGGAGCTAATACTTGTGTTTTTGCAATAAAGAAGGAATGGAGTTGTATTGTCATTAATTTTTTAAATGATAAGGAAAATATATAATATAGCTTGGGTGAGGAAGTTTCTCCATGGTGTGGCAAAGAACCTTAATGAAATGCCCTTGTGCAATATTGAAATAAAATTGGAAACAAGTGCCACATAATAACTTAGTACTTCCCTTAATGAATCTAAATATAATTTTAAATTAAAAACATTTATATATTATTTAACTTTAATAACTTATATCAAATTGTTGATAAAATAATTTAAAGTTTTAACTAGAGTATATTTTTTAAAATAAATTATTATAATAAATATTGAATACATTTAACTCAATATTATTGTGTGAAAATGCTAATATTTATCATTACATACCTAATATATATTATAAATAAAATTAAATATATAATATCATATTATATATTTATAATTTTCTATTTGCATGATAATATTTAAAAAAATACATATTACAAATGAAAATGAGTTTGTTTATTATTTTTTAATATATAATTAATATAAAAATAAAAAATCTTATAAAAATCTTAATTAGACATAAAATAATCTTTTTTGAATTTTCAAAACATTCAAATATTAACATATTAAGCACAGAAACTATACAATATTAATCTATGATGCAGGAGCATCTGATGCAAGAGCATCTTGCATGGGAAAATTAAATTATTAGAAAAAAAAGAAAGAGAAAAAAAAAATGAAAAAGAAAAAAAAAATTGTGGAGGAGAGAGAAAGTGACGAAAATAGAAGGAAAAATAATAATAAAATAAAATAAGGGAAAAAGGAGAAAAGAAGAATTAAAAGAGGAATATCTATTTTCGAGGTGCATAGGTGGCATAATAGAAAAAAATAAAAAATAAATAGTTGTCATTCCATTTATCGAGGTGTGTGGGTAGAATTCTAGAAAGTTATGAATATTGTAGAAGGTTATGGAAGTTGTAGAAGGTTGTGGAGGAATTCTACAAGGTTGTGGATAAGTCATGCATGGGGTGGTAAGTGCCTATTTAAGCAAGGCATATGAGCATTTCTAAATCAAGCTCAAGGAGAAGCTTGAGAAGGAGAAGCTCAAGGAGAAGCTTGAGAAGTGAAAGCTTAAGGAGAAGCTTGAGAAGGAGAAGCTTGGAAATGTGAAAGCTTTGGAAGGAAAGCTTGGAAAGTTGAAAGTTGTGGAAAGTGAAGCTTGGAAAGCTTGGAAAGCTCTCAAGGTGTGAGCTCTTAAAGTGAAACTCTTTGTATGTAATCTCTTGTAAAGAAGCTTGAGAAGTAGAAGTTTGGGAAGTAGAAGTCTTCAAGAAGAAGCTCTTTGTTGTAAGCTCTTCTAGTTGGAAGCCCTTAGTGAGGAATCTCTCTTATATTGTAAGAATTTGGAGTTTTTCTATTTGGAAGAATATTGTAATGAATTTCAAGTATTAATGGATGCTTTATGAAGCATTTTGTCATCTCTCTATCTCCATATTGTTGCATTTTTGGTTGTGAGTTGGTACGGGTGGTGTGGCCCGTCATTAGTGGTATAAGAGCATACCTTTGTTAGTGGTAGCAGAGCATACCTACATCAGTGGTATTAGAGCAGGAGTTCCTAAGTGTGCAAACAGATCGCCAAATGTGAGGCAGTTTGCACCAAGACCTTGAGTTGGGTGAAGTTTGTCAAGAAGTTTTTGATTGTGTAGACAGATTGTCGACTGTGAGGCAGTTTGCACAAGGTTCTTGTGTTGCATGAGATTTGTCTTCTAAAGACTTGATTATGGAGAAGAGAAAGAAGAAGATGACTTTTCTGATTGGATGGATTCTGAGGATTCCTCGACTAGAGAAAATTAGAGCAAGAAATCAAGAGGCATTGATAGTTGATTTGTAGAATCAAGTGAATGAATTAGAAGCAGAGTTACGAAAAAGAAGAGCACATTACCAGAAAAGAGATGTTGATAATTTCTTGGATGCGGAAAAGAAAGAAGATCCAGTGGAGTATGAGACATGTGGTACAAAAGAAGAGCAAGAGGATGAAGAGGAAATTATTTGTGAACCTAAAGATGAACAAGAAGAGGAAGAGCATGAAGATGGCAAGATTTATGAACTTGAAATAAAAGAATTGAAGATTGCAGCAATGGAGGAAAAGTATAGTGCCTTCATTGGAGATCAAGCAAGTGGAGTAGTTACATGCATTGTTGACAACATGAAAGAGATAAGCAAAGATGACTATGTCAAAGAGGTAAATTCTTATGAATTATATGATGCTAAATTTAAGATGAGTTTGAAATATATTGGTTTGCATGAGAATCTTGTTAGTCATGTGTGGTATGCAAAGGAAGATTGGTATGGTGTTGCTGGGTTTATTACAGGTGTGATTAATTCAACAAGATTGGATGAGGATGAGATTTATACTTGGATAGAGTTCATTGCGAAGGAGCATTTTCAGCAACAGACACTTGTTCCAGCTAGGTGTTGGAAACAAAGAAAGAAGGAAATATATCGGCACCGGATGCTTGTTCCAGCTATGTGTTGGAGGAAGAAAAAAAAAATGTCAACAGCAGCTACTTCATTTTGTGAATCCATATTCACAAAATTTTCTTACCATGGGAGTCGGATGCAGGAGCATCATGCATCAGCAAAAAAAAAATGTGGAAGATTTGCATGTTGGTTTTCTTGTCCCTATTGAGGTGGAAGCTTGTGGTGAAGATGAAGATGGTTCTATATATCTCTTTTGACATCAAAGTGTGGGACACACTTTTCTATCTACCAAGGGAATTTAATGCAGGAGCATCTTGCATGGGAAAATTAAATTATTAGAAAGAAAAAAAAGAAAGAGAAAAAAAAATGAAAAAAAAATTGTGGAGGAGAGAGAAAGTGATGAAAATAGAAGGAAAAATAATTTAAAAATAAAATAAGGGAAAAAGGAGAAAAGAAGAATTAAAAGAGGAATATCTATTTTCAAGGTGCATAGGTGGCATAATAGAAAAAAAATAAAAATAAATGGTTGTCATCCCATTTATTGACGTGTGTGGGTAGAATTCTAGAAAGTTATGAATATTGTAGAAGGTTATGGAAGCTGTAGAAGGTTGTGGATAAGTCATGCATGGGGTGGTAAGTGCCTATTTAAGCAAGACATATGAGCATTTCTAAATCAAGCTCAAGGAGAAGCTTGAGAAGGAGAAGCTTGAGAAGTGAAAGCTCAAGGAGAAACTTGAGAAGGAGAAGCTTGGAAATGTGAAAGCTTTGGAAGGAAAGCTTGGAAAGGTGAAAGTTGTGGAAGATGAAGCTTGGAAAGCTTGGAAAGCTCTCATGGTGTGAGCTCTTGAAGTGAAGCTCTTTGTATGTAATCTCTTGTAAAGAAGCTTGAGAAGTAGAAGCTTGGGAAGTAGAAGTCTTCAAGAAGAAGCTCTTTGTTGTAAGCTCTTCTAGTTGGAAGCCCTTAGTGACGAATCTCTCTTATATTGTAAGAATTTGGATCTTTTCCATTTGGAAGAATATTGTGATGAATTTCAAGTATTAATGGATGCTTTATGAAGCATTTTGTCATCTCTCTATCTCCATATTGTTGCATTTTTGGTTGTGAGTTGGTATGGGTGGTGTGGCCCGTCATCAATCTACTATTTTTTTATTAATGGGACAAAAAATATTTGTATAATGTCAATTTTATATACTTCCTTCTATTACATATAACTTTAATTGTTCTTTCAATATATACTCTTTTGTACTTGTTTTTTTTTTTTAAAGAATCGCTAATAAACTTTCTTTAAAAAGGTATATTAAAAGAGTGAAACTTAAAAGTTGAACAAACATGTCCTAGCCACAATCTTTGTATGAGTTAGTGTGCCTTTGATGCTTCCATGTTATAGTAGGGATGGAACATGCATGCTCATTAGGTGTTAAATGCTCAAAGAAAGTAAAGAAGAAATTTTAATGGAAAAATGACTTTAATAAGGGACACAATCTGTTGATTGTTGTAAATGAAGGAATGTAGATATATATATAGATGAAAATGGAAATTAAAAAGAGGAGTAAAAAATCATTTTGATGTCAACATAGACATTGGAAGTTGTTATTTTTTTAAAATAGTAAAATATCATTTTGATGCAGGCATAGACATTAGCAATAGGTTGATTGCATTGATAACTTACTAAGAAAGATCCAATGTGGTTGCTAATAGGTGTTCAATAATATGAAGTTGCATAACATATCACAAAATAAAACTACAATAGAAAGAATAGAATAGACGTGTAATTTTTCATTCATCAACCCATAAGAATAGACCAAATGCCTATTGGAAATTTATTTTAAGATTTTTGTAAATCTCATCGATAAATTCTTTGACATTAGATTAAATCCTTTACAACCTTTGATTTTTTAAAATTCAAAAAGAACAAAATTAAGAAAAGAAAGGAGCTTTTCTAATATATCATGCCTGTTAGAATACAACTATAGAAGCCAGGATCTCATTTTATCAAAGAAAATTGCCCATGATGTACACAACTAGTATAGCTTAAAAGACAAAACAAAATGTAAACACCCTGTTTCTTAACATCCATATCTTTTCAAATCAAAATCTTTACAAATGCTTAAGTTTAAAGGGATCAACATGCATATTAGAACCAGGCTTTGTCTGATGATATTAATAAGAGTAATTTAAATAGTCAGGCCTTCACTTTTTAGTTAATATTATATTGGAAACTCAAGGTCGAGTTTCAAAAAGATCAGGTATAGTTGTGTTCAAATCTTTCATGAGCATTCTAATTTTAAAATTTGAAGAATTCAATATTGTCTATTTTGAAAATTATGTTAGATATTCATATAGTACTATACACACTATACATAGAGGTGAAAATATTTCTCATATTTTTTTTAAAGATCAAAATCTTATATTTGTTAATTTTTTGTAGTTTTATATAAGATGTTGAAGGAAATAAACTTCCTCTTTGATTATAAAAAATTATGCACATTAATATTATAGATAACTAGAATCATATGTCTACAATGTTAGATGGTTTTTAAGAAATTTGAAAATTATCCAATACAATATGAATTATATTTGTATTCTAATGGATATTATGGTTTGAATTGAGAGGCATGGGATAATTAATCTTGTTAATTGGAGTAAGATCCACTCATAAATATTGACACTAAAAGATATAGTATCCAATCCTAAAGCAACTAAGAGATAACGTAAACATTAACTATAATATACTAACTATTTAAAAACTTTTAATTAATGGTTTCTTCAAATTATGTGTTTTTTTCCAAGTTAAAAGTATGACTCCTATTAAGTTACAGATGTTTGCAATATACTTGTCATCTATGAAGGATCACAAAGTTTTGTGTATGTTGGAGTGCATATCATTATTATGTTTGTTATTAAGTAATGGTATTGAAGATTATATCTTCAAAGGTTTTGACAATTTATTTCTGGATAAAAAATGGAAGGATACATACATTGGTGTCATTATTACCTTAAGTACAATAGCTATTGTTTTAGAAATTGTAACATGGATCATCGACCAACACATGTTAAAACTCTCACAACCCTACAAGTGAAATGAATAGCAAATTCTCACAATCCCACAAGTGAAATGAATGGCAATGGCCTAGATCAGGGGAACAACTCTACTCAATTATTATTATTATTGTTGTTGCTTTTCTTATATGAAATTTAGAGAATATAATAATAATAGGAGGGAAAAAAATTCAAACTAGTTTGGAATAGATATCTTATCATTTGTTTCAATTAGTAGGAATAATTTTTTCATGAAATGTATATCTTTAATCTTTTGCATTAGGGAGTTATTTGTATTTTTTGTTTTACATTAATAGAGAGTTTTATTTATTTACATTAATAGAGAGTTTTTCATTTGTATTAATAGAGAGTATTAGTTTGGGTATATAAATATTACTTCACTCTTTTTTCTTTTTATTAATAAGTGATAAGAATAATATTTTTAATAGTTACTTTCCTTTTTCTTCATTTCCGCAATAAATACTTTTGCAAATATAGGGATAGGGTTGTCTGTGCACCAACTCACTCACAAAATGTGGTCATTTTTATGCATTAATGTGTACACTCATGTAGGACTTTTATTTTTTTACATCATATTTTCATTATATGTAATCGATATAGATAAAATAAATGTAAAAGTAGTAATTTACATTTTATTTAGTTATGGTAACAAAGTTGGTTACATTTTCCAATTAAAAAGATTCAATTTTGTTACATTGTTTGATTTGTACTAGTTCAATTTTCCCTCTTTTAATATGGTTAGTCTAATTTCTTGTCTGAAAGATTAAGGTGTTTAAATATTAGTGCATTAAATAAATAGTCCACACTTTTAATTTTGCATTCTTTTCTCATGTGATGCTAACATGACCTATACAACTTGCATTGGAGGGTAGCTACTCTTTTGATATTATTATTGTTCTTGTACTTCCTTTCTCTTATAATTGTATAATGGTAATAGAAATGCGTTGTTCTTTTTATTGTACAATTTAGGATATGGCTCCCATTATTCCTGATCAAGATAGACAACCTATCCATAGTAATAGTGTTGTTATGAAATCACGCAAGAGAAGTTGTGTATTTTATGGCCGCCATTGAGAGAAAATTAAAGCATGTCATTGCATTCAATGCTACCAATATTTGCAGTCAACACCAAACCAACCATTCCCCTGCCACCCCCAAGGTTCTAGAGGTTCTCCATATTATTGTTCTACATCTTTTGACTCAAAGTTAGAAATAAAAAACTAAAATCATTAATTGAATGTAATTTTATGACTACATTTATAATCACTAGGAGCTAATACTTGTGTTTTTGCAATAAAGAAGGAATGGAGTTGTATTGTCATTAATTTTTTAAATGATAAAGAAAATATATAATACAACTTGGGTGAGGAAATTTCTCCATGATGTGGCAAAGAACCTCAATGAAATGCCCTTGTGCAATATTGAAATAAAATTGGAAACAAGTGCCACATAATAACTTACTACTTCCCTTCATGAATCTAAATAGAATTTTAAATTAAAAATATTTATATATTATTTAACTTTAATAACTTATATCAAATTGTTGATAAAAAAATTTAAAGTTTTATTTAGATTGTTTTAAAAGAAAAAAAAATTTATTATTATAATAAAATAAAATAAATATTGAATACATTTAACTCAATATTATTGTGTGAAAATGCTAATATTTATCAATACATAACTAATATATATTATAAATAAAATTAAATATATAATATCATATTATATATTTATAATTTTCTGTTTGTATTATAATATTTTTTAAATATATATTACAAATGAAAATGAGTTTGTTTATTAATTTTAATATTTAATTAATATAAAAATAATTTTTTTAATAAAAATTTTAATCAGACATAAAAATGATTTTTTTTGAATTTTCAAAAGATTCAAATATTAACATATTAAGCATAGAAACTATACAATATTAATCTACTATTTGTTTATTAATGGGTCAAAAAATATTTGTGTAATGTCAATTTTATATACTTCCTTCTATTACATATAACTTTAACTATTCTGTGATATTGCTATCAAGATTTAACTGTGTGATTTCAAGTCAAACTCATTAACCCATGTTTCATGAGTAGTGATTCAACATGAATCAATCTCTCATAATAATAAATATAACACTTAGCACTCATTGGATCTAGGTGATGCTCAGAGGGGAGAAGCATCGGGACTTCCCAAGAGGTCACCCATCCTAGTACTACTCCAGCCTGAGTGTGCTTAACTACGGAGTTTCCTCCCTGGTTAAACCCGAAGCTTGCAACCCCATTTGCAAAACCTTCACCAAGTTTTGTGCCTTATGAACCATTCATTAGAAAGCCCCTTAAGCTCATCACTTGATAAGTAGGAGATAATTTCCACAGTAAGTCAAATTGTGATATTGCTATCAAGATTTAACTGTGTGATTTCGAGTCAAACTCATTGACCCATGTTTCATGAATGGTGATTCAACATGAATCCATCTCTCATGAGAATAAATAGAACACTTAGCACTCATTGGATCTAGGTGATGCTCACAGGGGTGAAGCACCGGGACTTCCTAGGAGGTCACCCATCCCAGGACTACTCCAGCCTAAGCGCGCTTAACTACAGAGTTTCCTCCATGGTTAAACCCAAAGCTTGCAACCCCATTTGCAAAACCTTCACCAAGTGTTGTGCTTTATGAACCATTCATTAGAAAGCCTCTTAAGCTCATCAATTGATAAGTAGGAGATAATTTCCACAGTAAGTCAAATTGTGATATTGCTATTAGGATTTAACTATTTGATTTTGAGTCAAACTCATTGACCCATGTTTCATGAGTAATGATTCAACATGAATCCATCTCTCATGGGAATAAATAGAACACTTAGCACTCATTGGATCTAGGTGATGCTCACAAGGGTGAAGCACTGAGACTTCCCGGGAGGTCATCCATCCCAGTACTACTCCAACCTGAGCGTGCTTAACTATAGAGTTTCCTCCATGGTTAAACCCAAAGCTTGCAACCCCATTTGTAACCTCCATGGGTGACCTCTAGAGAAGTCTTGGTGCTTCACCCCTATGAGAATCACCTAGATCCAATGAGTGCTAAGTGTTGTATTTATTCTCATGAGAGATGGATTCATGTTGAATCACTACTCATGAAACATGGGTCAACGAGTGTGACTCGAAATCACACAGTTCAATCCTGATAGCAATATCATAATTTTACTTACTATGGAAATTATCTCCTACTTATCAATTGATGAGCTTAAGGGGCTTTCTAATGGATGGTTCATAAGGCACAACACTTGGTGAAGGTTTTGCAAATGGGGTTGCAAGCTTTGGGTTTAACCATGGAGGAAACTCCGTAGTTAAGCGCGCTCAAGCTGGAGTAGTACTATGATGGGTGACCTCCCGCGAAGTCCCAGTGCTTCACCCCTATGAGCATCACCTGAATCCAATGAGTGCTAAGTATATTTATTTATTCTCATGAGAGATGGATTCATGTTGAATCACTACTCATGAAACATGGGCCAATGAGTTTGACTTGAAATCACATAGTTAAATCCTGATAGCAATATCACAATTTGACTTACTGTGAAAATTATCTCCTACTAATCAATTGATGAGCTTAAGGGGTTTTCTAATGAATGGTTCATAAGGCACAACACTTGGTGAAGGTTTTGCGAATGGGGTTGCAAGAATTGGGTTTAACTAGGGAGGAAACTTCGTAGTTAAGCACACTCAGGCTGGAGTAGTACTGGGATGGTGACCTCATGGGAAGCCATGGTGCTTCACCCCTGTGAGCATCACCTAGATCCAATGGGTGCTAAGTGTTCTATTTATTCTAATGAGAGATGGATTCATGTTGAATACTACTCATGAAACATGGGTCAATGAGTTTGACTTGAAATCACACAGTTAAATCCTAATAGCAATATCACAATTTGACTTACTGTGGGAATTATCTCCTACTTTTTAATTATTCTTTCAATGTGTACTCTTTTGTACTTTTTAAAAAAAAAATCGCTAATGAACTTTCTTTAAAAAGGTATATTAAAATGGTGAAACTTGAAAGTTGCACAAAAATGTCCTAGCCACACTCTCTGTATGAGTTAGTGTGTCTTTGATGCTTCCATGTTATAGCAAGGATAGAGCATGCATGCTCATTAGGTGCTAAATTCTTAGAAGAAATTAAAGAAAAAATTTTAATGGAAAATGAATTTAATAAGGGACACAATCTATCAATTGTTGTAAAGGAAGGAATATAGATATACATCTAGATGAAAATGGAAATTAAAAAGAGGAGTAAAATGTCATTTTGATGTCAACATAGACATTGGAAGCTATTAATTTTTTAAAATAGTAAAATATCATTTTGATGCGGGCATAGACATTAGCAATAGGCTGATTGCATTGATAGCTTAGTAAAAAGGATTCAATGTGGTTGCTAATAGGTGTTCAATAATATGAAGTTGAATAACATATCACAAAATAAAAGTACAATAGAAAGAATAGAATAGACATGTAATTTTTCATTCATCAACCCATAAGAATAGACCAAATGCCTATTGGAAATTTATTTTAAAACTTTTGTAAATCTCATTGAAATTTCCTTTGATAGTAGATTAAATCCTTTACAACCTTTGATTTTTTAAAATTCAAAAGAACAAAATTAAGACAAGAAAGGAGCTTTTCTAATCTATCATGCCTATTAGAATACACCTATAGAAGGTAGGATCTCATTTTATCAAAGCAAATTGCCCATGATGTACACAACTAGTATAGCTTAAAAGACAAAACAAAATGTAAACACCCTATTTCTTAACAACCATATCTTTCCAAACTCAAAATCTTTACATGATTAAATTTTAAAGAGATCAAGGTGCATATTAGAACTAGGCTTTTCCTGATGAAATTAAAAAGAGTAACTTAAATATTATATTGGAAACTCAAGCTCGAGTCTAAAAAAGAGTAGGGATAGCTATGTTCAAATCTTTCACAAGCATTCTAATTTTAAAATTTGAGGAGGTTAATATTTTTTTTTTCAAAAATTGTGTTAGATATTCATATGGTACTAGATACACACTATATATAGTGGTGAAAATATTTCTCATATATTTTTTTAAGATAAAAATCTTATTTTTTTAATTTTTTTTGTAGTTTAATTTGAGATGTTGAAGGAAATAAACTTTCACATTGATCATAAACAATTATGCACATTAATATTATAGATAACTAGAATCATACATGTCTACAATCTTAGATGGTTTTTAAGCAATTTGAAAATTATCCAATAAAATATGAATTATATTTGCATTCTGATGGATATTATGGTTTGAATCAAGAGGCATGGAATAATTAATCTTGTTCATTGGAGTGAGATTCAATCTTAGATATTGAAACTAAAAGATATAGTATCAAATCCAAAAGAAACAAAGAGATAACCTCTACATTAACTATAATATATTAATTATTTAAAACTTTTAATTAATGGTTTCTTCAAATTATGTGTTTTTCTCCAAGTTAAAATTATGACTCCTATTAACTTGTAGATGTTTGCAATATACATGTCATCTATGAAGGATCACAAGTTTCATGTATGTTGGAGTGCATATTATTATTATGTTTGTTATTAAGTGATGTTATTGAGCATTATATCTTCAAAGGTTTTAACAATTTAGTTTTGAGTTTTAATTTATGGATTCGATTGTGTATAGATTTTTTACCATCAATGTTTCAGATCATACTACATGATCCATCAGCAGGATGCAAGAGAACATGAAGAACAAATCATTTTTTGTTCCTCATTTTATCTTGCATCCTAATGATGGATCATGTAGTATGATCCGAAGTGTTGATGGTAAAAAACTATTCATAATCAAATCTAGAAATTAAAACTCATTTTCATGGATTGTGGAAATCTAATAGATCTAATTTAGTTTTGGATAAAAAGTGGAAGGATACATATATTGGTGTAATTATTACCTTGGGTACAAGAGCTATTGTTTTAGAAATTGTAACATGGATCATCTACCAACACAAGTTAAAATTCTCACAACCCTACAAGTGAAATGAATGGCGAATTCTCACAACCCCACAAGTGAAATGAATGGCTAATTCTCACAACCCCACAAGTGAAATGAATGGCAATGGCCTAGATCAGGAGAACAACTCTATTCAATTATTATTATTATTATTGTTTCTATTCCCTCCTAGGAGGGAAAAAGTTCAAAACTAGTTTAGGAATAGATATTTAATCATTTGTTTTAATTAGTAGGATTACATTTTTCATGAAATGTATATCTTTAATATTTTGCATTAGGGGGTCATTTGTATTATTTTTTACATTACTAGAGAGTTTTATTTACTTATATGAATGGAGAGTTTGTCATTTATATTAATAGAGAGTATTAGTTTGGGTATAGAATATATAAAATTTACTTCCCTCTTTTTTCATTTCTTGAATAAATGATAAGAATAAGATTTTTAATAATTACTTTCCTTTTTCTTCATTTCCTCAAAAAATACTTTTGCAGATATAGGGATAGGGTTGTTTGTACACCCACTCACTCACAAAATGTGGTCATTTTCATGCATTAATGTGTACATCTCATGTAGGACTTATATATTCTTACATCATATTTTCATTATATGTAATCAATATAGACAAAATAAATGTAAAAGTAGTATTTTACCTTTTATTTAGTTATGGTAACTGAGTTGGTTACATTTTCCAATTAAAAAGATTCAATTTTGTTACATTGTTTGATTTGTACTAGTTCAATTTTCCCTCTTTTAATATGGTTAGTATAATTTCTTGTGTGAAAGATTAAGGTGTTTAAATATTAGTGCATTAATAAATGGTGCACACTTTTAATTTTGCATTCTTTTCTTTTGTGATACTAACATGACCTATACAAATTGCATTGGAGGGTAGCTACTCTTTTTTATATTATTGTTATTGTTCTTGGACTTCCTTTCTCTAATAATTGTATAATGGTAATAGAAATGTGTTGTTCTTCTTATTGTACAATTCAAGCTATGGCTCTCGTTGTTCTTGATCAAGATAGACAACCCATCCATAGTAATAGTGTTGTTATGCGATCATGCAAGAGAAGTATATTTTATGGCCGCATAGAGAAGAAATTAGAGCACATCATTGCATTCAACGCTACCAACATTTGTAGTCAACACTGAACCAACCATTCCCCCAAGGTTCTAGAGCTTCTCCATATTATTGTTCTACATATTTTAACTCCAAGTTAGAAATAAAAAACTAAAATCCTTGATTGAATGTAATTTTATGATTACAATTATAATCACTTGGAGGTAATGATTTCATTTTTGCAATAAAGAAGGAATGGAGTTGTATTGTCATTAATTTTTTAAATGATAAGGAAAATATATAATATAGCTTGGTTGAGGAGATTTCTCCATGATGTGGCAGAGAACCTCAATGAAATGCCCTTGTGCAATATTGAAATAAAATTGGAAACAAGCACCACATAATAAATTACTTCTTCCCTTAATGAATTTAAATATAATTTTAAATTAAAAATATTTATACATTATTTAACTTTAATAACTTATATCAAATTGTTGATAAAATAATTTAAAGTTTTAACTAGACTGTATTTTTAAAATAAATTATTATAATATAATAAAATAAATATTGAATACATTTAACTCAATATTATTGTGTGAAAATGCTAATATTTATCAATACATAACTAATATATATTATAAATAAAATTAAATATATAATATCATATTATATATTTATAATTTTTTATTTGTATTATAATATTTTTTAAATATATATTACAAATAAAAATGAGTTCATTTTTAAAAAATATATATAATTAATATAAAAATAAAAAATCTTATAAAAATCTTAATCAGATATAAAAATGATCTTTTTTTGAATTTTGAAAAGATTCAAATATTAACATATTAAGCATAGAAACAATACAATATTAATCAACTATTTGTTTATTAATGGGACAAAAAATATTTGTATAATGTCAATTTTATATACTTCCTTCTATTACATATAACTTTAATTTTTCTTTCAATGTGTACTCTTTTGTACTTGTTTTTTTTTTAATGGCTAACGAACTTCCTTTAAAAAGATATATTAAAATGGTGAAACTTAAAAGTTGCACAAAAATGTCCTAGCCACACTCTCTGTATGAGTTAGTGTGCCTTTGATGCTCTGATGTTATAGTAGGGATGGAGCATGTATGCTCATTAGGTGCTAAATGCTCAAAAGAAAGTAAAGGAGAAATTTTAATGGAAAATGACTTTAACAAGAGACAAAAGCTGTCAATTGTTGTAGAGGAAGGAATGCAGATATATATATAGATAGATGAAAATAGAAATTAAAAAGAGGAGTAAAATGTCATTTTGATGTCAACATAGACATTGGAAGTTGTTAACTTTTTAAAATAGTAAAATGTCATTTTGATGTGGGCATAGACATTAGCAATAGGCTAATTGCATTGATGACTTAAAAAGAAAGATCAAATGTGGTTGCTAATAGGTGTTCAATAATATGAAGTTGCATAACATATCACAAAATAAAAGTACAATAGAAAGAATAGGATAGACATGTAATTTTTCATTCATCAACCCATAAGAATAGACCAAATGCCTGTTGGAAATTTATTTTAAAACTTTTGTAAATCTCATTGAAAATTTCTTTGACATTAGGTTAAATCTTCTAGGAAAGCTACTAGTGAAAATGCCTTCCAAATGTCAGTTTACCAGAGAAATTATATAAACATCAAATCTACTGAGATGCATAGGAAAAATCAGAATAGAGAAAATAAAGGCACACACAAGATAAAATACATGAGACAGAGATTTGTGTGGGAAACCCTTTTGGGAAAAACCCACCAGTCAAGAACCAAAGTGTCACCCTGTGTATTGCAGTAAGCAATATATTACATACAAATAATAGACACATGCCTAAATTGCCCTTACAATCAACCCCACTTCTACTACTATGACACTATTTTTCAAGCTCACAACCTTAGCCCTTGTAGCCTCTACAACAATACAATCATCACTGTCAACTACAGACCTAGCACACTCTATCAATGAATCTCGCATACATTTATACACTGTACAATTCATTATAGAATACCACAAACAGTTACAGGAAAAATGGTCTACCATCGATCTGTCACACATGGATGCCTTTAGTGAACACAGATGCTTCAGTCACTCCTTCAGTGATTCAAATGCTCTACATGATGGACTCTACTTACTATACTCATCTTGCAACTGTATTGTCCATCAAACAACATCATTTACCATGTCTAGCACCACGACACCACCATACTATTTGGTACTCATGGCATAGATATTTGTCAGCGTATGGCTCAACATAGTACAACTCATCCACTATACATTTTAAATAAAATATATATATGTCACCATATGGTGACTTACCTCCATCGTACGTTGGACTCACCATACGATGAGGCTACACCATATGGTGCACTTCATCACCACAACAATCTCCCACTTGATGAAGTAGCACCAACCATTCCAACAAACTCATCTCTAATCATAAGAGATAACACCATCATCTATATTTCTAAGTTTCCAGGAGCACATGCAACTGATCAATCCATGCCAACTCCAAATGCAATATGAAGTATCCAACAAATGATCAATGTACTCAAAACAAAGAAACTAGACCAAGATCAATGTCAAAGTTCCAATCATGGCCTAAGGAACATAAACATGACAACATAACCTAAAAAATCTCAACCAGAGAGATTACATGCTCCATTTATTAAATGAAAACATAAATCACACCCTTATTAAAGACTCTGTTGAGCCCTCAAGATGTCAACATCTTTAGTAACTTGAAGATTAATATCTCCATACAGTACTTCAGGAAATGTGAAAAGATTCTTCTGCAACATTAGAATCTTGTGCCTTGAACATCTATAGTACCAATTAAGATCAGTTACAAGGTCATTGTCAACAACTCCCACTAAACCATAGTGTTGAGTTACACATGACATCTACATCACTGTCAACAACTCTCACTGCACGGTGATGTTGAGTCACACATGGCATCATCACAGAAACCTTCCACACAAAGATTGAATCACTTTAACTAGTCATCATCAGATGATCAATTAGTCAAAGCAACACTGCTTGCATCTTCATCATCACTCTCAGAAGACTCAGAATTGGAAGAACTCTCCATTTTCTTCTTCTTCTTCTTCTCTTTGCAATCCTTTCGGATATGACCAGTTTGCTCGCAGTTCCAACACTTCGCTTTGGACTTTTTCCTAGAAGATTTAGGCTTCATGTCCTCCTTTCTTTTTTCCTTTGCTCTGCCTTGGGCAAAGAGAACCTCCTTAGCCACCTCATAAGATTTCCTCTGCATCTCCTCTGAAAAAAGTGCAACAACCTCTTCATCCATTTTTAATTGGGTGGTAGTACTTCCAATGGCCATCACAAGATGATCCCATGAATCAAGCAACAAGCATAGCAGTAGCATGCAATGCTCTTCTTCACTAACAGACACACCAACATATGTCAGTTGTGCAATCACCATACTAAACGTGTTTAAATGATCCGTCATAGCCATTCCTACGTCCATCTTCAAGGAGTACAACTTCTTTCTCAGGAGGAGCTTGTTTACCAAGGATTTTCCTTGATAAATATCTCCCAACTTCTTCCACAAAGAATCTGTAGTTTTCTCCTCATGAACATTCAAGAGAATAGAATCTGCAAGACATAGCCTTATCAATCCTTTGACCTTTCGATCTGTTAAAACCCAATCTTCTTACTTCATGTCTAAAGGCTTGTTTCCAAACACACCAGTCCATAGATCTCGGTCTACAAACATATCCTCTACTTTAAGTTTCCATAACTCAAAGTTTGTGCCATCAAATTTTTCAATCTCTATTCTCCCTAATGTACTTGCCATCTCAATTTCCATATGAACATTTTATAAATCCCCACCAGAACCAAATTGACACCAAACAACCAACCCTACCCAATACAACCAACTCTACCAACAAGATAATGGTAATGGGTAATGGTTCTGATACCACTTGTTAGCAAAGCTACTAGCAGAAACACCTTCCAAATGTCAATTTACCAAGGAAATTATATAAAGATCAAATCTACTGAGATGCATAGGAAAAATACGAACAGAGAAAATAAAGGCACAAACAAGATAAAATACTTGAGACAAAGATTTACATGGGAAACCCTTTTGGGAAAAACCCACCAGCCAAGAACCATAGTGTCACCCTGTGTATTATAGTAACCAATACATTACATACAAATAATAGACTCAAGCTCATATTGCCTTTACAATTAACCCCACTTCTACCACTATAACATTGTTCTTTAGGCTCACAGCCTCAGCCCTCACAACCTCTATAGCAATACAATCATCACTATCAACCGTAGACTTAGCACACTCTATCAATAAATCTCACATACATTTATACACTATGCAATTCATTATAGAATACCACAAACGGTTACAAGCGAAATGGTCTACCAACAGTTTGTCACACACGAATGCCTTTGGTGAACAGAGATGCTTCAATCACTCCTTTGGTGATGCAGATGCTCCACACGATGGACTCTACTTACCATACTCATCTCGCACACTGTACTATCTGTCAAACAACATCATTCACCATGTCTGGCATCAGCGGACTATCCAAGACCACCATACTATCCGACACCATGACACCACCGTATTGTCCAACACTCATGACACAGATATTTGTTACCGTATGGCTCAACACAATACGGCTCATCCACCATACATTTTACATTATATATATATATCAATCATCATACGGTGACTTACCTCCACCGTATGGTGAGGCTGCACCATGTAGTGCACTTCATCACCACAACAAAATCCTTTACAACCTTTGATTTTTTAAAATTCAAAAAGAACAAAATTAAGAAAAGAAAAGAGCTTTTTTAAATCTATCATACCTGTTAGAATACAACTATAGAAGGGACCATCTCATTTTATCAAAGCAAATAGCTCATGATGTACACAACTAGTATAGGTTAAAATAAATTAGGAGCCAACATATCTTTTAGATTGAAGTCCAAAATTGTGGTGATTAATTAAGTGGTGATTAATTAAGAGGTTAAAAATATGCATCTAACTGTCATGTGTCAGCACGCGGCTTTAGATTTGTTTGCAAATAGAACGTATGACATTTTCAGCTATGCACCTGTCTTGACATCTTGGGCTCTTTTCAAAATGTGGCATCAAAGTTTTTATATAAGTGCATTTTTTTATTCCTAGACGTGCTTTAGATTTGTTTGCAAATAGAACGTATGACATTTTCAGCTATGCACCTGTCTTGACATCTTGGGCTCTTTTCAAAATGTGGCATCAAAGTTTTTATATAAGTGCATTTTTTTATTCCTAGACATTAGGCTCCCATAAGTCTGATGACATATACGGTAGGGTCAAAATCAGCTACCAAGATCTGGACAAAATTTAGCTGATTAGGATCTTACAATTTTTGGGATGGAAATTTTTGCTTATCCTTCTTGTATTTGACGTTGTGCACTCAGAAAAACAAAGTATTGAAGGTTAGTTATTGAAAGAAAAGAGAAATGTACTCGAAGAAGATTGGAAATGTATGAGGATGATGATTAGGTATTGCTGAGGGATAAAGCCCAAATAAGGTTGAAATTTATGTAATTTTTAGTGGGACTCAGAGCCATTTTAGGTAGGCAAGTGACTGGAAATAAAGCCTTAAATTCTGTACATGACCCCAAAATTCCGGTGACATTAACACAAATTATTAGTAAGTTTTGCATTGGACTCTAAACTATTGAATTGGGTATCCAACCTATTTGTCCAGTTGTCAAGTTATAATTGGAAGCTAGAAAATCTAATAGAACAATGGGGATAGTTAAGTCTGAATCAGAAAATTATTTTGTCCCTTGCTTCAACCAATGAAAGTTCAGATAAAATCTATTCCAATATTATGAAAAATAAAAACTAACGACTAACTATAACTATAATGTTTATATCCAAAAATAATGAATTCTTCATTTTTATTGACCAATTGAAAAAATGTTACTAACCTGCTTTGGGCAGGAACTCATTAGGGAAACAATGAAAGATTGGGGAGTCAATGTGAATTAGCATTCTTCTTTATCCGTAATAATAGATTTTTGTGAATTGTAATTTTAGTGAATTTTATTAATTGAAAAGGACTATTCATCAAAAATAATAGATTTTTTAATAGAATACATTTATACCATTGCCGTGCCAAATAATTTTTCGAGCCGTATAATTGTTCATGGCACAGAACAAAATAAAATTTCGAGCCAGTCTGTCAAACAGTTGTCGTGCTTTGCGTACAGGGCTGCCAGTGAACGGCCCCAGTGAAGCAGCAAGTAATTGATACCAACCTAATCAAAAGAGCATAAAGAATCATAAGAAAACCGGTCTCGAAATGAAGAATCTGAAAATGGCGTGCAACACTGGAAAAGAAAGAAGATATGAATTGGAAAGGAAAAGAGATGAGTTGTAAGAGACAAACGGCGGAAATTTCTCCAACAGATGGGCCAATTATTACTAAAGCTTAGTTAGGGTTCTTGTTCTTATGGTACTTGAGAACAACAGTAATGTAAAGCACAAAAGGCTGCACCAGCCGGGAATCGAACCCGAGATGATTGACGTTAATCAATTTGGGGCAGATCATTGTAAAGAGAAAGCGGAAGAGTAAAAGAGATAAATTGCAATTGGAGATGCGGGGTATCGAACCCCGTACCTCTCGCATGCAAAGCGAGCGCTCTACCATGTGAGCTACATCCCCATGACATTTTTATGTCGGTGAGGTCCAATATCTTCACCTTTCTTCCGTCATCGGAAAGCATGTAATTTCTTGTTTATCTTCAGAATGGTTCATGTTCAGTGTGGGGTTTGCTTGCCAGGCCTGGTTAAGTGTAAGCTTTTTCTTTTGCTTGATGTCGACGTTATCCGTAACACTTCCACCATTCCCGAGGTGATGGAAGGCCCGACACGCGTGTCTTTATTCCCACATTCATAACGCATTAATTACCTTAGCAGTTCATATACGGCAGTAGCTATGAAAGCACGAATTTCCTCGATGATACGAAGGAGACTACTTTCTCAACTAAAAAATACATTCAATATAATTGAAAAATTATAAAACTAAACATTAATATATTTCATACATTTAATAAATATATAATAAAATTACAACTAAATTAAAATTAATATTATTAAAGGCAAGTTCGAAGTCACTAAGTGGTACTTGTTATTATTATTATTACAATTTAGTATCTATATAAAATTATGTTATGTAATTATTTTTGCCTTTTTAATATTATTATTCTTTAACATTTAAATAAAATTATTGCTATAATTATTATTAAAAAAAATGGTTCGAAATTTTGCGAACTCCCATGCTTCAGGGGAGCCTTTCCATGGTAATTTGGCTGGTCTGGCTCTTCAATGGATGTTTGATCTTTTAACTAGAAAATAGTTTTACTCTCCTTATGAAAGAACATTCTTCTTCTGCAATTAGTTATGCATTAACTAGTTGCCATAAGCTACAATCTAAAGCAATGGATGTTGTGGGCTCTAAACACAGAAAGTTATCTCATCCATCAACCTTGGAGAATTGGGATGGTGTAGCGGAGGATTTGGGTTGGTGTCAAGGTGTTGATCACAAGAGAGTTGCCCCTCATGATTCTTAGAAATGCAATACTTGGATTCTCTTGATCTCCAATTTCCATTTGCTGACAGGGGCTAATATAATCCCTTTAGGAAAACCCCCACCATGTGATCATGCGGCTTGTTGTCCTCTAGACCTCCCCCTCCCTAAGTGATGCAGGAAAATATTCAACTCCCCTTTTGACTAATTCCTATATTGTCATCTTGAACCACTATCACACCCCCCTTGGAATGGTTCTCCCTTTGTGCAACTAAGTGAATCTCGCCCCTTTGTTCCCATGGAATCGAAAGCCCTAATTATTAATAATGATTTCTCAGAAGGGCGATGGAGTTATTGTAAATCTAATGGCCTCTTTGCTAAGTGGTGCAGTCAAGTTTCTTCTAGTGCCAAAGTTAGGAAATGGTTAGAGGAAACCTTCAACAACCAAGTAAGTATCCATTCCCTTGATTTGGATGTCTTGTTTGTAGATTGTAAATCATTAGATCTAAGAAATAAATTGCTTCATGGTAATCCTATCTTCTTCAAAGGTTTTCATTTGAAATTTTCTGAATGGGCTCCGAAATTTGAGTCTAAATTCCTTAACAATATTAAAGTCATGAAATGGATCCTTATTAAAAATCTACTAGTGGAGCTTCTTAAGAGTCGCATTTTGGCAAAAAAATTGAGGATATGTTGGGTGATCTTAGAGGCCTAGAGGAGGAATTCATTTCCTCAATGGATGTTGAGTTGCTAGTTCAAATAGATTGGTTGTAGTCATTGTTTTCTATTATTAGAGTAATAACCAATCAATCCATTTATTACTTGTATCTTGAGATGTTTCATAGTAATTTGAGTGGTATTCTTATTTTGGATCATCCCCTCGGTAAAAAATGATGTAAACCTAATAATCAAATTACCATTGATCTATCTGGGCTCTCGGTACCAAATAAAAATTTAGATATTAGATTCAATGATCAAGGTGGAATCTTTGCTATTACTGATTAATTCCCTTCCCTATTGGAAAACAATCTAAATAACTCTCTAGCTAATCATGAAGTTGAGGAATGATAAATTGTTGCTAACCTGGAGGAAGTCCCCTCTAATCCTTCCCATTTTCTTTCCCCTCCTCGACATTCTATGGTATCCCTCCTAATATTAGAACTAAGGTGTTTAGCTATGATATTCATACTGGCCCTCAGCCTATGGCAGGAAATTTCTCTCACCAAGATTCTCCCTTTTCCTCTAATGATATTGAAATGGTAAGGCCTCTAGAGATAGGAAATCTAGAGTTTCCTCCTGAAATCCAAAGGGAAAATATTGAAGCCTTTGTGACAATTTAACTAACAACCTCAATAACACCTTTACGAAAGAGATTGTAGAGGATAAGGAAATAAATCTTCAGAAACAATTATTGGTTGAGAAACTTTTACAATTAGTGGTGAAAAGTACTCATTAGGAAATTTAATCAATGATCTTGTCCAAATAGCTAAGAAGGATGTTATTAGTGAGGTGGATCAAACTGGGGAAGAAATAACATCTCCAAATTGTGTTAGAACTTGCAAAATATGTGGTAAGAAATCTTTAAATGGGCTTAGATCTATGGATATTGAGCCTAAGGATCAAGTTAAGATTACTAATATTTTCTATGCAGGGAAGACAAGTTCCTTCCCAAGGCAAAATGGAACTTGGAATATTAAGGGCCTTAACTCCCCTAACAAACAACACTTACTAAGCTCTATATTAGTAACTATAAACATGTTTTACTATTAAATAAAGAACCTAAAAATAAACTTAGAGGAATGCAACTAATTCAAAAAGAATTGGGGTTGAGAGAATTTTTAACCCAACCTAAATGGCCTCTAGAGTTCTTTCTATTATTTGGAATATGTCATGTCCCTATTTTAAGATATAATTTTAATAATAATTAAATAAATAATGATAATAAAATCATATTCAAGTATATAAATAAGAAATTAAAATTGCATATATAATATATTATCAATAAAATAATATTTAGTATAATATTTAAAGCAATTAAATAATAATAATTTTATAATGAATAAATAAATAAATAAAATTAAATATAAGAGAATATCGTAGCAAGTATGTTATCTTTATAAATAAGATTTAATAATAAATGATAATAAATATAAAATAGATAAGTAAATAAATAATATAATATTAATTAACTAAATCTAATGAAAAGTCAAGAGATATTTAACAAATAGATATGACTCCTTAAAATTAAGATATAAAATTTACGGGAGTTTATTTTTGAGAGGAGAAAAAGAGCAGAAGAAGATAGGAGTTCAAAAAGGAAAAAATGGAACAGGAAAGTAATATGAAGAAAATAAGGAAGTGACTTTCTAAAAAGGTATCAATGATATTGAAAGGATGAGAACCTTCGAAAGGGTCATAATTTTGAATAGTTGTGACTCATAAAAAATGTTGTAATTATGAATTATTGGGCCTTTTCCAAAATATTTTAGTTATGAAGCATTGCAAATTTTCAAATGGATTATAACCATGAAGTGTTGTGACTTTTCAAAGGATTTGTATTACAAAAGGTTGTGACTCTTAGAAAAGAAGAAACGAAAAAGTATATTTTATCCTTTCCTTATAATTAGCAAAGAATTAATTTTAGAAAGTAAATATAGAGTTGAGATAATCTAGAAGGAAAAATTCATTGAATGACAAACTAATGATAGAGCCACAAGGACCAAGCATAGAGGAAGGTAAGAAATGTATGTTTATGGATTATATTTAAATTTATTTATATTAATGAATAGTACTTATGGATAATTCATGCATGTACATATATATGTGTAAAGATGTAATTAGAAATGGATAATACACATGACTTAATGGTTAATGGTATAAGATCAAGGGATTCCCTTTTCAGGGAAGACAATTATCCTAATATGGTTAATAACTTAAGATCAAGAGAGTCCCTTTGGGAAGAGAGAGATCTCAATGTGGTTAATAGCTTAAGATCAAGAGAGTCCCTTTGGGAAGAGAATGATCTTAATATGGTTATAAGGCCAGAATATTCCATAGATGTTAACATATGCATATGTGTCAAGGGCCCTGGATAGAGAATGTATCTTTTGGGAAGGACCTTAAAGGGATCACTTTAAAGAAGACAAAGAAGTAACTGGAGATCTAAGGATCCTCGAGAGGGTTATTGATCCCGATGTGGATATGTCTTTAAGGTTCGATTAGGATAGAGGGTAGAATAGTGAAATATATTTTCTTATTATATAAATCCTAACATTGGTTTTGTAGGTATTATTTTCCTTGCTAGTGGGGACATTACAAAATCCCAAAACTCTTTCCATTATCCCTCAAAGGATTAAATAAAAATATATTAGTTGTCAAATAAATAGTTACAAATTAAATCTTCACTTCTTATTAATTAACATATTTTGCCTGACCCATAACAATGATAAAAGGAATGGTTTGGGTTGAGGTGGATCAATATTTAAACTCCTTAAATTCCTTTCAATTCTATCCTTAAATCTTAAAAATGGAGGGTTGTACTAAAATGTCTCAAGCCTCATTAGATTAACAATATTGCGCTTTTGGAAATTGAAACTAGTAATAATGTCATTACCTATAACTAAAAGAAGAAAAGGCTTTAGCCATATTGTAGAAAAGCTTTATAGAATTTTTCTTTTTGGTGGCTTAACAACCTTATATATCTCATTTAATGTTGAAACTATCACCTCTTTAGGTTATGACCACTATCATGCTCTTTTAAACCTTTATGTTAATGGTGGCCCTTAAAGATCCCTTTAAAACTTGAACAAATGTGTCTCAATGACATATCCCTATTAAATAAAATTGAAGTATGTCGGAAGAGGCCAACATCCTCTACTTTAAACTTTACAAAGTTTTTCAAAAACTAAAACTAATAAAGTATAAATTAATCCACTAGAATATAACTTATTTTGGTAATATTTTCAAACAAAAATATTTGTTTGAATTTCAACTTTAAGAGATCAACTCTGAAGTTATGAGAAAAGGCATGAATGAAGTTATTTATTTAAAAGAAAAAGTTTAAGACCTTGGCATGAAGAGATTTTGTCTAAGGTGGAAATTTTCAAGATGCAAAAGTCAAGAGAAACTTGTCTTGTAAAGAGGGACAAAAAATAATCACAATAGTACTAAATAATGAAGGCCAGTTAATAGAATTACCAAGTTAAAGAATGGTGGTGGTCATACCATAGAAAACCCTTCTAAGATAGCTAATGAAGTAGTGCACGTTTTTTAAGATATCCTCAATAATTGGGACAAATCCCCAATTGATAATAAAGAAAGTACTCATCCCAAAAATGATTTTTAAAGATCATAACAAAGTCCTCCTTAGTAAACTCTCTAAGGAATAAATCACATAAGCCTTATCCCAAATGAATCTAGAAAAATTAACAAGTCTGGATGGTTTCCTTGCTTGCTTCTTTCAACAATTTTGGCACTTGATGGGTGATGAGAAATGTGATTGTCTTGAAGGTATTTAAAATTTAGGAAGCATGTTAAAGGAAGTCAATAACACATTCCTAGCACTCATCCCTAAGAAAAATAAAGCAGAAAGTTTTAGAGATTTCAGGTTGATAGCCTTATGTAATACTATATATACACTATGAACTAAAACTATTGCTAATCGGGTCCAAAAACTCCTCCCTTCCCTTATAAGTGAAGAACAAACTTTATTTGTCCCTAGGATATTTATCAATGGGTGAACCCACAATAATGGGTTCCACTTTTCTGACATGAAAGAAATCGTGAAATGATGTCGAATTTGCATATCCAATTTAATGTATGTTTGGGCGAACATACTAACTATGTTTGCGCAAACATAAAAAAATTACATGTTCGTGCAAAAATGTTCGATTTATATAAGGGGTATTTAGGCCAACATCCCTTATTAATATGTTCGTTAGAATGTATTTTTACGGCAATTTTCCATTGAAAATCTTGTTTTCCCTATTTTCTTGTTCATTTTTATGGCAAGGTGAATTAGATCTGGACATTGGAGTGAATACATCGGATTGGTAAGTGAGCTTGCATCATTCTCCTCTAGATTATCATCATTGTGCTATTTTGGGTATGTTTATATGTTATTATTTGAATGTTTTTTTATGTTTTCAAAGAATATTTTCATGTTAGTTTAATATTTTTATTGTTTATTTCTGTTAGTTAATTCTATTAATTTAACGTTTATAATTTTTTTATTTATTAGTTATATATGACTGTTATTAGAAATTACTAAACAACATTAGTGTTGAATATTAGAAAAATATTAATTTAGCATTCTAATTTTTTATTTTTTTTCTATTAGATATAAGAGTTTCATAAAATAAAAGGCAACCAAAGTACCACAATGAATATCAACAAGGAGGCCAAGCCTCACCATGGAAGAACAACATCAGCTATACAATATAACAAATAGAGGAGAAGAAGGACTATCTATCTAAGAACATCATAGTAATTGACCACCCAAGTGGTCCAACCTAAGGGACCCTCCATCCAAACGATACTTTTACATTCTTGAATCTACATTAGCCTGAATAATTCTTCTTTTCTAGCATTCACTTTCTTTATGATTTCTCTCCTCAACCTATTGCAAGCTTGCTCAAAAGCTTGCAGATCATCTAGGGTTCTACACCATTGGTATCCATGCTTCAACTCATAGTAGAAAAAGTTAGCATACCCATCATGAAGGAACCTTCTCATCTTGTCCAACTTGATTAGCATAGTAGCTTGCACCTGCAAAGAAATTTTAAAATAACTGAGTTTTTGAAAAAAACTTAGTAAGATCCCTCAGCTTACCTTGGTACCTTTCCTCGTTCTTGCACTTCCAGATCTGCTAGAGAATGTTAGATGAAAATATATTCCAAAAATAAATTGGTATCTTTAGGAAGACCATTAATATGACCAGTGACAATATCAAGAATATTAACATCAATAAGATAAATAATGCCAAACATTCTTCATATTTCTTTAGAAAAAGTACAATCTAAAAGAATATGTCTACCAGTTTTAGGAACTTTGCATAAATTACAAATATTAGAATTAGCTAAATCTCTCTTAATAGGTAGCTTGTCCAACATGACTAACCATCTAAAGCATCTAATTTTAGGCTCAACAGAATTCTTCCACAAGATATCAAAGTATTTTTTTCCAAACATCAGCATCATAAGAAAAATACCAAACAACATTGACATGATCAATAATATCAGTATTACAATCAAGGATTCTGTATATATTCTTGGCCTTAAGCAGATTTGTGACAACTCCACCAGGCCAATTACACTTAAGGTACCTATGAGAATCAACATAAAAAATAGTGGGAAGACCATTAACAACTTGCACAACCATATTATAAGTTCTTTTATGGGAATTAGGGATATCATATTTATTCTTAAGCTCATCCCAAGGAGTGATTTGATTTTGCTCAAAGAGGTCTATGAATTGTTTAATACCTTTCTTAGCCCACGGTCTGGTAGAACACCCTTGGGTAAGGGCCAAAGGTTTACCATTTAGGTGAAGATTTCACCAAATGGATCTTTCACCATGGAGTTTATTATTACAATGAAAATCCTTGTTAGTGATGAATTTCCTAACATGGTCCCAAGCCTTCCAAATAGATTTCAAAACCATGGAACCTTGGACCATGATAGGAAAATTACCAATAATGAGGTCGTAAAAGGGGAGATTAGTCCAAGATTTGGCTTTCTTAGGCACACCCCTCTCAGTGTTGTTTCTAACCAACACTTTCCAAGGACAGTCACCCTCCATGGATTGAAAAATCCATTTGGTAGATAGGCCTATACCCTAAATTCTTAAATCCTTCAGCCCAAGTCCCCTAAGGGCCTTGTCAGTGTAGCACCAAGCCCACTTAACAAAATGCATTTTATTGTTACCTTTGTCATCAGACCAAAGAAATTGTCTGATGGACTTATGAATTTCAACAATCTGATAGTTGTTAAAAAACCAAGCAAAAGAATAATAAATGGTGTAAGAGGACAACATATTCTGGTAAACCTAAATTCTTCCTACTAGAGATAACACTCTATTATGCCATTTGTTAAGCTTCTTATCAATCTTCTCTTTAGCCCATGACCACATGTCTTTGAGGGAAGGTTCCACCGAGAAATGGATACCAAGATATCTAGTGATCTTATTGAGGCCTCCCCATTGAAAATTGTATTGAGCAAACCAATTTGGGGGTTGCACATCCCACGTCAAACAAACTGATTTGGCTTGAGATATTCTAGCCCCAGATATAGAACAAAAAAAAATGAGTTTATCTTGCAAAGCCTTAAAATTACTTTCTGAAAGCTCAAAGAACAACATGGTATCATTTGTAAACTGGCAATTGATGAGCTCTTCATCATTTGGAAAATAGATACCTCTGACATTAGGAGATAAAGAATTATCTCTGAAAATATAATAAAGAGCCTCTGTAGCAATCACAAAAAAAAATGGTGCTAGAGGGCACCCTTGTCTAATGGATTTCCTGAGAGAAAAAGGAGCATAGAGAACACCGTTAACTTCAACTTGAGTAGATGCATTGCTAAGAAGCACCTACATAGCATTATAAAAGGAGGGAGGGAAACTAAAGGCCTATAACATCATAAGAATAAACCTCCATTCAACCATGTCATAAGCCTTCTCAAAATCCAAAAGAAGCAGGAATGAGCATTTAGACCACTCCATGGCTTCCCAACTAGCTATGAGATTCTCAAAAATATATCTACCCTTGATGAAGCCAGTTTGGATAGAGTTAACAAATTTAGGAAGAATATTGACTGACACATTATACTAATATCAGCCATAATTTTAGCCAAAATCTTATATGACACATTAAGAAGGGTAATCAGCCTCCAATTCCTAATGAGAGTCTTATCTCCATCCTTGGGGAGGAGCTTAATGATCCCTCTATTAACATCATGTCCCAAGAAGCCAATAGACAAAGCTTTAGAGTATAAGTCATGGAGATCCTTACATATCTAACTAATAGTGGATTTATAGAACTCAACAAGAAAACCATCAGGGCCTTATCATTATTGAAAGCCTTGATAGCTCCCTTAATCTCCTCAATAGAGATATCTTTAGCAAGCACAACAATATCATCTGAGTCCAACCTTTTAGGAATAAGCACTTTGCGTTTATTTCTTAAAGACTCGGCCTCAAAGGAGTCCTCTGAAGTAAAAAAAGTCTTGTAATAGTTAGCAAAAGCCTGAATCATAATCTCAGGGTCTGAAATGTCTTGATTATCAATCGAGAGTCTATCAATGGACTCTTTAATATGTTTATGTTTAAGAAGATTAAAGAAAAATTCTGAGCCTCTGTCCCCATGTTGGAGCCAGTGGCCTCTAGATCTGATCTTGGCTCCATGAATCCTAACCTGTTGATGCTTCCTAAGAGCATCTTTGGCAGCCATAACCCAAGAGAGAAGATCCATATTGGAGGAATCTCTTTGAATGTTGCTCTCCACTATTTGCAATTCAAAAGATAATTGTTTTTCAACAAGAAAAGGTAATTTAGAAAAAAAAATAGTTTTAAATTAGATAAATATTAGAAAACATTAGAAAAATAATAGTTTAGAATATTAGAAAAACATTAGAAAATATTTTAAAAATATTAATCTAGAATATCATAAAAATATTAGTATAATATTAGGAAACAAATTTAGAAAAATATTAGTATATTAGAAAAGCATTACATTTATATTAGAAAAATATTACAATATACTAGCAATTGTACGTTTATGTACGTGCAACAATTAGCCGATAGGTGTATTTTTGGAAAGAATATCATAATGCATAATGCAAGAAAGTTGGCATTAACTTACAGTCATAAAATAATAGAAAATGGTATTTGGTATTGATAGGAATTTTAATTATGTCTATTAAATTAGGAGCAATTAAAATGATTGAATGTCATGTTGAAACCAAGAGATTGCTAGAGGGACTAAATTGTAATCTTAAATTCATGGCTAATTGAAATAAGAAAGTGGAAAAAGTAATTGTAAAATGTATGTAGAATTGATAATGTGAACATTAGTAATAGTAATTTAATGGAGAAAAAGAAATAGAAATCATGTTGGGAGGAGGCTCTATAAAACTTTAAAAAATAAAAACATGTTGGTAGTGTTGAAGGTTGTGTTGATGTAGCACATGCGATCCATTTAGAAAGTCGATGGCATATAGTTGAAGTAGTATACTTTGATCTGCAAACAAACATTAGAATCATATTATGTCAGATGAATTTGTTTTCAATGGAATGTGGCATCAAATATTTGTTGTTGAAAAGTATAGTTGGATAATGAAAACTATTTTAGTGAAAGAAATAATTGGAAGTGGATATACTTACTTACTTTTGCCATTGGTAGATTTTATGGAATGATTGTTGTATTCCACATATGTTGTGTTTGAATTTGGATATGTTTTGTACCTGCATGATAAGTATATTTTTTGTTAGAAAATAAAGTGAATAAAATGTGAGTAGTAATTTTATTTTAAGAAAACTTTGTTGAGAATTTTTAGAAATGATGAATATAATTTTATTTTTCTTACCTTTGTTGGTTAATGTTTCTATGTTGTAGAGTGTGTTGTTTGCTGAAGTGGCAATAGTAGCTGTAGGCATGCTTCTTCCTTCTTTCTGGCAAGTGTGTAAAAATTATTTTGCATTTTATAGTATCTTTCAAAAGAGAATGGTGGTTGAATCCGAAGGCCATTAATAGATTTGACTCTCGATATTGCTGTAAATGTCAATCCTTGTCTTTCTTTTTTCCAATGTCTATTGTAGCCTTTTCTCGTGTGAGTCCTTGGGATTTGTGTATTGTAATGGCCCAAGCCACAGTCAATGGAAATTGTGTACGATTTCCTCGAATAATTAGAGTAATGGATACATTGTTTGGGTTATGTGTATCCCAGGCTGGCTAAATGTAATTTTTAAAATTAACAACAACATATTTTGGTAGATCTGGAGGGTTTGAATTTGTATCATAGATGATTGATGTTATTTTTCCAAGTGATCCATTGACAAGTCCAGCTTGTGTCCATAGGTTTGTTGTTAACATGATTTGTTGGCCGATGCAGAGTAGGACCTCTTGCTGAAGTTGATCATCTTCATTGTGTTCATATGATTTTTGTGTAGTAACTCTAGCAAAACTAAGTGCTATTGGGAGGTTTAGTTGTTTGAGCATTTTTTTGTTATGTAGTTTCACAAATTCATGAGTTGCAAATAGATGTGTGGCTTTATCAAAATATTCTCTTTGTTTGGGAGTCAAGGAGTTGTTTGTTCGAGTCATTAGTATGTCCCAGTCATCTTTTAGTGGTTCTGCATTTTGAATATTTTGTAGGATTTTTCAAAATTGTTGTTGGGATTGGGTTTGTCCTTGTTGAAAAATTGTGTCCAATGTAATTACAGTAGTGAATGTTTTCCATAACATTATTGCTGTTGAATTTGAGGCATATATTGGCTTGTCTAGAACTAGTGGTAGTTGTCCTTAATCACCAATGAGGATGATAGAAAGGCCACCAAAAGGTACTTATTTTTTATGTAGGAATGCCTCATGTAAACAAGTATCAATTTTGATAAGAAGTTTTGCTCCCAAGAAGCTCATTATATGTATAAGAATGTATTTAATATGTTTGAACTCTTCTTGAAGGTTTGTTAATGATTGACCTTGTAAGGGATGTATTTCTTTAATTGGAATTCAGAGGTATGTGTGGATTGTTGATTCTTGAATGTTATATGCTGCAACTCCTATAGGTGCTAGAGCAAGCAATAGTTTTTTGTCATTATTTTTAGTAATGTTGATGGTTTTTCTAATGCAATCAATAAGGTATGATTTTCCAGTGCCCATTGTTCCCTGAATAAGCATGCGTAGTGGGTGATTGGCGAATGGATTTGTATGATGTTTGGTGATGATGTCTAAAGCCAATTTTTGTTTGGGGGCAAGTTGGTAGTTTGGTTGGGTATTTGATGAATGTAAAAAATTTCCATTTGTTTGTAATTTGCTTGTAAGAATGAATTTTGTTGCTGATTCATTCAGTTCATTGGAAATGTTGTTTGTATTCCATTGGTGATTAATATCAATGTCTCATTTTCCTAGGAGATCAAGCTCGTTGATTGTAAAGTTGTTGGAGGGACCCATTTGGGATAGTAACTCCCATTCATATAGGTCTGTTTGTTGGTCAATTTCATGCTCATCAGTTTCAGTGCTGTCATTTTCTTCATTTGTTGGTGTGTTTTCAATTCTTGTTACATGCCAAGGAGAGTAATTATTACTATGTAGCATTTTTCAGTTTGATATTATTTGCTCTATTGTAATGCCAATATCTCTTGGGATATTATGAAAGGGTTTGTATAGTAAGAGTTCAGTCCAACAAAATGTTTCAAAAGTTTCATCAGTTTCATCAGTTTCATCTGGAATACTCTTGAATAGGGGGTAGACACTAACGATTGCATTGGTTTTTCTCTTTTGCCATTGACCTTTTTCTTGATTTTTTGAGAATGTGTACATCTGGGCTGTGTGAATGAGTGATAACGAGTCTAGCTCTATGGGGTGCTGTATATATGATTGGATATAAGTATTACCTAGTTATTCTTCATTGTTTGTATTATTGATTCGATGAAGGAATTTTTTGCTTACATTCAATGAAATAAATGAACAACTGCAAATTCCTGTAGACACCTAAAAACCTTTAGAAAATAAAGTATTTTTATTTTTTGAAAAATTCCTGATGACATCATCATTAATTAATTAATTAATTAATTAATTTTTATGCCATTAAATCCCTTTATCTTAATTAAAAATATTTAATTAAGGAATCCCTCCCAAAAATGTTTAAATCTTATTTAAACATTATTTCCTTATTTATTAATTATTTAATTAATAAATTGACCAAAAAATCCAAAATAAATAAAAAAATTATTTTTTGCCCAAAACTTGGCCAATTTCCTTAAGACCACTAACCTTTTCCAAAATCTTCTAATCCTTCTTTAATTTTGATTAAAGGCTAATCCCATCATTTCCTACCCCTAATCCCAACTCAAAATATTTAATTAAGATTAAATATTAATCCTTATGTTTATTAAAAAAGTTTTAATAAATATCTCCTCAACCCAAACCCTTGAAATAAATAAAACTTTATTTATTTCTTAAAAATCTAATTTATCCTCATCTTAAGAAGTTCTAGACTCTTCTAGAAAGTATTCATCCTCATCCTAGGAAATTCTAGACTATTCTAGAAAGTCTTTATCCTCATCCAAAGTCTAGACTCTTCTAGAAGATGTCTTTAAAACTAATCCTAATCCCCTCCTAACCTTGTCACATTCCCTAAACATGAGTTAAAACTTCCTAACCCAAGCCAAAGTTAACAAATATCTCCTCCTTCACCCACCCTCATTAAATGCCATCCACTTGCCTATCCCTAAGCTAATCCTAAACCATCCTAATCCATCCTCTAATCATTTACACAATCCTAAGCAAGCTTAAAACCCTCCTAATCAAGCCCAAGTCGAAATTTCTCTCATCTCCCTCAAAATATCTCAACCATAAAACTTTATGAAGCCCACTAGGCCATAAATGACTCTTCCAAGCCCTTTTATTGCTCTTACAAGTCATTATGAGGGCCTTTATGAAGATTTTATCCTTTGAGCCTCCTTTGTTGACTCATCCTTCCCCTTTCCTCCATCCTCTCACCATGTGACATGTGTCACTCCTTGATTGGCTATAAGGAAGCACAATCCATGTGCTCTCCTCTCATGCAATCTGAGCCCTCCATAAGTTTTTTCCTATCCTCGCATCTTAGCCCTCAATCCCTCAAGCCTCTTGCCTATAAATTGGATCCTTCCCCTTTGTAAAATAACACAATCCATGAAGTAAAGTCATAATGCCATTTTGGGAAGCCATTTTACATCAAAACCATACACTCACACCCAAATTCCAACTCCATTTGAAGCCCTTTTTGAAGCATAAGCTTGAGCATACATCCTATCTATTTAGACAAAGCCACTCAACAAGAGAGCTTCTCATTGAGAGAGCCCATTAATGGCTCATATTCTCAATTGAGAGCTCATCTTAGTCTATCTTGAAGTTTATGAATTTTGTTTAGTTTGTAGAAGCTTTATTTAAATTTGGTTTCTATTAGCATACCAACATTGCTCATATACAATTACAACGGGCAATTTTTGAAGCATATGACATGTTTCTTGAGCCCCAATATCATGATCTGTAATGATTCCCATCATGAACCTTTGATATGTGAGCAATGCATCATCATTTGTTTGGCTTGTATTTTCTATGTTTTGTAATATTGTATTGTAACTCTCTAATTTTTTCTCTACTTTGGAAGCATATTTTGAGATGTAATTGAGAACTACTTTTCGAGACATGATTGGTTGGCAATCAAATTTAGCTCGCCAAATTGCAAGCATTTGTGGATTATGGATGTTTAGGCGATCATCATTTCTTGCTGGATTGTAAGTGATTTTTTTGTCATTGTTACAAGTCAATGTAGATGTTGGTTGCTCTTTCCATGGAGCTTTGTAGTGACATTCTATTTTGTTTCCTCATTTTCATAAACATGTTTGATCCGTGCATTTTGTGTGTCTTTGTATAGTATTTAGTATATGTTCATAATCATAGAGAGGATCTAATGATAAGATGTGTGGAGTGTTGAGTGTGCATGGATCATCATTTGGTGAGTGATGTGATCTATTTTGTCTTTCTATCTGATCACGTGGATTCCATGCAGAGACATAGTTATCAAAGAATTTTTTGGCAGTGTCTATTTCATGTTTGTTACTCCAATCTAATGTGTCCATATTAGGTGCATTTGGAAGCCATATAAATCCATGTACATGACCAGATCCTCGATGTTGCCACTCATACCTATACCAATAATCTGTTGCTTGTAATAGTTTTTCTATCACTTCTTCACGAAAGATTGTGAATCTTTGGTGAATGTATAGCGATGTAATGTGTGGATTTTGAATAATGTTATCTATCAAGTGTTTTCTTGAGTTTTGTATTGTAGGGCTTGTATTTTGTGGGAATAATGAATGTAAATCTACCCACTTTGTGTCAGCTGAACTCAAGGTTAAAAATAGTGTTGGTGTCCCTATTTTGTCTATCATCGTTGTTAGGTCTGATCAACTTTTGTTCCAAAATGCTCTTGTTCCTCTTAATGAAGTTCCAAATTGCATGGGTTGATTGGCCAATTGATTGTTAAGGACATTTTGTAGATTTTCGCAGAGAGTTTGAATTATTTTTGGGACTTGTTCATGAAAGTTGGATTTGAGGAATACAACAGCTGTTTTTTGGCTGTGGTGTCGCATAATTAAATTGTAAATGTAGTAGCGAAATCATACATTCTTTCCAAACTTGTTGTCATAGTATCTCAATAAGTGCAAAGCATATTCATTCATGAAAACTTGTTTAGTTATAGTTTGAAGTGGCAGTGCACATCTAGTTGGAAATAGTGTGGGCAAAGCCATGGTTAACAACCCTTCAGTGTTGTACTCATTTATTGGTGAGTTATAGATTTCTGGCCATGGTAGAATTTTTAGTTGTTTCATTGTGAAACCTAAGAGTGTCTTAATGGTATGTAACTCATGTTCTCCATTAGGTAATTTTGGAATGAATGATGTAGTATGTTGTAGGTCCATGTCATCAGTAAGGGTTGTCTCATTATCATTTGTTGGTTGAGTATTCTGACATTGGATAGGTAAGCTTCGAATCATGTATGATATATCAGTGATTGTTTCTGGCAACAAGTTCAAGGCATCATGGTCTATTTTAATATTTTTGTAGTATGGATCATTTCTTATTTTGTAGAGTAATGCATTTAAAACATTGTTTTTGTTGACATAACAATCGTAATTGTTTCCTTGTAGATTAGTTCTGCGTATTATAACAAGGTCAAGATCTTGTATTTTTCTTGGTAAAAGGCGTGCAATGCTTGAAATTTCTTGGGGGAAGCTTATTGTATGACCAATATATTTATATTGTCCTCCTCTTGCATGTGTGACTTGTAATACTAGGTTCACTCTAGCTATTAAAATTTCTTTGATGTTGGTGAGTATTTTTAGGACATTTGGTTGTATTCCTGGGTCTATGTTGTTTTGTAGAGAGAATCGATGTATTTATTTCTCTAAGAAACATTAAGAACGTTTAGTGTCAGCAACATTTTTTTTGATGGACATTCCTTTGTATCGTTCCTTACATATGCTGCATGTTGTGACTACCGATAATGCATCAATGTGTTGTTGAAATTGTTTCTTTGACCTCTCGAATGTTGTTGTGAATTGTGGAGGTGCTCGAAGAATAGATATCATATTGCATGTTGAGTTAATGAAGTTGTCATTGCTATTTATATGTGGTGCGAGTGGTACTGTTTCATTTTGTTTTTGTCTTTTTAGTTCATTTATTCTATCTTGGTTTATTGATGATGTAGAACTTGATGTTCAATGGTTTTTGTTTGACATTGTGTGAAGTCTCTTTTATTATTTGATCATGGTATGGATTGTGAAATTTGAAGTTGTATTTGTTTCTCTATAGTGGACTTTTGGTGTACCCTTTGAAGGCTACGTCTTGCTGAAATTTCCTCTTTGTGGCAATTGTAATATTTTTTATTTTTCTTGCTTGTTTTCGTCTTTTTTATTTCAAAATCAGTAAGAGTAAGCTGCATTGTTCAAATACATGGCTAGTATTAAGAAATACATATTTTGTCAGTAATATCGAAAGTAGTAATCTTGAAAACCATAGAAAATTTAAATATAGTAAACAAGTAATCAAAATCTATAGATTAAGGCATTGTTATTTCAACACATGAAATCTAATTTTTTTTTCCAGAAATAAATGAAAAATAGTATATGTAATGTAATTTTAAATAAATATTTAAATAAGGAACTTATAGAATTCAATATTGAGTATAAATCTATTTGTAAGAAATTAAAATTCAAAGTGAAGTGATAGTAATGAGAAATAGATTAACATTTTCAAATGAGACATAGCTAGGTAAACTGAAAAGTGTTTGTATAATGAATTTATTTAAAAGTGGCAGAATTTTGAAACCAAGTTATAGTAACTTTCATATGGAATACATTATTCTCTAAAATATAACTTTTAAAAAAATAGTACAAGTTTACTTTATTTATGATTTCTTTGAGGACTTGGTACTACATGCATAGAAATTGTTCATAATACATTATTTTGAAGCTCCAATATTTGCAATTTGAGCAAGCAAATATTCACTTTCAGTCTTCAAGTCTAATTTTGTAGCCTTCGAGATTGTTGTTTTAAATCTTTCTTCAGAGTTGTAGATTTTAGTTGTAATCGAAATGGAAAATTTGAACTTATTGAAAAACTAAGCTTTGATGATGTCTTTAGGATCTGCAATAGCTTGGGTGTCATATTGTAACATGTACAGTTCTGTGGCAGACATGTTTAATAGAAACTCTACTACTTCATCAAAAGAAACACCCCAAATATTAGTTGTATGATCTTGGAGATTTATTTGCAAGAGGTACCTGTACTTGCACTCAGGAATGTTCTTTTGGCATTTAGAACAAAACCATGTGTTGTCATCATTTTCATAACATTTTTTCTTGCATTCTTTTCCATTCACTTCTATTGGGCAAGATGGATAACAGAAATCATCTTGCCTCATGAACCTGACTATTGCTTTTATCGTAGTGTACAAGGGATCCTTCATTACAGTGCATTGTTGCAAGGCAGACATAATTGTATGGGTAGTATTTGTTGTATTGGTATCTGTAGAAAATGACAACAATGAAGGAATGTCAATTTCTTTTCCTTCCATCATGGATCATAGTGCATCAGCTTCAGGTATGGATGGTTCAATTGTTAATACTATTGCTATTGTAGTATTGATAACCTTTCCTTTGAATTCTGAAACACACCCATTCCTTATAGCAATAACAACATGTTGTTTAGGAGCCTTCAATGTTTTGATGGGATCACCATCTTTGACACAAATCAACCCCCACAAGTTGACATCAATGGATGCTAGTGAGAAACCCATTAACCTAATTGTTCTATGATCAACCTTACTTGCATCCTTTCGTTGTACTGTGCATATATCTCCAACATAAACTACAATACCTATAATATCAATCAGAGTATTGTTTCTAATGTTGGCAATGTCATTTATTGTCTTAAAATTGTATTGAATAGTTCCACCGACTAATTCATCATTACAACATTTCAGTATTGATGAATGGTCAAGAGTTATTTCCATCTTGCTATTCAACTTGTTGTATATATTGTTTGCTTGTTTTACTGAACCTTTTGAAATAGTATACAAGCCACCAATGTGAACTCTATCATAGTGTGATTCTGAATGTCATTGAAGCAAACAATCTAAGTTTCTATGCCTTCACTGTCTAAAATGTCAAAACTGAAGACTTGGCCACTACCTCTTTGGTTGTTAAATTGTCTTATTTCCTTTTGTGTTGTGACCCTCCCTTTGATTGTCCATCTTGTTTGATATGGATTTAAATCCTTTATGGGGCTGATACTCTCAAGTAGTGGTAGTTCCTTGTGAGATGTGTGGATGCCAAATTTGATTCTCTTGTTTAGTGAAACAAGTCTTTTGTCTTCCACCATTTTCTACTCTTGAGACTTGTATAGGTACTTGGGTCTCCCGATGATATTCCAGTCTCTATGGATGATTTGAAGGCTAAAGATGATGATGGTCCTAATTGATCAAGTTTAAATGTGATAGAATTAGTAATCATTTTTAGATATAAATTAAGGTAAATGTGTATAGCAGTGAAGGATGAAAATTGTAATGACTACCTAGAATCTCCCGTGGCTCAGGAAATATAATTAGTAAATGCCACTACAGATAGTATTTTGAGTGTGTTTGAGAAGAAAAGGTCATTCAATTTTTCTGGCGAAATTGCTAATTGCATATGATCACCATCTAATAACACGATCTTGTATCGATCCTTGTCATCTTCAAAAACAATGATCCTCTTGAAAGATAAGATTTGAAGGATTGGATTTGAAACCAGATCTCCAATATTGATGGATCGGATAACATTGGTGGTCAATATTCCTTCCATTTTAATTTCCTAGAGCAGTAAACTATAGTTATTTTTAAAATTTTTTAAAATATTTATATAATTAGCATAATAGGTCTACAACAAAAGTGATCATTACATATAAATTGATTTAATTATTTGCATGTTAGTCACATCAATATATATTGAGAAATAATGATAAGAGGGAATACATTTCAAATTGATGCTTAAATATGGGTGCCCAAAATAGGTAAATGAGAACTTGAAGTAAATTTATTTAAGTTGTAAGTGCAATTTTAAAATAATGTGAATGGAAAATCACTGGATTATTCATCCCACTTTCTTTTTTAGGAACAAATCTGACCTCATTTGACATTGTATCCTATAGAGTATTTGATATTGAAGACCAAAGACATCAAAACTTAGTGACATAGCCATGCATATGGAAAATACTATTACATATAAGAATATTAAAGTTTTAAGGAAACAATTCAATGACATTACAATTGACATGCATATGGAGATTATAATTTTAAAGATTAAATGATAACTTACAGTAATTGTGGCTCCTTCATTGGTCAAGTCTATGGTCAGTGCATGGTTGGAATTCAAGGAGGTTGTAGGTGTCGAGATAGTAACCTAGACAAATAGGAAAGCAACATGAAAAAATGTCAATAAACATGATGAAAACTATCCACTTTGAAAGATTAATAAATAAAATTAACCCTATCGAGTTCAAAATTATGAACTCTAGTTTTCTATTTTTTTATATAAATTTTTGCAATTATATACAAAAATTAAATAGTTTAAAATAAAATTACACTATACTATTCATTTATAATAATTATATTATTTATTTATGTCACATACAAATTACTAATATTTATTTAAATGTTCATATAATGTATAGTTTTAAATTAGTTGACAAATTATAATATAATTTATTTTTTAAAGAAATATTTTTAAAAATTATCAAGAATAATTGAAATTTTAAAATGTAAATAACTATGGAGAATTTTATTAAGATAATTTGTAAGAAAATCAAAATGTAATTTAAAACCTATTTTATTAAAATTATTATAACTGTATACTTTTTTGCTATATAATAAAAAAAATATAAATATAATAGATTCATACTAATATATAACAATTAAATATATATAGAATCATATTAAAATGAAATAGTAATAATTTTTTAATTTAATTCTATTAATTTGTTATTTAATAAAAAATACAAAATAAATTTATTTATTAAATTGCACACTTTAGAATTTAGAATATAAGGAAAAGAAATTTAAAATTTTAAAAAATTAAAGTTGTAATGAAAGTAAAAAGAATGATAATGTGTTATTTAATTGTCTTAATTTTTTATTCATTTAAAAAATAATTAGAAATCAATTAAATTTTCAAAGTACAATTCACAATTTAGAATGCTAAGTAAAACAAATTTTTAAAAATTAAATGTAAACTTTAAATATACTACAAATATTCAGATCTATTTTAGATTTAGCATAGAACAAATGGGATATGTAGAGTAACATATATAACTCCAAACGATCCATAAAATTAGTGTGTTGAAAGAAAATACTAAAAACATACCATACAATTTTTTAAAATTATTATTCTACTCTAATTCCATGACATAAAATCCCAAAAGTAAGTTTTAGAACATATTTTAATTAATTTAATAATCTAATACTTATTTTCTCTAATAATGTGAAATTAAATTTGAGATTCTATTTTGCATTTGCGTAACAAAAACATTTGTATTTTGAAACAAGTTTATTGTATAATACAATCTTTAAAGGAAGGTAATATATTCTCTTAATTGTAAATAAAGGTGACATAGTTAAATCAGTAATGGTTCCTACCACTTTTGCAATTATATACAAAAATTAAATAGTTTAAAAAAAATTACACTGTACTATTTATTTATAATAATTATATTATTTATTTATGTCACATACAAATTAATAATATTTACTTAAATGTTCATATAATGTATAGTTTTAAATTCTAGTTCACATATTATAATACAATTTATTTTTTAAAGAAATATTTTTTAAAATTATAAAGAATAATTGAAATTTTAAAATGTAAATAACTATGGAGAATTTTATTAAGATAATTTATAAGAAATTGAAAATTTAATTTGAAACCTATTTTATTAAAATTATTATAATTGTATACTTTTTTGCTATATAATAAATATATATATAAATATAATAGATTCATAGTAATATATAACAATTAAATATATATAGAATGATATTAAAATGAAATAGTAATAATTTTTAAATTTTATTCTATTAATTTTTTATTTAATAAAAAAATACAAAATAAATTTATTTATTAAATTGCACACTTCAGAATTTAGAATATAAGTAACAGAAATTTAAAATTTAAAAAGATTAAAGTTGTAATGAAAGTAAAATGAATGATAATGTTTTATTTAATTGTATTAATTTGTTATTCATTTAAAAAATCAATTAGAAATCAATTAAATTTTCAAAGTACACTTCACAATTTAGAATGCTAAGCAAAACAAATTTTTAAAAATTAAATGTAAAGTTTAAAAAACTTAGTCATCATTTTGGATTGATAACACTCATACTTCATCAAATAGTAGAGATGTTATTAGGCATAGGATTGCATCTAGTCAATATGAACATCATAGAAAACATTGCTTGGACACAACACAGCATGAGTTATGGGTGTCATTTTGTAGTGAACATCCTAATGTAAAAGTTGGGCAAACATTGTTTAAAAAATTGAAGCCATACTTTGTGAGGTCAAATAAAGTATTTGAAACATGTTGTTGTCGTCATCATATTGAGTTTGATCTCCACTACCAGGTATTTCAAAATTTTGTAGAAGACACATATGGTTTTCATGTTGCTCCTCCTAGTAGGAAAAGTGAGTTTATATCATCCATTCTATATGACAAAATAGATGATCCAATTGGTCAAATAAATTGCATCAAAGGATTATGTGAAACATGTGGTGAATTGGCTTTATTTCCTTTGGAAATTAAAATTATTTATGTAACAAAAAAATTGAATTGCAAAAGTTACAAGCATGTGAAGAATGAAACAAAGTCGGGGAAACATACAAAAAGGTTGGAATATGTTGAAGAGGAGTTACCTATTGTAACATTTATGGAAAGATTTAAGAATTTGATTCAACATTATATTTGTCATGCATTTTTTGCAACGTGGCATGCACAACAATTTCAAATTTTGAGAGATAATTTCTCACTTGGAACAATTGTATCAGTTGTTGATTTTATAGAGAACTATTACTTTGTTCATCAAAATCCAATTCAATCAAATTATTAATTTTCTAAGCAAGTCACTATTATGGTACATGTTTGTTATAGACGTGCACAATTAGATTTGGATGGTGTTCAGAGTACATTTTAAGTAGGAATATCACTTTTTTATAAGTGATGATAAAGAATATGACATTCACTATGTAGGACATTGCTTCAATATGTTATGATCAAGTCTCCTATACATCCTATGGCCGAGGCGCATCAACCAAGCCCTACAAATATATATATATATATATATATATGAACTATCTAAACATATATACATGTGTGTACATGAATTATATGAGTGCATATCTATTTTGAAACATAAATAACTTTACAAACTAGATTTAAAACTTGTACCTAAGCACTACTAGGTGTCTCAATAGAATCATCTTTTTGACGTACATGCCCTAACCCAACACTAGATGTAATTATGTGCTCGGTGACCTGTGCCGACATGATTTTTTATAACTTAAATTAAATATCTATCTGAACTAAATTTTTTAATTTCATATATATATACCTAGGTCTCAAGAGGTGGAGGATGATCATCAGACTCCATCATATCATCTATCGATGCACCTCTACTATCAACATCACATCCTAATACTCTAGCATCATCTCCTAAAACTCCAGCACTGACTGAACCACCCTCGGCACCACAATCTCCAATTGCTAGTAATGATGAGTGAAGTGGAGTGTGTAACTGGCTGGGTAATGGTGTAGAATCAGTGCTGAGTCAGAATAACTTGTCCATGTATGATGAAAATCCCATGCTTAGACTAGTATCAATCTCAGATAGCCCTTGTTACTACTCACCAAAATCATCAAGGCCCTTAGCTATGATCTTAACATCTCTAACTTGTATGCTCGAGTCATCTATAGAGTGTTGTGAGCCTCGTGTAGAATGCTATGAGCTATGCTATGTGGCATCTATCACTAGTGTGGTTTGTGCCTATGGAACTATAGGGCTTTGATGGTGTCTAATGGCATCCATCACTAAGTGAACTAGCATTCCCTATGTATCAGAAATATAACTAATACTCTACAACAGATCCTTTAAAAAATATAGTGCCAAATCCATATGTGTGTGTTGTCCTAAAAGAGCATGACCATCACCTAGTATTGGTAGTCCAATAGCTCTATATGCCTCATTAGGGGAGGTTCCTAAAGTGCTACTAGATGCCTCTAAAGATGGTCAACCTAGATGACTCTATCGAGTGTGAATATAATGACCAAGAGAATTAGATGTGATACTAGCAGCCAAAGATGCAATGTATCCAATACTATCAATTACTCCCCTTTGGGAAGAAATGACAACACTATCTGCAATAGGTGCTAGTGTTGGAGTCACTGGAGGAAGTCTCTATCTAATGAACTGTTTCACATCTGGAGGTGGTAGACACTGTGCACTGTGATACTGGTCACAATCTGTGATCTGACCATGCCCTATCTACAATAATCTAGAATGTCTAAGTAGTTGAGGTTGAGCCCCATGCGGAACTCAACATACAACTATTGTGGAAAATAAAGAGGTATTTGATCATTATTAGGATAATGACCATGTGCGGCTAAAAAACAAGGATAGATCATTCTAGCTATAACAAGATATCTGCATCATGTCACTCAATAGTCTCTCACCCTACCCTATTTACCATCATATGATGGAAAGAGATCTCATTTGATGAAATCTTTGGGTTCCACCCTTTTGACATCATCAAAAGATGCATTTCCTAAAATCTGAGTTCTAAGCTCCCTAGCTATGGCATCTAAAACATTAGGGGTAAATGAATGATGAGCTCTAAATCTAGTAGTGAGATCTTGTAAAATCTTACATATGGTTGCACATATGTCTCTATATATACCATCATCAAAGAACAATATAGGATACTCTAATCTAACAACCTCCTACTTTTAAAATGTAAATAATGCATCGATATCAATGCATGGAGGTGGCACGGTAGGACCCATAACAAGACCTCCAGTAGGAGCTACATTAGGACCTCCAACAAGAGTCACACTAGGAGCCACAACAATCCTTGCACCATGAACCACACCAGGAGCTGCAACAGAAACCCCATCATGAGCCCTACGACGAGCCACAGCATGAGCCCCACCACGAGAAACACGATGAACTACACTAGGAGCTGCAATAGGAATCACATCAAGAGCTGCAATAGGAACTGCATCAAGAGCCACATGAGGAGCTATAGCAAGAGCCATAATAGGAGGAGTCACAATAGGAGCCTCATCACCCTCAGGATGATGAGCAAGCTAATCATGTGAAGTCATACCTACAATGACAGAGCTAATATATATTGTAAATACACACACACACACACACACACACACACACACACACAGACACACACACACAGACACACACACACACACACACACACACACACACACACACACACACACACACACACACACACACACACACATGTATGTATGTCTAGTTGAGTACACAAATTTTTATTTAAAAGATATGTAATCATTTACGTCATTTATAATTTGTGACACATCAATAATTATATGATCATACATGATAGTTAGAGTTAGAGCAAGGGTTTGAGTTTTTAATTAGGATTAGATTAGGGTTTGACTTAGGGTTTGATTACAATTTGATTTCTAAGTTTATAGTTAGATTAGAGTTTGAGTTAGATTAAGGTTTGATTAGGGCTTCATTTAGATTAGGGTTTGAGTTTTCAGTTAGGATTACATTAGATTTTGAGTTAAAAATTAGGGTTTGAGTTTTTAGTTACCTGATTACATTAGAGTTTGAGTTAGATTAAAGGGTTTGATTAGGGTTTCATTTCTAGATCTAAGGGTTTGAGTTTTCAGTTAGAATTACTTTAGAGTTTGAGTTAGATTAGGGTTTGAGTTAGATTAGTGTTTGAGTTTTTAGTTAGGATTAGATTAGGGTTTCATTAGGGTTTGATTTAGATTAGGGTTGGAGTTAAATATTAGGATATGATTAGGGTTTGATAAATAGATTAGGGTTTGGTTAGGGTTTGATTTATAGGGTGACGGTTAGATTAGGGTTTGTGTTGGATTAAGGTTTGATTAAGATTCCATTTAAATTAGCATTTGAATTAGATTCTAGGTTTTCAGTTCTCAGTTAGGATTACATTATCTAGTTTAAGTTAGATTCTAGGGTTTCAATTTTTAGTTAGGATTATATTAGGACCTTTGAGTTAGATTAGGGTTTGAGTTTGAAGTTAGGATTATATTAGGGTTAGAGTTAGATTAGGGTTTCAATTTGAGTTAGGGTTATCTAGTTAGATTAGGGTTATGATTAGGTTAGGATTTGAGTTAAAGATTAGGGTTTGATTAGGGTTCAAATGATTTAGATTAAGGCTTGAGTTCTAGATTAAAGGGTTTGGTTAGGGTTACGGTTGTACATTACTTAAGGCTTGAGTTAGGGTTTGATTTAGATTAGGGTTTGAGTTAGATTAAGGTTTGGTTAGGGTTTGACTTCTAGGGTTGTACGATTAGATTAGGGTTTGATTTAAAGATTAGGGTTTGAGTTTTCAATTAGGATTAGATTAGGGTTTGATTAGGGTTTAATTTCTTGATTAGGGTTTGAGTTAAAGATTAGGGTATGATTAGGGTTTGGTAAATAGATTTAGGTTTGGTTAGGGTTTCATTTATACTTAGTTATGGTTAGATTAGGGTTTGGTTAGCATTTCATTTAAATTAGGTTTTGAGTTTTTAGTTCTAGGATTACATTAGAGTGAGTTAGATTTTAGGGTTTCAATTTTTAGTTAGGATTATATTAGGGTTTGAGTTTGAAGTTAGGATTATATAGGGTTTGAGTTAGATTAGGGTTTCAATTTGAGTTAGGGTTTAAAGATTAGGGATTCAGTTATGGTTAGGGTTATCTAGTTAGATTAGGGTTATGATTAGATTGGGATTTGAGTTAAAGATTAGGGTTTGAGTAGGGTTCAAATGATTTAGATTAGGGTTTGAGTTCTAGATTAAAGGGTTTGGTTAGGGTTACAGTTGTACATTACTTAAGGTTTGAGAGGTTTGAGTTAGGGTTTGATTTCTAGGGTTACATTTAGATTAGGGTTCCTAATTAGGATTTGATTTAAAGATTAGGGTTTAAGTTATATTAGGGTCTAAGTTAATAGTTAGGATTAGATTAGGGTTTGATTTATAGGGTTATGGTTAGATTCTAGGTTTTGTGTTAGATTAGGGTGTGATTCTAGGATTTGATTTAGATTAGGGTTTGATTTTTCACTTAGGATTAGATTAGGGTTTCAATTTTTAGTTATGTTTAGATTATGGTTTGAGTTAAGGTTTGGTTAGGGTTTGATTTCTAGGGTTATGGTTAGATTACTATTTGAGTTAGATTCTAGGGTTTCATTTAGATTAGGGTTTGAGTTAGATTAGGTTTTGGTTAGGGTTTGATTTCTAGACTTGCAATTAGATTAGGGTTTTTGGTTAGATTAGGGTTCATGATTAGGGTTTGATTTAGATTAGGGTTTGAGTTAGATCTAAGGGTTTCAATTTTTAGTTAGGATTAGATTAGGTTTATGGTTCTAGGTTACATTAGCCCATTTCAGTTACAGAAGTCTAGAGTTAGATTAGGGTTAAAGAGTTTTCAAGTTAGAGTTAGAGTTTGAGTTAGGGTTAGAGTTTGCGTTAGGGTTAGGGTTATGGTTAGTGTTAAAGGGTTTGAGATAGAGTTCTAATATTTTCTAATTTTCTACACTAATTTGTTTTTTTATTGTTTCTAATATTTTGTAAAAAAAAATTTCAAATATTTTATAATGTTTTTCTAATAATTTATAATGTTTTTTCTAAAATATTTTCTAATGTTATATACTAATTTATTTTCTTTAATGTTAAATACTAATATTTCCTAATCTTAAACTAATTTTTTTTTCTAATATTGTAGATTAATATTTTTTTAATATTTCAAGTAATATTTTTCTAATAATTCTACACTATTTTTTTTTTAATAATTTATAATGTTTTTCTAATATTTTCTAATTTTCAAGACTAATATTCTTTAAAATATTTCTAATATTTTCTAATGTTTTTTCTAATATTTTCTCATATTTTTCTAATATTTTCCAATGTTTTTCTAATATTTAAATGTAATATTTTTCTAAATTTCTTTTATAATATTCTATGTTACTAGTACACTATTGTCTTTTTAATATTGTTCTAATTATGCCGATAGGCTTATTGTGGGAGCTTTGCTCCCAAAAAACTTAATTTTGATGGAAAAGTTGTCAGCCCCAAATAGATTTCTATTTTCCGGGAGCTTTTCTAGTAGCAGTCATTTTTTAGAAATAATCTATAAACAATTTTTATTGCATTTTTTTCAAATATCTCTTTTTTTATAAACTTTATATTTCACTATTACTTTTCTAATTCTCTCCTTTCTAATTATCTTTAACTTGCTAATTCTGTAATGTTTTTAGCTAATTTGTATAAATGTCTATGATAGCTTCAACTTTCTTATGCAATCTTCAAAATTTGCTCTGTACTTTTCATCATTTTTATAGATGAAATGGCTTTGGTAGACGAATCGGCTTTGGGGTTATATATGTTAGTCTACATATCCTATTTGTTCTATGCTAAATCTGAAATAAATCCGAATATTTGTAGCCATCAGAATGAGGTGCTCTACACATGATTGCCCAATTGCCTTCCATAGTACTGTCATCCAGACTTAATCTTCTCTTAACATATTCTCTCATTATTTTCCTACTAAAACCCATTTTAGATGAAATTGAAGATATTTGTCTATTTTGGGTCATATTCTTATTTAAAACAGACATCAACACCACTTTTCTTGCCATGGACCTATCTTTAGTTCGAGATTATTTTCCTATGTTTCTCAAACCTTGTTTAACATTTTCAATCACATCAGTTTGCATGTTAGAAAATCTTCTCTTCTTTGATGTTGTGTCTATACCTAACAATTTCAATGCCTCTTGCAACTTCTTTTTTGTAAGCAAAAGTGAAAGCAACTGAGCTTGTTCAAGTGTTTTAGTGTTATCAAATTTAGTCATAGTTTCTCTTATCTTCTTATTCACTGACCTTTTCTTAGAAAAACTTAAGGGTTGAAAAGTAGTTGCAAGTCTTCTCAATTTATCCACATCCATTTTAAGTAAATGATCTAAATTTTTATGAGAAATACTATTCTTTACAAATTGGGCAATATTTATGAGTTCATCCATACCAATTCCTACACCTGATCCCAACCCTTCTCTGACTTTTGTTATTGGAATTTCTATAGGGAGCAATCTTGAGCCTTCTCCAACATTCATTGTTTGAGATATTGCAGGGAAAGATTCTGACCCTTCTTTGACTTCTATTATTTGAATGTCTGTAGGGAGTGATCTTGAACCTTCTTCAACATTCATTGTTTGAGATTCCATAGGGAGTGTTCCTAACCCTTCTCCCATATGCACTTCTTCTACTTCTGTTGAGCCTTCTTCAACATTTTCTTCACGTTGTTGATTGTCTACAAATTTTTTATAAATAAATCAAATTAGATAAAAAATAAGATTGAAGCATAATTAAATTCAAGACCATATTATACATAATTACAGACTTTGTTTAATTCAATGATAACATGCCACAGTCTTTTGAAGATTTCTTTGTTCTGCTTCATCAGATATCTTCCTTGCATATTTGTTTTGTCTTCCTTTCTTGTTTCCCATCAAAAAATCATAAAAATAAAAAATTTACCCTTTCCTTAATAAAATCATGTAGTAACTTTATAAAAATGTTGCAGTAACTTTAAAACATTTGGCTTCACTATCAATTTTTTGTCTTATTTGTAGGTGATGTCATGGTTTTTGTTTTTTGACATGTTCACACAAACACAAATTATTTGACATGTTCACCCGAACATGTCAAATTAAGTTTTCAGCAATCAAAAAATTTAGACACACACCCAAAATTGAGAATGAATGATCTCCTATTGTAAAATTAAAAATGCCAATTTGTGCTACTCAGAGTAAGCTTTCGAATGACTATAGTTGTAATACATATATATTCATTAAGACTTTCATATATGAGTTTATCTCATTATAGGTGCATTATCGATTGAACATCAAATGACTTTGACACTTAAGGAAAATTAGTAATTAGGTCAATTTTTTTTTGAAAAATATCTAGGATTTATAGGTTATTGAGATAACTTTTTATTAACAAAAAAATATTTATGATAAATTGAGTTGAATTTATCTATGTCAAAATGAATGTATGTCTGAATTATGATTGATGTCACTTCAAAACTTCATAAACTATACAATATTCAACCAAATTGAATCAAACCAAATGCATCCTCTAGATATTGATGTTACAAATCCAATGCCAAAAGAATTACCTCATTATGATTTCTAAGAAAAAATTTATGTGTGTCAAGTGGACTGTCACTCTTTAAAATATTGATTTTTAATATGTACCACTTTTCGAAGGAGAAGAAAAAATTGACTTAAATTTTTTTTTTAAAATTTAAAAATATGGTTACAAAGTAGGAACATAGTGTACTAGAAATCACTAGTTTATGTCATCTTGAAATTATTTATAGTTTTAGAGATATAGTCACTCAAATGTAAGGTTAGTTTCAAAAATATTGATTTCAGTGTCAAAATTGGTCAAAAAGTGGAACCCATTATTGTGGGATCACCCCTATGATGGTGTAATTACAACCTAAGAAGATTTTCATTCTCTCCAAACAAGTAGGAACCCAGAGATGTTAATAAAATTAGAAGTGTTTTGACACTTCTTATGTTAGTGCCTTGAAGCTTTTAGCTTTGCAAAACCTTGAATCAACCTAATCTATGAATGTGTATCAAACCATAAATACTCTATACTTGTTAATGGAACTTTAGAGGGATTCTTCTCTCCTTCCTATTGCTTAAGACAATGAAATGATATCTCCCCATTCCTTTATATTCTAATGTTAGAGGCTTTGGGTAGAACTACTAGCATGATGATAAATTGTATTTTTATTAGAAGGATTAATATAAATGGAAACTTCGATCCAACTACCCATTAGTAGTTTGTAGATGATACTATGTTAAATGGACAAACTGATCTTCATGAAGAAAGATATTTTAAAGGAATCCTTCAAAACTATATGTGAGCCTCTGACCAAGAGATTAATATAGACAAGTTATAAATTTTCTTTTTCAACACCTCTACCACAACAGAGAAATAAATTTGTAAGACTCTCAAAATTCAAGATTGGATTTGTCCAATGAAAATATCTTTGTCTATGTGACACCCCACCAGGGAAATCAAAATAAATTAACCTAAAGTTTCACTAAGTTTGACAAACTTTTTGTCTGAAAGATAATGACATCAATAGATAATACAGTGGAAGTAATAACTCACATACATACAACCATCATAAATAGATTACATCTCCTAAGGGTCCCATGGTGTTGAATCACATTTAAGTTTAATAATATTAAATTTAACACATAACCAAAATCAACATCATAGAATAATCACAAGTACAAATATATTTAAATAATATACAATTAGAGGATGTTATTTGGAAATAATCAAAATTGCATAGTCATCCACTATACAAGTCACGGGGTATGAAATGCTCAAAGAATATATATCATATTTAAAATACATCATCTCCTAAGATCTCTAATAAAAAAAATGATATAATAGAATATAACCATCCAACATAAATATAAGATCAAATAGAAAGTAACATATACACAAACACATCCAACAACGACATCCAATTATCAAATCTCAATGGTATATGAAAATACACTACCATCCAACCTCATGGAACCTAAATGGCCCACTCTTGCTGTGCTGAGGAGATAAAATCAAGTCCCATAAAGATATCAAACCACAAGTCATAACTAACATCTAGGTCAAGAAAAACCTTTAAATAAAACTATCTCAAAGGTACCAAGACACAAGTATCATCTAATCCTAGAGGCAACAAAGGCACATAGGGAATCTACTATGTAAGTGGGCAAGTGTCATTGCATGAGCCAACTCTAAGGTTACCCTAGTAGCCACTCTGGACTCTGGACCCCTAGTGTCTCTATGTGGCACCAATATCCTCTTGTACAAACAAGGCATACTAACGAAGCAAGGTTGCAACCAAGCATACTTTGTACTCCGATCTTAGCCTGTACTAGCACTTGAGGCATGGGCAAGGAAAACACAAACTCTTATTAATTCATTTTAAAACTCATTTAATCAAATGTTATCACTTTTTAAAACAACTTAACCGGTCTCCATTATAAGCCAATTCTCAATGTACATATAGATTACCTACCCTATAATCATAAAGTTACAAATCATAAAAAATCATAGTTTTTACCTCAGCCCTTAACAAGCAAATAGAAAGAACCTAAAGATAAAACATAGTATTCACCCCAGTCCTTTACAAGCAACTGGAAAGCACTTAAAGACCAATCTCAATATCCTCTTAGTCCTATATAAGAAATTAGAAAGCACAAAAATATAAAACCCAATAATTACGTTAGTCCTATACAAGCAATTGGAAAGCATTAGAAGATAAACACAACAATCACCTTTGTCCTATACAAGAAACTGGAAAGCACCACAAGACAAAACACAGTAATCATCTCAATCCTATATAAGCAACTAGAAAGCATAAAAAGCTAACTAATTGAAGACTCAAAGGTTACACTGGAAAAGTCACACCATTCACCTTAGTTCTACACAAGGAAACTAGAAAGAAATAACAACCAATAGATAAAACTCATCATAAAAGACACATGATTACATCACAATGGTCAGGTATAAAAGATCGTATACATAACACCATCACAAATGAAAACCCTCAAGCCTCTGGTAAACAATCTAATTTGGTCAAAGAACTAAGTTAGACCCAAACCTCAACATGTAATACAACACACATCTCATCAAAAGTTTTAAAAATTGTTTTCATAGTTAATTTAGGTTTGAAGTAATAAAGGTCAATTTTCACTAAGCTTTTCAAAAAAAGAACACAAGGTTCAATATGCAACTAGGGTTCCAATTTTGGTCTTCTCAAAGTATTATAATTACTAAGATTTTTGAATAATAAAAATTCCCTAGTATTACAAATCATTTTCATATATCTAAACCATATAAACACATCCAAATTTATAAAAGAAAACATTTTTTCTCCCAATTATTTTTTTTGATTTTCAATTTGCTTTAAAATTCTATTTAAACAATAAAGTAATAAATCAAATTTTCAAATAATTGAATTAAATTTTTTTACAATACTTATTAAAATTAATAATTATAATTATCAATTATTACCAAAAAAAAAAAATTATATTTATTAAACTTTGGAAAAACTTTGTCGAAATGAAAACCTACTAAAACTAGAAACTTTCTCAAAATGGAAACCTATTAAAACGCAAACTTTTCAAAACTGAAAACCTACTAAAAATGGGAACTTTCTCCAAATGGAAACCTACTAAAAATGAGAACTTTCTCAACACGAACGACAATAGATTCACAACAAGGGTTTTGTATCACCTAATCTAGTAGTGTAATAAAAGGAATACTAACTTAATAAAAAATATTCACATAACTAAATAAGCTAACACTTATGATAGGACCAAGGTTATCACGAAGAAGAAAAGTAAACCAAGAATGATAGGCTCCTTATTGTATAGCCTATGATGATGTAGATATGTCCCTGATGGATGAGGATGTATGCTCACAGTGTGCTCGAGCTTCCAATAGGTGGGGGTTTTTACCAAGTGTGTAGATGGGTGAGTGTTTCAACAATAGAGGTGCGGATGTATTTCATCATGGTGATGGTGTAAAATGACTATGACAGAGTGGTTAGTGGAGCATTGTAAGTTTGCATAAAAGTGGATTAATGGATTATGAGAGGGAAGGGATTTATTTGTAGACTAAGGGGTAGAGATATGGATGGTCAGGATGCGAGGATGGAAGAATGGTGAGGGAGGGCTACGATGCATTGAAAGGGGAGTACATGGATTTTTCTTATTTAGAGTCGATTAAGGAGTGACACTTGTCACAAGGAGGATGAGTGTGAGGGATGGGATAATGGTTGGTCAAAGGGAGTAATGAGGGAGGATGAATGTGTAAGAGGGATTTAAGAAACATAAAGAGGGATGTAAGAGGCATTAATGGCATGTAAGAGCCATTAATGCTCTTGGATAGGGATGGAAGAGGATAAGAGAGACTTGTTGACTTTGGTTTGGGTTAGCAAGTCCCAACCCTTGTTTAAAGTTGTGCATATGTTTAGGAGGGGGATTAGACTTATTTTAGAAAGGGGGTTAGGTTGCAAGTGGCTTAGCTTTGATGGGATGGGTTAGTTAGGTAGTTAAGTCAGGTTAATATGGGTGAATTGGTTAGATTAGGGATAAAGGTAGATTTTAGGGATGTTTTAGAGGTTTGGATAATTTATTAACTAGGGAATGATGAATAATTAATTAAATAATAAATATTTAATTACTAATGTCCTAGGAGATGACTAAATAAGATTACCTATTTCTGTAAACAGATTTAGGTGTCTACATTTTGCCCCTCTTTGACATAGCGTTGGGAGATCACTATTTCAAAGAAGTTTGAAATATAAATGACATGAAGAAGACTTTTAAAGCAACATGGTTTCCCTAGTCTTAAGTAGAAGAGGAGAGAATGTACTACATGATGCCCCCTCAAGAAGGTGGTAGGGAGATGAGGCTAGGCCTGATAGCTTCTTAAAAAATACAAGAAGCAAGGATGAGTAGGAGGACTAAGAGTGGCTAAGAGAGTGGATTTAAGGGAGCTCATACTCTCACTATAGGAGAATGATATAGAGGAAAACCTTGTGCACAAGGATAAGTGATGGTTAAAAACACTAGTTATAAGGGGAGGTGATTGCCTTTTTTAAATCAAACCTAGGGAAGTGATTTGGAAGATGGTAGAGTGGGGGAGATTATGATTCTAGGATTATGATTGGTAATGAATAAAATTATGATTGATGCAGGAGCTATGATTATGATAGATGTAGGACATATGATTATAATTGATGCAAGAATGATGATTATGATAGAGATAAAACTAGTGGATCATGATTATAGGATTGATTGGATGGGATATTTGGATAGGATGGGATGTTTGGATAGGATAGGATGGAATCTTTTGATTGGATGGGAGTTTGAAGTAATCCATTGAAGCTTGACCATGGAGGTATTCCAAAGGGGAGCACCACCATGTAGTTGAGCACTTATTTTGATATAGGAATATTGGGGATATGCCAAGATTACTAAGAACATCAAGGTCTTTGCACCAATATTACATAGGATTGATGCAAAACAAGCACACAAGGATTACCCCAACACCACACATGAATCCCATAGGAATCAAAGTGGAAATGATACTAGGTAACCCACAATAAAATGATATTTCCCAAGTGCACCATGTAACCAAGAGTGATCACATGTTTGTAATATGCAAGGGTCATATCCAACTAACTCACAAGCAAAAAAAAGACAAAAAAGACCTGATCAAAACCTTGCCCTTGAATTGCCCCATTTGTAGCACACCATGATATAAAAGATCATGACAACCTGGAGGAGGGAACAACCCAAATTACTTAGTAGAGATACTTTAAGAACCAAACTTGAAATCTTGAAAAGAAAATAAATTGAAATAAAATGTACATCCATAAAAAAGTTAACCTTTTTCTAAAGAGATCAATAGGATTGGATACTGATGGACCAAGATTAGACAAGAGGAAGGATGCATCCTACAAGTATCTATCAGTAATATTGAGGATTGCGATGAGTTGAGCAATCATAACTTTTTAGGACAATATTTCGATGACAAGGGATCTCGTACGAGGATTCGCTAAAGCACCTAACCAAGATAATTGCTATTTGCAATCAAGCATGAATGGACACAAAGTGATGAGGGATATACAATGGTACCAAGTGAAGGACTAATATGCAAGGAATAAACAGTCAACAAAAAAAAGTATTTACAAGGGATTATTGTACAAAAAGTTCAGTATGATAAGATAGTAGCAAGAAAGATAAGGATGAGAAGATAACAGTGTAGACAATAAAAAATGGTTTTCATCTACATTTTCATCACTTCTTCATACTAATTTGTCCCATTTTTTTCATTCTACTAACTCTGATCTTTTGGCCAGATTGACCATATTTTGTCATTTGTATCCTCTTTCACATCTTATCAAATCAACTCAAAATCATTTCAAATCAACTCAAAATCACCCCAAATCAACTCAAAATCACTCAAAATAGGTCCTAATCAACCCAAAACATATCAAACATCTCCAATCAATCATCATTTATCGGCTCCTAGGCATTGTTTTGGCTTTCAGTGCCTTGGAAACCTATCAACTTATCAATCTTATCAATCTAACCTTAGTACTGTCATGGCTCTTAGTGCTAGGTCAAAATATCATTCATGTCATTCAATATTTGACATTGTTGAGGCTTTCAATGTCAGATCACAACATCATCAACCATTTTAATAACATTGACAATGTTTGTCGGTGTTATTATGATCAAAACTTATCAATCAATTTCAATCCTGTAGCATTTACAATGTCAGTTAAATGTTGCATATCAACCAATTCATTTCATGTGTCCTTGGCATGTTATCAATTTCAATCAATCAATATGATCATGGCTTTGATCTACTAGTCATCATCTTATTCCATAACCATCATTGTACATTTTTTTCAAAGGATACGGTCGCATTCATTTAATGAATTTGGCCAATTATCTACTAATTTTCTCTATAGGATTAAATAACCCATAATTTAATCCTATTCTTTCTAATTATTCTTCTTAATTATCATCTTCACTTAATTAATTTTATTAATTAATTGGTTTATCATCTACAAACCATGGAAATTCTTAATTTCCTAAGTTCCATTTTCCATCATTAATTCCATTTTCTCCTAATTCTTATTTTGTGGAATAAGAGGATTTTTAATTCAAATATTCCATAAAATATTCCATCATCATGACACTTGGATATGACACCTTGTGGATTCTCCTTTGACACTTGGCTGAGATTTTTCATAATCAAATATTATTACCTCTTACACATGTCTCTATTTGGCTTCTTTGTCATAGATTCTTGGCTTTAAGTGGGTTGAGGTGTCTTATGACACGTCATAGATTCTCTTCCACATTTAGCCAAGTTTGACTTGCATGTGTCATAGAATCTCACAATTGGCATATTCTGTCATATGCATCATAGGAATCTCTTGCCACATCGCACATCTATGGGTGACAAATCGAATGCCCTCACTTTGAGTGTTGATTATAAAATGAACACTCTTTCTCTCATTTTGGGTCCTTGAATCCTTGAATGCTTAAGTTTTGAAAGTCCAAATCTTTGAATCTTTGAGGCTCTACTTCGTTGCATGTTGCATTCTCTCTCTCACATAAAATCACACTTCAAGTATTCTCATGGCATTATCCACATCATAGGCTTTGGCTTCAACCTTGTGTGCACTATAGGCGAATTGGAGCCACAATTATTTGGAGAAGAAAGAATAACATGGGAGCTACAAATGAAAAACGGGGTTTCTATTTCTTTCTTAATTAGTTTGGCTTTCATGGTAGACTAGTGGGTGCTAATGTATGATTATTGAGTTTTGTGATTTTCTCATAGTATGTTATGCTTTTAACCCATTTTTCTGGTCCTACATTTGGTGAACCTGATGTGAACATGCATATCTAACTTGTGTTTTCTTGGTTTGTGCTTGTAGGTGCAAGGAAGGAGCTCACTTGGAAGGGTATAATGACTATCTACTCTTCCTTTTTAAACCTAGATTAATTAGGTGGTCTAGTAAAATGCTCATATGTTGTTGTTTCATGCATTCTATTAGCTTGCTATCCTAAGGTGCACTCTGCTCTGTTAGGGCGCACTTAGGACCCCTAGGAGTAGTTTTAGGAGCCCAGAAACCACCAAAACCTCTTTCTACTATTTCTAACTTACCAACTATGCCCATCTGGGCCTCAACTGCATCATTGATGCATTCTACACTGTTTGGGTGCACTTGGGAGTGTAGCTTTGAAAATTTTAGTTTTTGGGTCTTGACTAGGCACCCATTTCCCCACACCCTGCACCTGACTTCCCAACTACACCCTAAAACTACCAACTACACCCAACTGGGCCCCAACTATGTCATTGACATAGTCTGCACTATCTAGGTTCACTTGGGGATGTTCAGAGCCATTTTGGCCTTCTGGGGAGCAATTTGCACTGTCAGAGCACACCTAGGCTCACAATAAGCACATGCATCAATCAGAATCTGCATTTCAGGTTCCTCTCACTCTCTAGGACATAGATTAGATTATTTTTTTGTTACTGATGATCTATTTGCAACATGTGGCAATCGTTGGATAAAGATATGATCATAACAAACTATTGATGTGTGTGCTTTGCAGGACGTTGTCGAAGACTTTGTGTGTCTTTCAAAACTATGTGTGTGAATTTCCTAGATTAGATAACATTTCATTTGGTGCTTAAAAAGAACCTTTTTCTTTTCTACCTGGCATGTCTACAGTGTTAAATCCCTAGGAGTTGCATTGGACATATCCTCTCCCCTCGCCATTCGTGGATCTTGGGTGTAAGAGAAATCTGTGTAACTTCTATAGGAGGCCTGCCTTGGACCAAGATACTCGAAATTGGGTATGCTAGGGGATGACCTCAGAGCGGTAATGAGCCAAAGCTAGGTCAACACTCCAGCCACTATATAAAATTTGATTATGGTGAAAGCTGTGTCGGTGGTATTGCTGCGTGCTAGCTCTCCTCCAGTACCCTTGTGGTGCGTCAAACCCCAATTCTCGAGGCTGGGAGACCTTCTGTGAAAGTTTATCATTCACTTGCCAAATGGAATGCCCTTACTAAAAACCATGTTTTAGTGGCCAAAATCCTTTCTATCCACTGGCTCAAGGGGTCACCCATGCCCGTGAATACATCCTACATTCTCGCAATCCTTAGTAGAGGCAACAATCCCTTGGGAAGTCATTCCCCTTGGGAAGTGGATCTTGGTAGCCTCGAGAAGTGAGTGAACTATAAGGGGGAGCCTGTGGTGCCAAGATCCTAGGTTGTCCGCTCTAGATAAGCATGGCTAAACTTCGGTTCAAGTAGGAATTCAGTGGATACAGTCCTAAAAGCCTAGGTTGTGGTGTGTTTGTTAACTTTTTACAACATCTATTCTTGTCTTAATGTGTCTTGCATGTGTGCAAAACAAAATCAAGATAAAAGCTAAACTTTTAAATTTACACCTTGGATATCATTTGAACTTGTCAAAACCTCACACATTGCCAAAACATTTCAACCTTTATCAAACTTTCCAAACATTGATTCAACACACTCGAACCTTGGAAAACATGGCGACTTGTGCTCTTAAATGTGTTTGGCAAAACGTAGATCTCACACTTGCATAGATTTCACTTGCATTCACCCTAGTCTAGGCTTCATTATTACATCATATAAAATTCATATTGCACCTTTTAGCCCTCATTTAGTATCTATTACTTTTCATATTGCATTCATTTAGGTTCAGTTTTACTTTCCTTAGTTTTTGCATTCCCATCTCAGAATCAACACTTTGCATTCACCGCCTTGCATCTTTGCATACCTATTCATCATCTTGAACATTTTATCCATCATTTTGGGTGTCCTAATCATCATTTTGAGCATCCAAACTGGCCCTAACACTATCCTCTACCATTTACCTCTCTATGACATCAATCCTGAAACCATAGCTTCTAGAATTGCCTTAGTTTCAGTCCAGCTTACCAACTGCACCCAACTGGGCCCCAACTGCATCATTGATGTAGGATGCACTATCTGGGTGCACTTGGTGGTCCTAAGATCTAGTTTTGGGTTCCAAATAACATTTTGGGGCTTCAACAGTGTCCTTAGGTACCTGGTTAGCTCCCCTTGCACTAGCTTGTCCAGATCTGCATTCTACAACACCTAATCATCATCACCTTCAGTGAAGAAATCATTATATATGTCATAACCTTCATTTTACATCTCCCCAACCCATCCTAACATCAACCCCAACATCCTAGCTTTTTGGCATGTCAGTTTGGTAACCATATCCCTCAGAATTAGCAAACATTCTTCCTAGCTTACCAACTGCACCTAGAAACTACCAACTGTGCCCAAACTAGCTCCAAGTGCATCAATGATGTATTTGGTATTTTTAGGGTGAAATTTCAACTATTAGGGCAGACTTGGGTACCTGCATGACCATTTTGGGCCTCCGAACTGCACTTTAGGACCCCAAAACTGCATCTAGGAGCCTCTAGACCTACCCATTCTGCACTTGACCCAAAATTGTATCCCGCACCCAAAATCCCCTTTTACATCATAGGCATTGTCTGTATCACATATCTGATCAGTATCACCATCATTTTGAGTCCTCAAAATGTCATTTTGAACCCCCAAAACCTTTGAATTTAGTCAAAAATCTAGACAAAGTATAAGTCTTAGAGTATCTCCTAGTGTTGACGGATAATGGATCTTGACTAGTCTTTTTAACTCTTTTCTTATCATTTTATTTGGTCAAAATATATCTATGTCTTGATATATTTGACCTTTTCATCTTTTATCAATTTGATCTTTTCATCTTTTATCAGTTTTTGGTCAAGATCCAAAGTCCTTTACCACAAGGTTAAACTCCTAGACAAACTATTTTCTGAAAGTTTTTACCTAAGTTCAAAACTTTCCATATACCCTTTTCATAACATAATCATATCACTAGCATCCCCAAATTTTATTTTGACCTACCCTAGTGGTATATCCCCTTCATATTACATTGATCAAAATCCTTAACATCATTTTCACTTCCAAACCCTATCAAATTGTCCATCAACCAAATTACCTTCTTGAGCATTTACCCTCATTTTGCATGTCCCAAACGTCATTACGAACCCTAGAACATCATCCTTTGAATAATATACCTTGCATACATCAACCTTTAGCATCCTTAACAAGTCCAAAACATAACCCTAATTTTCATTTTGCATACCTTAGAGTCATTTTCATCCCCTCTAGTCAAACTTCAAAACATCACCTTGCATTTTGCATTTGCATAATATCCCTAGGACATTTTCACTTTGCAAATCAAAACCATAATTCATTTAGGATTTCCTCACATTTCATAACATTCCTAAAAAATTAAAAATCCCAAAAACACTCATATCTTGGATACCCAGCACTCTAAAATCACCCAAAACACTCAAAAATTCCATTGCATTTGCACTCTTAGGTATCATGCCAGCACTTACTAGGAGACAATCAGCTCAGAGACCTAAGGAACTCTATCAAACTTTGTTTTCTAAGGCACAAGCACAACCAAAACCTCATCCAAGACAAAGAAAGTGCAAGAAAATCCAACAAACCATTGATGAAGACGAAATCGAGGCATCACAACCATTACTAGCAAACCCCTTGAACATGTATCCCCAAGATCCTCAAGCTATGGCACAACAAACTTTGAACAATACACCTACCATGAGATTTCCTCCAAACACTTACCCCACACATGGGATGGTTCAATGGAGTCCTGACTTTGAACCTATATTCGTGCCAATGCCACCAGGAGGAGGAAGTTTACCAACCTCACCTGAAGATGAACAATCACATGCATTTGAATTCAGCCAACCTAACACATCAAACATACAACAAGGTATTGTACACCTAAGTGATGAATCTGACACCGATTATGGAATCACTAATGAGGAAATGGCTAGGGCATGTCAAGACAAAAGTTTTTGCAAGAACTTCAAACGTTTGGCAGCGCAAGAAATTGTCAAATTTAACCCAAACTTGGAAGGTCCTAGGTCCAAAAATCAAACCAAAACAACAATTAAAAACATTCAACCCATGATAAATTTGGACTTAGACAAGGGAAAACAACCTTTGGAGTTTTCAAACATAGTAATAGCACCTATAAGGTCCCATCAAGAACCAACAATTGAAATCCTCCAAAGTACATTTGAACACATCAATGTTAACCCCTTGTTTGATGAAATATCACCAATCCCTAAACACCCCAAAAGGACATTAAGACTTGATTTTACTCACATGATGCAACAAAAAGATGCACCTAAAGGGACTTGTGCTCTAGGGATGCCAAACATACCTCCTTTGGAGGAAAATCAACAAAGTAGATCTTTGCTCCTAACTTTACCAAGTGCTATGACATCAAATGCTATGGAGCCTCTCATAAATACAACATGTGAAACATCAAGTGCAACCATCCCTATGGACACACAAAGGAAAAGTCTTATTGACATTACGCCCATTCCCAATAGGGACACATCTCATAGTCAAGTCAATATGATGTCACAAGTAGGAACATCTAACAGATAAAGATACCAAAACAACAATACAAACATGACGTTCAATTGTCAAGGACTTAGTCAACCCCCATGAAAAGAACAACCTATAGTGGTACAAGGACTCAACATTTCCAAGGCGCAACCAAGTCTACATCCACTTGACACACATCCCACATATCAACAACAACACCAAACACAACAACAACAACTGCAAGTGGGGCAAACATCCAACATTCCTAATACACAATCCCATGTGAACCCACTTGACTTACACACAATTTATCAACAACAATTTCAGCAGCAATTCCAACAACAAAAAATGATGTTTGCTAAACAACAAGAGCAACTCAAGCAATAGTTGGAATACCAAAGACGCCTTGACAAACAGATCGCATACCAACAACATTTGTTACAACAACAACATGTGCCCCAACAACCTCAACAAATACCTCTACAACAACAAGCATGCACATGGTCTTAAATACAACCAACAGAGGTATCCCAACAACAACCACAACACATGGTACAACAATTGCAGTCAATTCCACAACAAGTTCCACATCAAATACCACAACAAGTTCCCCAACAACAGGGAACTTTTTGTCTTTGAGGTGCCAACATACCTCCACCACCTAGTGACACTTCATCAGACTCATCAGACATAGAAATGTTAGAACCAAGTAGACATAGTTCTCGCCATAGAAAATGGTCTACTCATAGACACAAAAGATTTGAAGGAAAGACCATCATGCAAGACTCCAATGAAGAACTATTACAACAATTCAAACAACTTTCCAAACAAGTCAAGGCATTGGGAGTCCAAAAGAAATAGGCTCTATATACGAAAAGGGACCTACGTCCTAACCCATTCGATAAAAGTTTGTATATGCCTCCATTCCCAAAAAACTTTGAAGCTCCAAGGTTTGAAAAATACTGAGGAAAAGGAAACCCTATTGATCACATCCAAGAATTTTGTGCTTCATGTACTAAACTCAGTGATGAACCCACTTACCTTATGAGATTGTTCCCTTGTTCTTTAGGTGGGCCTAGACTTGAGTGGTACTCCAAACTTCCTGGTAATATCAAATCTTGGTCAAAGCTAGCAGACAAGTTTATCTCCCACTTTGCCTTTAACATCAAAAATGAGGTGACACTTTCTAATTTGTACTCAACTAAATAGAAGGTAGGAGAGCCATTCATCACATTAATACTGTGTTGGAGAAGCCTAGTTAGTCAATGCTCACTAGACATTCCTAAAGAACAACAAGTAAACCTATGCATTGAAAACTTAGTCCCTGACTTAATGTATGAACTCAAAATCAAGAGTCCAAGAACCATTTCTAAACTGATGAAAAAGGGGCTAGTATTGAAGATGCTCTTATCCGTAAGGGAATCCTCAAGATAAACAAAGAAACACAAATACCAACTCGTCTAATGACAAGCCAAAATTTTTCTCCAAGAACAAGAATGTGACTAATGATGGCATTGTGGATGCCTGCACGATTAGCATAGCACAACCTCAACTAACTTTGAAAATTGTAAAACCTAAAAATTCACAAACCCCTAATCAAAAAACACCTCAACAACAAAAGACTAAGACTTCCATGCAAGACAAAAGACATCCTAGAACCAAGGATAGAAAATTCACACCATTGGGAATACCACTTCAGACTGCATTACAACAGTTACTAAGTAATAACTTCCTACAGCTACCCCCAATCAAAGATGAACCGTTAACTAAAGCTGATTGGTGGGATGACAAAAAGTATTGTGATTACCATCGCACCAAAGGACACAAAACTTCATCATGCTTCCAACTGAAACATGCAATACAAGACCTTATTGATGATGGTGTCATCACAATTGATCCATCACTATTAGCATCCAACTCTGATCACACTATTTTCAAAGATCCTTTGGGTAATCATGACAAAGAGAAACCCTCAAGTTCAAACTCAAACTCATAAGGTAATGTGAATTACACATGTACCAGCTATGACTACACCATAAATTTCTTTAATGAGTCCAACTTTTGCATCTCCACATTCACATTGAAGGCTAAAGACCCTCGTTGTTCTGTCACTACACACCGTAGCAAGATTACCCTACCTGGAGCCCCATCTAGACCTACTACTTCTACTAGACCTTCACCTCCAAGTAGACCTACTACTCCTACTTCATCTGATTATAGCCTTCTTGAACAACTCAGAAAAACCCCTGCACAAATATCCATTTTGGACCTACTACATACATCCCCCCAACACCAAAAGATCTTGGAGCAAGCCCTTAAAGATTCAATAGTCCCAGATAACATGGATGTTGCCCAGTTCCAAGCCATGGTTGGGAACCTATCCGCATCACAACATATCACTTTTTCACCCCAAGATATTCCTAAGGACAAACCTAACCATAATGATCCCTTTTATCTTGAAGTCTTCATCCATAATGCCAAAGTCAGACGTGTCTTAATAGATGGAGGAGTAGGACTGAACATATGTACTCTTAAGGTTGTCAACAATTTGGGTTATTCTGAAGATGATGTAGATCCCTTTTGAAGAATCACAATAAATGCTTATAATGATGGCGAATGCTTCTCCAAGGGCATCATCACATTACCTATCAGAGTTGGTCTAGCTATTGAAGATACATTGTTCCATATCCTAGATATAGAAATGAATTGTAACATGATACTAGGATGCCCTTGGCTTCATGCTATGAAAGTAGTCCCTTCTACATATCATCAATGTTTGAAGTTTTTCTATCACAACATAGAAGTTACCATCCCCGATGATCTAGATCCTTTCCAGTTTTGTGCTAATCTAAGAGATGCTACTGCATTCCAAATCCCAACAAACAATGAAGCACAACCCACAAATCTCTCTCAGTATATGGATGCTGATATACTGCTCAACAAAGCCAAGGAAAAGATGAAGATTGAAGACAATGGGTGTGGAGAGTACTTTATGTCTCAAGTCTCTCACATTAGGCAGTCAACACTTTCTCCCATCAGTACAAAGAATTATACTTCTATCAATGAGAATGCATCCGTAAGTATTGAGAAAGAAAAAGTAGAACAAGAACCCACTTTGATATCTCCTAGCAAGTATGGACTTGGGTTTACTATCATGCCAAAACAAGGCTATGATGGCTACAGTGGTCTTGGATCTCAAAAACAAGGTATAATTGAACCTATCACTATAGAAGGACAACCTCCTAGTTTGGGGCTTGGATTTAAATCATTACGAATAGGTCCTCCTAGTACTATGGTACCTACATGTAAGACTATGGATGTTTTGAATGATGAAAAGGCATCTGAGGATATCCCACTAGAAACCAACAATCCCCTAGCCTCTGAGCATAACCCCAATGACCCAGTTGAATCAATTACCCATAAATCTACCTTCAACCAAAGCCCATTCAACACTGATGATTGCATCTCCTCAAGTTATCTTGAACTTTTGGATTGGGACCAATGTGGACCACCAATTTTTGATCAATTTGACAATGATGGCACTCTTATAATAGAATTTGAAGGCATTATGACTGAAGATCATAAAGAAGCAGTTTTTCCTAAAGAGAACACATTGGCATATTTTGGGGAGCCAACTCCACTTTCTAGTTACAAAGCAAAAAGAGAAAAAGATAGCAAGCATAGGTCTCTTGGTGAAAATCAAAAGGCACCATTAGACTATAAAAAATCAAAAGCTAAGCAGCTCCCATTGATACAAAATGAAAAATATGATGCCATGAATATCAGTGTTCCAATGTTCAACATACCACAAAGTCTTTTGGAGCTCTCTCAATTAGCATTCATGCGGAATGTCATTGGTCTCAACCCTCCCAACCCTCCCTTATATCCCTTTGTTTATCCCCCAATCTAGCTACCTAATTTGTCCTATAACCAAAATTAGTCCTTTATCCAATAAGCCTTTGCATATGTCATCATCAGTGACATGCCACATGACATTTCTATTGACCCATTTATCCTTAGATGCCTTGATTCATAAGAGATAGACATTTTCTTACATACGGTACATGATGGTATCTCTCGAGGCCTTTCTAGTGGTTTGATTTTAGCTACAAACTCGGAGCAAATCCTCCATCGTTATGGTTAGTCATGGATCCAGAGCTCATCAGCTAGCAACACCAACAACAGATATCTTCTTAACATTTGTCAGTGACATTTTTGATTCCATCTAAAAGTCCTAAAAAAAATCAAAAAATAGTAAAAAGTCATGAAAAAAAAGCAAAGAAAAAAGTGAAAAAAGTCATGAAAAAATGGATTCCTTGATGAAAACCTAGAAAAAAGGCATCTTGGCACAAAAATTTGAGTCAAGAGAAAAATTTTGTCCAAAAGTGAAAACCTGGCAAACAGGCGCTTTGGGCAAGTACTATGGTGAAAACCTGGCAAACAGGTGCTATGTGTAATCAGTGTTGCTCCTCCATCTATCAGGATTCCATCTGGTCTTTTCCCCCTCTATCATTTCTTGATCATATCCTTCATATTGCAAGACATCCTTGGTTCCTTATCATGGCTCACAAACTGGTTAATGTCCTTCGTTACCTTGCTTAAGCATCACCAGTCTATACACACACTTTGTCATTAGCCTTTGTACATAATTTGCATCTTGTCTGGGGGCATATTACCTACATGGTGCATAAGCTTGAATTTGAACTAGGGGCCTACCCCTAAGTGCTTTTTATCCATTGGATCTATCGCATAATGGATTGGAGCTAACACTTGTATATGCTCATACGATCCTGAAAAACTCACTAAAAATCATAACATGTCCTGAGAAAATCACTAAAAATCACATAATGTCTTGAAAAAAATCCTTAAAAATTCAAATACGATCCTAAAAAAATCACTAAAATTCATAAAATGTCCTAAAAAAACCCTAAAAATCATAAAATGTCCTGAAGAAATTAGTCATGCAAAAACATCAAATATCCCCAAAAACCCTAAAAATCACAAAACCCATTAAAATATGCAATAAACCTTGTACATGTTCACTATAGATAACCACCCCTTTTGCATAAACACTTGCACTTTGTAGAGTGAAAATCAAAGCACTACGCTTCAGTTCCAATCACAATATTTGAGCAACATGAACCAACAATCAATCCAACATGTCACTATGAACTTATCAACTGAATCCACAACCAAAACTATCACATTATCAACATATCAAACATTATCTACACACCTAAAAAATTAACAAGAATGTAATAATGGACAAGAATAGCTGTTGGCTCACATTGTTTAGTGAGTGATTTATTTTTGCTTTTTTTTTTTATCATGTCTCTATGCTACTCGATGATATAAACTAATCTATGAGACTGGCCGAGATGGTTCATGGTCATCTTTTTTCATTTTTGTCTGTTAAAATGTACCTTTGAGAGTCTGGGGCATGTACATATGCCTCAGGAAGGACAAGGTCATTCTCTATTTGCATTGTGCTTGTTTAAGCAAAAGGCTTGCATTTGCGCTCTGGCCCTTTATGCCATGATGCGTTGCATTCTATTTGCCATATCAAAATAAAGCTCCATTTGAAATATAGTGCACTTTCTACAAGAAAAAGTCTTTCCATAATACTAACATCTCCTCATCTCATCTTTCTTCTTCATCTCATTCTCCATCACCATGATCATGTCTTCTGATTCACCAAATCATCTTCATCTCGCATTCATGCATTCCTGCATCATCCTGCACTGTCAATCAACTTTCTGTGACTTTCCACCTAGTTCAACCTTAGTCTGACATTTGTATCATCATCTTTGACCAAATACAACCATTTTTTTATGATTTCCCTCATTTTATGACATCTTTCAATCATTTTGGCCATGCACACAAAGTTTTGGGGCATTCCGAGTCCAATCGGGCTGATTCTAGGCCCTGGAGCCTTCTCGGACACATTTTTCACTTTCTGAGACTACTTGGGCTTCCCAAGTGTGTCATTGACACACTTGGTACTGTAATGGCACACTTGGACTTACCAAGTGTGTCAATGACACACTTGGTTGATTTTTGGGCACAATTGGGGACCTCGGATACCCAGAACTACTCCCAGAGCCCCTATGTTGCACTTCGGAGCCCATAACTTTTGCATTTAAACTCAAAATTGCAATCTGTCAGTTGTGTTGGATTCATATCTTTGTTACAAAAAACATTAAATATCATTTTCATCATTTTTTGTTTTTCTTGAGTGGTAACCCATGCAATCACTCTCAGGCTCCTGATTGACCCTATTTTGCACTCTAGACCTCATAACTTTCACATCTTAGCTCTGATTTGCGATCCATCAATTGCTATGGTATTTTCTTCTTGTTTTCAATAAATTGACTTATAATATGCTTATCTTAGTCAATTTATCAAGGGGGAACCCATATATATCATCCCTACTGGGGCATGTTGTGGCCTTCTCATCAATTATTCTTTGATACAATGCTCTAAATCACATTGAATCAAAGAGGGGCAAAATGTAGATGCTCAAAAATGGTTCGCATCTACAGTTTCATCACTTCTTCATACTAATTTTTCCCATTTTTTTCATTCTACTAACTCTGATCTTTTGGCTAGATTGACCATATTTTGTCATTTGTATCCTCTTTCACATCATATCAAATCAATTCAAAATCATTTCAAATCAACTCAAAATCACCCCAAATCAACTCAGAATCACTCAAAATTGATCCTAATCAACCCAAAACATATCAAACATCTCAAATCAATCATCATTTATCCACTCCTAGTCATTGTTGTGGCTTTCAGTGCCTTGGAAACCTATCAACTTATCAATCTTATCAATTTGACCTTAGTACTGTCATGGCTCTCAGTGCTAGGTCAAAATATCATTCATGTCATTCAATCTTTGACATTGTTGAGGCTTTCAATGTTAGATCACAACATCATCAACCATTTTAATAACATTGACAATGTTCATCGGTGTTATTATGATCAAACCTTATCAATCAATTTCAATCCTGTAGCATTTACAATGTCGGTTAAATGTTACATATCAACCAATTCATGTCATGTGTCCTTGGCATGTTATCAACTTCAATCAATCAATCTGATCATGGCTTTGATCTACTAGTCATCATCTTATTCCATATCCATCATTGTCACATTTTTGTCAAAGGATACAATCGCATTCATTTAATGAATTTGGCCAATTATCTACTAATTTTCTCTATAGGATTAAATAACCCATAATTTAATCCTATTCTTTCTAAATATTCTTCTTAATTATCATCCTCAATTAATTAATTTTATTAATTAATTGGTTTATCATCTGCAAACCATGGAAATTCTTAATTTCCTAAGTTCCATTTTCCATCATTAATTCCATTTTCTCCTAATTCTTATTTTGTGGAATAAGAGGATTTTTAATTCAGATATTCCATAAAATATTCCATCATCATGACACTTGGATATGACACCTCGTGGATTCTCCTTTGACACTTGGCTGAGATTTGTCATAATCAAATATTATTACTTCTTACGCATGTCTCTATTTGGATTCTTTGTCATAGGTTCTTGGCTTTAAGTGGGTTGAGGTGTCTTATGATGCGTCATAGATTCTCTTCCACATTTAGCCAAGTTTGACTTGCATGTGTCATAGAATCTCACAATTGGCATATTCTGTCATATGCGTCATAGGAATCTCTTGCCACATCGCACATCTATGGGTGAAAAATCCAATGCCCTCACTTTGAGTGTTGATTATGAAATGAACACTCTTTCTCTCATTTTGGGTCCTTGAACCCTTGAATTCTTAAGTTTTGAAAGTCCAAATCTTTGAATCTTTGAGTCTCTACTTTGCATGTTACATTCTCTCTCACACATAAAATCACACTTCAAGTATTCTCATGGAATTATCCACATCATAGGCTTTGGCTTCAACCTTGTGTGCACTATAGGTGAATTGGAGCCACAATTATTTGGAGAAGAAAGAAGAACATGGGAGATACAAAAAAAAAAGGGGGTTTCTATTGCTTTCTTAATTATTTTGGCTTTCATGGTAGACTAGTGGGTGCTAACGTATGATTATTGAATTTTGTGATTTTCTCATAGTATGTTATGCTTTTAACCCATTTTTTTGGTCCTACAAATAGATAAAAAGATTGGGATGAGGAGATAGTGGAAAAGTGTGGGATAAGGAGATAGAGGAACATCATGGGATTAGAAGATAAAGGGGATGAAAATCTTAGGATGGGAAGATAGTAGAAGAAAAAGATTAAATAGCAGAAGAAAAGATTAGGATGAGGAGATAGCAGATGAAAATCTTAGGATGAGGAGATAGTGGATGAAAAGCTCAAGATGAGGAGATAGTGTATGAAAAACTTAGGATGAGGAGATAACTAATGAAAAGCTTAGTAGAAGGAGATAGTGGGGCTAAAAATCTGAGGATGAGGAGATAACAGGGGTAAAAATCTTAGGATGAGGAGATAGCAAGAAAAAAGCTCAGGATAAGGGGGTAGCGGGGAAAAAAGCTTAGGATGAAGAGATAGCAGGGATGGAGGGTGGATAGGGTGATGTGGAAAAGGGAATAATATACCTAAAGATAAGGAGTGGGAAGGATGGATCCCAATGATGATGATTGGGGTATATGGGGATAGCCTAGAGCTAGATACCAATGACAAGGGATGTACTAGGCAATGGAAAGATGGAGAGATGGTGAGGAGTGCAAGGATAGGAGAAAAAGGTATGACTAGTTTTTGGATGATAAGATGAAAATAGGGCTAGAATGGGGGTGATGGAAAGATGGACATGACATAGTCTCCAAGGAATATAGTGCCCATAGTTATATGTTATTCAAGAGGAGGTTTTATAAGGGGTGGGATAGGATAGAGGGTTGGATGATAAGAGGATAATGAGGTAGAGAGGAGCTAGGAGAGGAAAGGTGAATGAGCAGGGAAAATAGGGGATTATTATGTCTTGGTGAATGAGAATGATGGAGGGATTATACGGATAAAGGAATGGGTGGAGAAAGGATATGTGGATACAAAATTTAATAAGGAATGGATGTCAAAAAGGATGACCAAAAGCATGTATTTGGTGGTGGACTTTATTTGTATCAAGATCTGAAGGAGGATGGCGGGTGAAATAAATAAGATGTGGTTGGTATGGTGGGTGATGGAAAGTGCCCCCAGGTGTGCAGAGAATTTGCATGGAGGGATTACACATGATGCTTTTTTTCCAAGTTTTCATCGTGGTACTTGTCCAAGGTACTTGAATTGCCAAGTTTTCACCATTGGACGCTCTCCTTTTTTGACTTTTTTTGATGCATTTTTACCCATAAATGTTGGTAGGAAGGGAGGGTGTGTAAAAGGATTGGATTATATAAGTGGAATGATGGGTGGGAGTTAGCAAGTAATGGATGGGAAGGCATAAGGTTTGTGGAAAATGGATGAGGAAAATGGAAAGATCATCACTAGCACACACCTTGAAAGGTGATGAAGTAGCGGGAAAGATTTTTTTGAATGAGGTTAAGGAGAAAATGGAGGAAGAGAAATGTAAGGACTAAAATTAAAGTTGGAAGATGGGAGGACTAGAATTTTAGGACATGAAGTAGAGGGACCAAAAGTGGATTGGGGGGGGTGGGTGGTGAAGGATGTATATGTGGATATTTGGATAAAGTATGAATGGATGAGGCTTTTTGAGTAGTGTGAATGGATGACAATTGAGATTTTTCTTTGAGACATATTTATTTTATGAGCATCATGGGTATCCATATGATTGTTGACTTTTTTAGTTTGGGTCTTTGTGGCCTCTTGACTTTTGCTTTGATTTGGATCAAATGCTCTCTTAAAGAATATGTATTTTAGAAGGGACATCTCAATACTTGGATTTTTGTGGATTTGTGGATTTATGCTTCTTTATTTTGGCCTCCAATATGATTCTATTAGCCATGGTATTAAAACAAGAGAATGGAAGGTATGGAGGGATTATGGATGGAAAGAAAGAGGTCAGAGGGATTCAAGGATGAGTGCCTTTAATGATCTAGATTATGGATTTGAGATAGAATGATGGATTGGAATATAGGATATGGATGCATATAATTTCCCAAAATGGATGGAGGGAATGAAGAATATGGACCTAAAATAGATGGAAATGAGGAAGGAGTAGGTCCCAAACTAGGTGGAGGAGATAAAGGGTTCATATTAGGTATACAAGAACCCAAAATGGATGGAAAGGGTAGGGGATTTAATTAAGGGATATACAGACCCAAAATGGAGGGTTGGAAATAACTAGTAGGATAAGGGCCCAAAATAGATGTGGAATAAGATGGATGGGAACTTGGGGTGAAGATGGAAGGACTTGTGACCATGCAAGGATAGAAGGGATACCAAAATCTAGAAATACACTTTTATTTCTTTCTTCAATATGATCATTATTTGGAACACAAGATGTGAGTTCATTACTAGCTGAAGGAGTTGAAGCTTCAAATATGATAGTTAGTTCTTCTTCTATGGATCTATCATCATAGATTATGGGAGATGTATGATCATGAAGTAGAGGAGATGGAAGGATAGGATCTTGATTTGGATGTGTTGTTGGAAAGGGATCTTGAGATGGAGTAGGTATGATGGTAGGATTTAGATATGGAGAGGATGGTGACTTCTCTTTGGATGGAGTGAATGGTAAAAGTGGATCATGTAGGGGAATAAGTAGGATGGTGGGATATTTTTTTGTGTCATGGGATATTTCAACATGCTTTTGGACAAGATCTTGACAAGAATGGATGGGAGTGGATGGTATGCTAGAAGAAGTATGGGTGGTTTCTTTAAGTGAGGTAGATGGATGGGTAGGAGGTTTTGCAATGGGGATGGGTTGATGGGGGATGGACTCATTAGGTTGATTACATGGGATTTGGGTAATTCTAGTAGGATGAGATGTTGATGAGATTTGGAGGGATTTGATGTATGGGAAGTAAAATATGTAAGGGGTTTGATAAGTGGGGTGGATGAGATAGAGATGGTAGTGATAGGATAATGTAAGAGGAGTGATGGGTGTGGGAGATGGGTTTACTTTGGGTTTTCTTGTAAAATTCCTTGGAGATGGGCATGTTGGACTAGAAAGAGTAAGGGGATTAGGGTGAGTCATTGTATAAATAGGATTGGTTAGAGGATTTGGAAAGTGGGTTGGAGGAGATTGGGATTTTGGGTTTGGACTAGGGATGTAGCTACTAGAATTGTTCTATAATGGTAGAGACTCAGAAAGGAGGGTGGAGGAAGATGGATATATGATTGATGTATAAGAGGAATATGTGGGCACAATATAAGAAGGAGGTGAGGATGAGTTTAATATTGAATTTCCCTTGTCAAAGGCATGGTAAGTAGTA